>WBMW01001277.1:332372-526310 GCA_013396635.1 Penelope pileata | reverse complement strand
GTGGCGGAGCGGCGCGTGCCCCCCGATGCGGGAAGGGGGAAAGGGGGACGCTCTCCGGTCGGCCCCGGGTTTCGAGTGGGGGGAGGGAGAGAGAGGGGGAGGGGGCCCGAGCGCGGCCGTAAAGCGCTTCCGGGATGCGGGCGGCGCCGCACGCTCAGTGCGCGGCGCTGAGGCCGCCGGCCGCGCGGCGAAGGGGAGGGGCCTGACCCGGCTCCGTCATGGCGTCCACTGTCGCGAGAGTTGGGGGCGCGGGGCAGGGGTTTGAACGCGCGCGGGGAAAAACGGCCGCGGGGTGAAGGGGGGTGGCGCGTGCCTTCCCTCAGAGCCGCGAACGGGCGGTGTCGCCGGCCCCGAGCAGCGCGGCGGGAGCCGTGAGGGGACGGTGTCTTTCCCCCCTGTCGCAGTCGCTTCCTCCCGAGTGGGGCTGAAGGCGCTCCGTGCTGTTACCGGAACTTCTGGGTGTTGTTTTCTGAATGTCGGCGGCAGCAAGCTGTGCGGAGCCGGTGGCTGTGTGACAGTTCTCGTTCACGGGGCAGGAGATGGATATTAGCACAAAAATGCCCGTGCTCTGTGCGCCCGCCCTGAGATCTCCTCATCCCATGGCACTCTGAGCAGTGTTTCTGTATCCCGCTGCTTTGAGAAGAGCCTTCAGGCAGTTGTGACCCATACACGAGGTTTTCGCTGTGGAGCCTGAACCCTCTCTGTTGAGGCACAGGGCTACAGATGGTTCAGTGGTGGACGTTTCATGGGCCTTGGTGTGAGATTCCATTTGTGTGCCTGTGTAAGCTGGTCTGACATACCTCCTAAATGACAGAAACCATGGTTTGTCCTTTTTTTTTTTTTTTTCTCCCTTCAAATGCTTTTTTTTGGCTAGCATCTCTCATTCTCTCGTTCACAGACCTTTTTTTTTTTTTTTCTGACTTACCAGAGCCACAGAACACCATCACATCGCGATCAGTCAGAGCAGGCGCAGAGCTCCCGTGTGTCCCTCTGGAAGCGCCCTGGGAAGTGCAGGGCGAAGCGGTGGAAGGAGGAGCACACATCTTGTATTGCCATTACCTGCTGCTCACGTCATCTTCCTTAGGCTGAGGCCTTGTTCCTGTGTCAGAGATTGTGTAAAGTTAATTAAGGAATTCCTGTATTCCGATCCCTACGTCGGAAACCAGCCAAGCCTGACCAGCGTTTTTGGAGAGGCAAGATGCAAAACCAGGAGTAAACAGGATCTCAGCACAACTGTGCCGTTATCTGTCAGAGACCAATTCTTACCCTTTGGTTTGAATTAATATCAAGATCTGCTAGTCGTCAGTCGTCTGCAGAACTCCATGATTTCGAAGTATAAATGATTGCTTTTGGGCCTAAATAATTGTTGCAGTAGCTCTATCTAGTTTCCCACTTTCCCGAAAAAGCCACACGTATAGCTGTTAATCCTTATTCAGGCAAGAGCCTTTGTGCCCTGGATTACATATACTGGACAGGGTTTGTTCAGCATTTTTTGTTTTGTCCAGCTCCTGTCTTAATTCATCATCTTGCTTCCAGATCCTTCAAATCCACATCTGAGTCAAACCTCTTCATTGCTGTTTCTCACTGTCTGTCTATCTGTGAGCTCCCTGACCAACAGCTCCTGGAATCTAGTTTTGGCTAGCCACTGTGGGTGGACTCGTAAGAGTAAGCTCTGCAGCTCCATTTCAGTTTAGCAGCCATCAATCCTTTATTTTTCTTTGGAAATGAGGGTTTTCCTCTGCAACAGACTGCAATGGAAGACAGTCATCTAGCAATTGTTTGTTTTTTCTTTACCTGTATCACTTTCAGAGCAGGAGAATTCCGACAGAAATTGCAGAGACTTGGTATCACATTTTTCATCTGCCTTTAGATTTGGGAGTGGGGTTATGCTACTGGCAAATTAATCAGCTTTGAAACTTCACAATTAATCTTAGCAGATCCAGTGCTTTGCTTAAGAATTTAGGAAAAAATCCTTATTGCTCTTATGACCCAAGAAATCAAGGATTGTCATGTTTTATCTTTGCTGAACGCATCTCTGAAAGTTCATTTTATTGTTGATCCATTTCTTCTGTCTCTTGTTATCCATGTGACACCTGCAACAACTGATTATATGAAAAAGTAATATTAGGAAAGCATTTAATGTATTTTTAGCTACTTCTAATGGGATTTAGCAGCTGGAAACAAGGAGAGCTGGGCTGAGTAATCAGTGCAGTTCTTAGACAGCTGTGTGAGAACCAATGCATCAGTGCTCAAACAGTGCTGTGTATGTGATGAAAAAATTGAAGAGTAGACCTCGATGCTTGCTGCTAAAACAGTAACTCGAAGTAGAGTGGAAGTCATTGTTAAACCCAGTAGATGAAAATGCCTCTGGGTTTTATGGTTTTTATTTTTTTATTTTTTATTCTATGCTTGTGGCAGCTATTACTACTCATCTTTGAAAGGCCTCAGGTTGGGATTTAAATTCTCTGCTACATTCACTTTTAAGCAGAACAAAAATACAGTTAGTTCTGCTCCCCTTTTCTCCTTATAAACAGCAATCTAAGATACCCATTTTCTTATTTTGGAAGAAAGCAATTTTCTTCATGTTTGTGCCTAAGAATTGCAGCCAAAAAAAGATCTTGATGAAATAGCCCTCTAGTATTTCTTATTTTCCTGCCTGAATAGTTTATGTGCTGAATTAGTTCCATTTACAAATTGAAAGAGTAAT
This sequence comes from Penelope pileata, assembly GCA_013396635.1. Classification (NCBI taxonomy): domain Eukaryota; kingdom Metazoa; phylum Chordata; class Aves; order Galliformes; family Cracidae; genus Penelope; species Penelope pileata. Next base: position 523,603 of record WBMW01001277.1, on the reverse strand, counting down.
TTTTTTTTTTTTTTTAATGTAAGCACTATAAACTGAGGCTCGAATCAAAAGTCAGAGTTCTTTTCCCCCTCTTGCACTGTGGTCAGTAATGTATATGTTGTCACTGAACAGTTGTTACTGGTTTTGTTTGTTGATCCGTAAGTAAAATAGAGCATGTGTCCATTTGTCATAGTTTCAATAATAAAAAGAAATAATATTTTCTGTCTTTTTAGACCTAGAACTGGAGAATATTATTAAAAAAAAAAAAACAAAAAAAAAAACCATGAAGGTCTGTATAGAGTAAGGATGTACCTTTTTTTTTTTTTTTATGTCATTTTCCATATGGAAGGAAATTGGCCTGGAATGAAGTCTAAGCAGAGGAATCTGTAGGCCTGTAATAATACCTCATGTTAGTGCCAAATCCTGCTGACTCCTGTTAACGGTTTACTTGCATACACAAAATAGCAGATGTAATTTAGTTGGAATCCTAGAGAACCAGAGCTCACAACGGAGCATGTCCTTTCTGTCACGATTCTAATTCTACCTACAGAATTAAATACAACGTTGTACTTCTGATATGTCAGTTTAAATGTCACAAACCACCTGGCTGTTCTTCAATAAATCCTACATCATTGGTTTATAAGATCACCTCGCTTCTGTCTTTCATTACATTTTAGGGAATATATCCTTGCTTTTTCCTCATATGAAGGTGAATTCTATTCCCTGAAAACTGTACATAGAGCAGAATTAATCTAGTCAGTTCCAAATTTAGTTAAAACTTTTGGGACCTATGCATCACCCTTTGTACTTTTGCAATAAAAGGATCGTTTTGACTCTGCCAGGTACACCAGTTGCTTGTTTATTTCAAAGATAGATCAGCCATGTGACCCTGAGAGAACAGAATAAAGTGTTTGTTGTCTGCACAGTGATCATGGATGAAGAATTTCATTTCAAAGTGAAGATATCGTGGAGTTTAAGAGTAAACACAGCAATGCTGAAGATGAGAAGTCAAAAACCTGTGAGAAAAGTGGAAAAGATTCATAAAAGCACTCCAAAATTGTATTACTTTGTCTTAAGGTGGGGTTTATTTCTGCCTTACGAAGTGCAAACCCAAGCAGTTGTCACTTGTTACACCCTTTGAAGGGCTAGGTAACATAGCCTGGTGAACTGGTGGTGGATGGGCAAATGGGCGTGTGTCCAGCAGGTGAGAGGGGGCTGTGCCTCACTTTGGTCTTTTCCGTATGTCTGTTGTTCTCCACTTTTGAGGCATAAAGCTACAATCACAATTGCTAGGTACACTCGAAAGTTTTCAAGATGTGCCTTTGTGTTCTCAAGCACTGTGGCTGATTCTCAGCAAGCGAGGACAGAACGCTGCTACTATTTTAGAATGGTCTTTTCTCCCAGAGTACAACAGCGACTGTGCAGAGAGCATTAGAGCTAGTGCCAGCATGCAGCTTTGAGTTCGCTTGCATTCTCGTCAAACTGTAGTGCAGCCCCCATTTTTCTCTTTGCAGTTTCCTTAAGTAAGTTTTTGCTGCTTTTGAAATTTCTAACCTGTGGCTTGCAAGAAGTAGGTTGTACAGAAGTACAGTTTCTCTGTAAGCATGCTTAAAAACTTAGGAAAGTTTCAAGTGTTCTTTATAGAGTCTCCAACAACACCTGCAGTTCTGGCACGATCGTTGTCACTAGAACTACTTGGTGCAGAAACACTGAAGAATCAAGTCAGTAATACATAGAAAATCAATGTCGTGTCGTATTTTCTGAGGCTGAATGGGATGTAATATGTGGAAAGTGATTTGCTTTATGATCATGCATATTTTATGTTAGGCTTTAATAATACAACTCAAAGAGAATTTGTGACTTTTTTTCCCCTAAAGCTACAAAAAGATCATAATTATTTGTTCAGTGTTATATATGATTAATTCCTTTAGGGATGTTTTTCATTACACTTAGCTTTGATGCTCTGGTCAGTTCCAGTTTCTAAACATGTAGAGTTCCCTGTGTGGTAGCAGGAATTTAATTATGTTGTTTGCTTCTTCTGTGCTGGTGCTGCTGTGTGGGACTATTCTGTATTCTGGAAATTTAGCTCTCCTTTTTTATCTTAGATGTGGTTGTAGTTTTGCAGCAGACACAACGATTTGTATGAAGTTCATTTTACCAACTTGCATGACTTAGGCATGCCTAGGTTGGTGAGTATGTGACGTAAAATTGCTGGTAAAGGATTTTGACATTTCTACAGATAGGAGATGCATCATTAAATTGTCATGGTAGAAGATTGCATGTGTGTTTGTAGTCCATTCAACATAGGACTAACATTTTTTGCTGTGATCTGGTTGTGTCAGAGTGGTGTTTCCAGTTCCCAGATTTTTCACTGGGGTGTGACGTTTGAAAGAGAGATAGCACCTCTGAATTGCACTGACTGCTTGTCTGAACTCATCATCACATACTGCCGGTGGCCCAGCCATTGCTCAATGCCAGCTTTCCTGTGAACAGGAATATGGGCAGATAGCAGATTACCACATCGCATCAGATATGGTTGCTAGCAAGTGCAGTCAGAGTGATTGGGTCAAAACACCCGATCTGTAGAAATGAAATACCAGTCCTTAGAGGAATGCCTAAGAGTTCTGTGCAACAGGCAGGAAGCCGCCTGATGATCAAGTGTTTCGTACATTCTTGCTTGCTTGCTTGCTTTCCTACATGCATCTGTCAGGCAAGAGAGAGCTAAAGGGTGTGAGAGCTGTGTGTTTTGCTCTGGAGGGGAGGAGCAGTGTGTTCCTACTGTGATGCAAATGTTTCCTTCTGATATCTGTTGCTATATTCCTTGAAAGATTAAAATTGATTATAATCAATTATTTTCAAACCATACTGTGTATTACTATTGAAAGTTGCAATCATGCTGCACAATATGAGTGAAAATGTAAGTATTTGTTATGAGGTTTAGGAGGGTGGTCCCCCTCAAATATCATATATCTGATTCTCTCATTGCTTTGATTGTGTTTTACGGTCTGCTGTGAAACGTTTTGGTTTCATCCCCACTAAAATACTTCAGGGCAGCACTAAGAATGCGTTAGTAGGGTGTTAGGTGTCTGGAAAACATATTTAGCATTCAACCTTTCGAGCTGGCACTTACACTATCTTTAAAAAGTAAGTGAAAAGGATTGTGCCTAACTGAACTAGCCTTTAGCTAGCATGCAGTTCAGCAGTCATAAGAACATATTACTACAGGCTTCAGTGAGGGCTCACAAGCATGATACATGCATGTATGAAGGATTTTCATCAGATTTGTGCAGGCTGTGAAGTGTGTGCTGCTGTGCCTGCATTACTCCTGTTGCCAATTCTAACTAGATTGAAGTTAATGTTAGCATTGCCAACTGCACTACCACCAAGTGTGCTGTAGAGAGACATTCATACAGAGGCTGCAGTGGTGGTGTCAGTACATGAACTGGGTTAGTAGGCAGAGGTGGATTTAATTTATGACCCATATGTATTTCTAGGTAGTACAGAGGTTTTTGTCTCAAGTCACTGTACAGAGCATAAAACTCCTTGGACCTTGGAAAGGACACCTCAAGGTAGATCCCTGTAACTGAATAGTTAAAAGTATCTTGAGCATTGATTTCAGTTTATGATTACTCTTCCAGTACTGAAAGTACTGATTATCTTTCCTTACATCTAGAGTAATTCAGTAGGACTGCTTGTAGGGGAAGGCTGGCGTTGAATACTGGTAATTCCTGACGAGATGAGGCTGCAACATTTCATTGAAATAGTTCTCTGGATTCTGAAGAAGCTAACACTTTACTGTGAAGACATCTGCGACTCTTCCCTGTTCCAATCTCCCACCTCAGGAGAGTAAGCTGTAAAGCACCAAGCTCCCAGCAGCCCGGTACAGCTGTGAACATTGTAAACGTCTAATGACCATCTAAGGTATGAGCAGAGCAAAGGCTGCACACAGTATGACCTCTGTGCTTATAACGCTGTGTCCTTCCATAGCCTTGGCATTAAAGACCAGTATGTGGCAGCAGAACTTTTGCAGAGTCATTTACAACCTCGTGTCATGTAGAGCTGAAAGCACGCGGCTTCTGTTGTCAAAGTTATGCCAGGTCATACATTGCATTTGACTTGCTAGTAAACTTGCTTGCTGAGTTGCATTTGTCTCCAAGTGGGATGCCTTTCATCTCCTGCCAACTGAAGAGTATTGTTCCTTCTTTGTTCCCGATGCTGGTTGGTAGCAGCAGATGTTTCCACCGCTTCCAATATTGTTTTCTCGAAGTGAATGTGAAGTCAGATGATGAAAAACCATCTCCACTTCTCCTTACATCTGTCTCTCAGCTGAGGTACTTTCGATAGCTTCTACATATTCCTTCGTCATAATTTCAAAGCATTTAATGAATCACGCGGCTATGGTTGTGTTTTCATCCATGAACCACTGCTGGCTTGGGAAAAGCTGGTTACAGGACCTAATAGGAAGCACTTGAAAAGTGGAAACAAACACTGCTGTCACAGTCTTTTCACTGAGACACTCATAATAAAGGTATTCATCCTCTTCATCTCTCCAAGGTAGAATGCTCCTCAAACTTAGCCATTTTTCTCCTAAATGAAAGAAGTAATATCTCTGAAGACAGAGAACTTACTGATAACAGTTTGGTATGGAAGACTCAGATTTTATGGAATTGGGCAACTACTCTAAAATACATAGCTTAGATGCAAATGCAGTGTACTATTCAAGGCTGAGCCTTGTGTCCTTTTCTCAACACAGGCTATCACAGTGTAGAAACTGGTTCTGATTAACCTTCTGTCATGTAGTCCAGCATTAAGAGCAAGCAAAAGAAAGGAAAGAAGATTGCAACAATTCTTGTGAGTTGTATAACCTGGCAAATTTAAGTGGTTTCCTTCAGGCCAGTAGTTTCAAAACCTCAGCAAAGTTCCTGGGAGGGGGGAGGATGAATGTGGAGTATCACAAACACATAATTCAGGAAACTAATACCTTTTAAATAACCTTTTAATCTGATATGCAGCTTTCCACTGGAAACTGGAATGTCCTTTCCAAGCAATATATTTTCCCTGTGTCAAAACCCGTGCCAACACAATAGTAAACACAGTGGATGCAAATTGAAAGGATGAAAATGTTTATTATTGCATTGCAGTTAATGGAAAAAAAGTGAATTCTCTATATTCAGATGAATAATACCAGAAAATAAGTGAAACAGGAAACAGAGTAAATATTTCACTTGTCTTTAAGAATAGTGTTACTGTAAAGAATCGCATTTTTCAACCCCTCCCTGGAATTGCTTTCTTCACGCACGTTTTCAATTTTACGTAAAATGAGGGGGCTATTCATTTCCAAGCACAGAAAGCTGTGTTTTGTTAATATGCATTGTCACAAGGGAGTCGCATGTTTCTTTATTGCAGTAAAATGCAAAGTGGTGTTTTTGGCACCTTAGACAGCGGCTGGTAGCACCACCACTGAAAACACTGGTTTAAATGGTCTTTGAGTATAGAAAGGCACTTTTCTGTCTGCCTTGTCTCTAAGAAAATGCTGTTTGTCTCACAGTCTCCTTATGTCTTTGAAAATGTACCCCTAGCCGTAATAATAGCTGCAATTACATTATTTATCCTTGTGATCTGGGACCCCACTCCAAAACTGTCACACAACCCAGCAGGCTGTATTTGGTCTGGTTTCAAGTGAGGGCCGTTCCGTTTTACAGTGATTAGTACAGTGACGTTAAAAGAAACTTTGAAATATATAACCATTCTAAGGGGGTTGAACAGGCAAAGATTTAAATTAAAAAGGAGAACGTCTGAGCTGAAACCCATGTATTAGGAATATAGGAAATTCTAAAACTGACAGTATTTGTTAGGTCTTGTACAGGCACTCCAAAATAACTACTTTCTAAAATTACCTTTCGAACCTCACAGAGGCTTTGACATTTGTTACCATTCAAGTCAAGGCAAAATTATTTGTGCTTACTTTGGCACAGAAGCTAATCCTCATGCATCATTTGCATGGGAAGGCAGCCAGCTGCAAAGTGTAGACAAAACTCCTCCCGTCTCCCTGGAGCTGAGGCTTTGCAGGACTCCTGGCCCCGCACCTCTCGTAGCAACACCATAAATCTTCTGGGACCCATCAGCTCAAGGGAGGCTGGGGCTGATTTTTACCTCTTCTGTTTCCTATCTCGTCTCAGTCTTGTGGCCAGCAGATGCGCCTGCCAAGGTACACAGAGAGGGAGCTGGGATGGCTCCAGGAGAGAATTTGTCCTATTGAATTCTGTCAGCCCTGCGGCTTCACTCAGACAGCAGTGCTGCTGGAGTCAATGAGCTTGCAAGGACTTGCAGAAGCTGTGGCATTTGTTGTTTTGATGTGTCTAAGGATGAGGCAGATTTCAGGACAATAATCCAGTGGGATCAGAGTTGCTTATTTTTATTTTTTATGTAACAAAAGAAAAAAATATGTTGTCTCCAGAATTTAGCTCTTACACCTGTCACCTGTAGGTTTGCTTTTAGATTTCTAAGGAGCACATTTAAACCCAACATAACTGGATGACTTCCTTCTGAGTAGGTGTACATAGACTCACAGATTCTTAATATTTAAGAATCAAGAGCAAGCCATACTCACTTGAAACAGAACAAACAGGTATACATTTCTTCCTTAAATTACTTCTTTCTGGGATTTCTCTTCCATGAGTTATGATGAAGGGCAAATTTCCATTGCTGTGTGGCTTTTAATTGTCAACGTCAGGATCCCCAGCCATCAGAGAAAGCCTGTACCATCAATTTTCATTTCAGTCCTGTTGGGATCAACTGTCCGTAGGCTGAGAGTCTAGATTTTACTAGATGGCAGGCTAGATCTTACTAGATTTATCTAGATTGTACTAAGGCAGGCCCATACCAAGTGACCACCCAGACTCTTTTACAAGAGCAAAACATTCATTAAAGATTATTAATAAGCCAAAACAGTGTTTTCTTTCCAAGTCAAGGTTTCCAGAGGCTAAATTATTTGAAGTTTGATTCCATGTACCCTAAGAGCAGGAAAAATCTCTATGATGAGGTCTACTTTGGTCACTTGACTTTTGCCATCACGCGTGCGGTCCAGCTGCCCGGAGTGCTAGCTGAAAGGATGGCTTTGTCAGCTCAGTTGAGATCTGTGTTTATGGGATGAGCTTTGTCATTAAAATTGTCAGATACCTTCTTTTTGTATGTGTAACGTTCTCCAAACTCTTATTTTTTTGTCTGAATTATGTCTTCGTCTGTTTCACCTTTGACCACCTCCTATGCTACACTATCACCGTGGTACAGGAATCGTCACTCCCATGCCCTCTGTTAGGTCCCATCTCTGTTCTGCAACTATTTCTAAGGTATAGTGATTTAATAATGCTCATGTCTACCTGCTGTGGAGATGTCCCTACACTGATGTGTGTTTGCATGTAAGCACTTCTGTCACACACATGATTTTGACAGTACAGCAAAAATGTTATATTTAGAGATTTTCTCACCAAGATGAAAAACACCTTTGTGTGGTTCTCCAAGTGTGCATTTAAAACAGCTAATTTAGCTCGTATACTGCAATTGCTTCCTGAACAATAAACAGCAGAAAAATAGTTCCTCCCCTAAGTATTTTAAGTAGATAATTAACACTGGGTAATTAGAAGCATCTTTGGTCTGTGTAATTGTACAGCCTATTATTTTTCAGAGTAATTTGATTCATTTTATCTAAAGTTGTTCAACACATATCTTTGTAACAATTTAATTTGCATGCCTAGTTGGTACCTCCTTCCCTTGGTTGCCTTTGTTTTACGAGACGCTCAATTAGTCACATAAGGCTATACAGACAGATTCAAGCAGATTCGCAGCTTTAAGTACTCTTTGCTCACTGAAATCCTTTCTAGGTCTTAAAAATACACTTATCCTTAGGGCTAAACCTGTGGCACAGCAACACAGCCCTCAACGTGTGGATAGCACACCAAAGAGGAGCAATTCCGTGGACATTACTTCATATTGAAGAAAAGCAAATGTCCATGAAGAAGGAGGGATCTGCTGGCTGTATGCACCTTTTTCCACAGCTTTACAGAAAACACAGAGTATCAGCCGTGCAGTTCTCCCCAACATGGGCTTCTGTTCTTTGAGAAACTCACTTTCACTGCTGGGCGGTGGTGGTGGTGGTATCACTTGGGTTCTGCACCAGTCCCAAACAGAGGGCAGGCTTCACTCAGCAGTGTTGACTTCAAAGTAAAGAGCAGCCACTGTATTCTATTAAGCATGGAAGAGTCATGCAGAAAAAAAGAATAAAAAATGTTTGGCCAGTGTCATGAAAGATTTTACAAGTAAGCTCATTAGAGATTAGCACCACCATCTGATTAAGGTGGGCTCAGACATTAATTAGTTTTGTAGTAACATATTTATATGGTTGCTCCCATAAGTTTTCTTCTTAACAAATATTCCTAGTAAGAATGAGTTCCTAAGTGGCCATCAGCTTGGTTAGCCATTCCTTATCGAGTCCTGTAGAACAATGGGCCATATTTTGTGTTTAGCCTTGCAAGAGGCTCCAGCAGACAGCAAAGTGGACAAAAGTAATTTCATGCTGTCTCTGTGTCATCTGAATTCTGGGCTTGACTGGGGCTGTGTGCTTCAGGCCAAAGAGCTCAAGGGTTTAAAGTCATAACTGTAAAAAATTCAGGGTCCGTGCAAAATGAACTAAAACTCAGCAGAGCTTAGCACTAATGTCAAATGCTTTTGTGATGGAGTCAGAATCACTTTGAGTTATATTTTTGATAACTTATTGAGGTGAGCTGTGTTGCCCAGAAGGGAAGAAAATGCTTAGAAAAACAAAACTGTTTCAGCCATGACTCTCCAAAAATGTCTCATACAAGGTGCCAGCTCATGGCACGTGAGATAATTCCCCCTGCCTTTGATGCTGACTGATTGTTGCAGTAAACCTTATTCTTCCTGGTTTTACTCAATTTTTCTGTCATAGGATAGATGTTATGCCATTTCTTTGTCCTGTGGTCATTTTCTCTCTGCTTTAGGGAATCTGTGAATGTGGTTTTCTCTTCTGTTAGATTGTGTAGTGAAGTGATTGGATCTTTCTCCAGTCTCATAATTACATCTTTTCTAAGCTTCTCTGTCACGTTACTTCCTACACACACATTTCTTTCCTCATTCTTTCTAATCCACGGTATCTGAATGACCGAAAACTAGAAGGACCTGTGAAGAAATTGTTAGAAGGATTAAGAGAAACAGTAGCCAAGAAGTAAGCCAGGTTTCCAGTGAACAGGAAAAGGCTGACATGCCAGCGTTAATACGTTGTCAGAGAGAGACATCTTGTAGAGATTTTAAATGTTTGTGTGGAGGAAGGATTGATTTTTGTTTACTTGTCATCTCCTAGAATCTCTTGGCAACTAGATTCCCTTATTTTGACTTATAACAGCCTATAACTATTCTGAAAAAGATTGGAAATGATAATAATAATGACAATGAAGATTAGGTTTTCCTTTAGTGAATTTCATCCATGTGAAAGGGGTTATTTGGCCGTGGACTGTAAGCCCTAAGGCTGCCCATGGCAAGTTTTACAAGAAGTTGTGTCAAGAGCAAGAAGCAGGACTAGTACATTGTTTCTTTGGCTTTTTCTTCATTTTGTGAAATTATCAGCTGATAGAGATCCAACAAATGAGGGGAGTATCATTTGCAAAAAGATAAATGTAAATGGCTGAAGTGTGCATTTTCCCAGCCGAGGTTGTAAGGCTTTGCTGAATCAGAGGACGTGGGTTTGTATGAAATCTGTGATGCAGAGAGAATTTAATGGAGTTTTTGTACTGCCAAGGGCTGATACTAACAGATTCCAAAAAGAAATTCAGAACATCTTTTGGTTCAACATCACTCCCACCAAAATAAACCCAGCTCCCAACACAACACATCTAAATGGCATAACTTGCATATGCCTGACTGTTGACAGATTTGAGTCAAATTTGATTCTCAGTTACCCAGGTGAACTTAGAGACTCATCCCTGCCTTCATAAGTACTTCTGGCCCTTTGCCTACCAGTAACCTCTGCTAGTACCAGAAGCGTGCAACGGAATTGCTTCTTGCTTTAGGGAGACCTTAGGTCGTGGCTCTCTGGCAGTTTGCAGTGAGCGGGCCTGCAGTGACCAGCTGACTCCGCTCCGCTTCGTTCATTGATCCTGCAGCCACTGCGCGTGGCATCACTCTCACATGACAAATCTGGAACAGAGCTGGCTCCCCTGCTATCATTAACTTTCGTTCATCACGATGCTTCAGCGGACTGCCAAGCTTTCCAGTAGTAATGAGATAAATATAACCGACTGAAGTAACAACATGAGTGTAAGCACTACTTTATTTTGCCATTTTGACTTAATGCTTGGAAAAAGGAGTGACTGTTCCAAGTGGCTATCACAGTGGTTGCTGATATTAGCCTGAACTGTTGATGCTGACGAGGTTTCCAAAGGAGGCTTACAATGTCCCAGTGGACTCACGTATTATATATGTCAGCTTGTCAATGGGTGGAACTTCCTTTTGGGATTACGAGGGATCAGCAGTAAAGAAGCTGCATAAGCCAAATTCTCACTTGCAGTAATTGATGCAATTGACTTTTCAGAGGATCTGGCCCAAAGTCCAGACTTTATCCTTTCAGTGCTAGGAGTTTTCAAATTATTATTTGTGTTGGTGAAACAGCTTTCCTAGGTTTGTCCTGGATTTATATTGATATAAATATGCAAAGAATACAAAATGAGGTTTCTAATGTGGCTTTCAAAGTACTTAGTGCTGTAGAGGGAGAGCTGTATACTTCTCTCATCCACACTGTGGTAGATGCAAAGTAGCACTGACAAATGAAAATAATTTAGTGTGACGGAGAGGAAAATTCAATACCTAATAGAAAATGTAAATAGCCCTCAGCACACAGCGGCCGTAGATCTGTGCTAGCAAACGATCCACCTGTACTGGTGAGACACTACGGTAAAAAAATTCATGCAATACACTGAGGGGAAAAAAGACAAAAGAGTTCTAGCGCAGTATTATGGGAAGCATTCCTGCTGAGCAAAGGCAAGTGACCTAGGGTTGGTTCCAATCTATCCTGTCACTGTACATTGTATACATACAGGCGACTCTACTGACTTCACTAGTGTAAGAAAGCAGGTATGTCCACTATACCTTTAACAGAGACCAGCAGCATCAGGACAGCAGGTTAGCCTTAACATGTGTTAGTAATGAATCTGCAGCCTACGTGTCAAGTGAATCTGACTTGTTAACGTACTGCCTATGAGAGTGCAGTTGCAGGTAATATCCCTGCATCTGTGATTCACATGATTCATTCAAGGATGACACCTTCTGTGTTATGCTTGCTAGTGTTGTGCATTAATCTACTTTGCAGTTTTATGTCATATACCCTTTTGAAATCCAAGTAGATTATGTCCTTTAATCACTTTGCCCAGTCTGTGCTCCTTGTGATCTCATCTCTTATTAATATCTTTAGGATCTTGCCTACCACCAAGGTCAAACTGGTCTATAATTTCATAGCTCCACCCTGGGCCTTTTTAAAGAGGGTTGTGTTTGTGTAACTCTGATCCTTCAGTAACTGCCTCCTTTTCAGAAGGCTGTGAGGAATCTTTCACCTGTTTTGGATGCTCTTGTGTTCTAAAGTTTTCTAGAAATCCTGAAAATGCTGCTTTGAGTGTTCTGATCTGCCCCAGTGTTGTTAGAGTATACATCTGGACTCCTTGCTGCTTTTTTAACGTTTGGCATCATCTCATCTCTTCATCCTACACAGAATGTGGCTCACTTCATTTTTCATTTTTTTTCTGATAGTGCAAGGTTTCTGACAAATACCCATCTAATCCAGAATCAAAGCATTTATCGTTTTTTCACTTTTGTGAGTATAATGGATCTTTTACCACCAAAGTGTGGGCAGCATACAGGATTGCTTGGTTTGTACAAATATTCTTGATTAGATTCTACTTTGATGGGTGGAAATCCAAAATAATTGCTAGGAAAACAGTAAATATTTTTTTACTAATCTACTCAGAACAGAATCATACCTATGGCTGGTTCCCATTGTATCTTCTCATCTCTATATATCTGTCAGAGTCTAAGTTCTTTATCAGCAAGATCATTTAATTTTGTAACCTTGAACACTTCCAAGCACAGTAATGGAACTTAATAAACAAAATTAAATAGAAATAACAGGACAATAGGGAATGATATATGGATTACAGGCTAAAGTTTGTCGTGATGAAGAGCAGCCATCAGACAGAAATAAAGCTTTAGTAAACTCTGTAGGTATGTGCTTAGTCCAGATTAAATTAACCACATTTGCATGGATGAAAATGAACTGTAGAAAGTTAATTAAACAAGCAGTGTCCTTGCCAGCAACTTAAACAGAAATGCAAATAGGCAAAAAGACAGATCAGCAGCGAAGGCTGTATTGTCACAATTAGAACTGAAGCTTTTGGTAAAGTGCAGCTACAGTGATGAGTCACCGTAAGGAATTTTGACTTTGTATTGTCAAGTCTGTGTGTGACATGAGAGTAAACAGGAGGTTTCACTGGAAATTCTAGTCTTTTAAGAGAACTGGAGACACATTAAAAATAAAGTATGTGAATTTGTTTTCTTCAGTTTGAAGGTAATCCCCTTGCCATTTTTAACTTATTTACATCAGAATTATAACTAGTTATATTTTCACTCCTTTTTCATCTGAATTTTCTGTCTGGAGGAGGTTGCTCATTCGTTTTGTATACGAAGCAGTGCAGATAAGGGCATAGAACATGCCACTTACATGGCGTCAGCATTCTCAGTATGTAGCATAGCTTCAAGGGCATGTCACAAATTGAGATCATGTTTAACATACTTTCATCTTTGCTGATGCTTATGAAATTTGCCACCAATGTTACAACTTTATTTTCTTTTTAGTGCCAAACATCTTCATATCAAAGTATATGCACATGACTTGGTCAAGGATACAGCATAACAGGCTCTTGAAAAAAACAGTTTTTGTGTTTTTGTTTTTTTTTTTTTTTCCAGCAGTAATTAGTAGGATGGGGCACAGATGGTGTTCTCAGTCCTTCCAGTGAGAGTAGGCAGAAGTGGGTACATTCTGTGGATGAACACTTGGTGCATGGCTGGTGTCACAGCCAGGAGTTTGGCTTCTGTACCCGTGAAAACATTCTGGAGGAGCAAGGACTTCAAAGCAGGAACAGGACCATCTGATGAAATGTGGCAAGCGTCTTTGCCAGGCTTCAAACCCAGTGAGAAGAACTTCAAACTGGGTAAGCTGAGGAATTTGTATCATAACCTCTAGGGAAGTGAAGGCACAGGGAGCAAGGGGGAAGCGACAGCATCATGGGGAGAGTCTTTTACCTCTCAGTGAAAGCAGTGTGACTGGGGCTACATTTCAAGTCTCTATACATGAATATGTGTTGAAAGGGGAACAAAGAGAAAAAATTAGAAGTTTATGCTCATTGGAGAGGTATGACCTCACTGGGACATATGTGGTGTCACATATAACACATACGACACGTATGACAGCTCACATGACTGCACAGATGGGTGTAGTAGGCCTTTCAGGAAAGACAAGCCAGGAGGGCAGCGAGGAAGCCCTGTGCTCTGTGCAAACAGGTGGCTGGATGATAAGCTGTGAGTAATGACCAAAGCACAGACTAGCATGAGGAGAAAAGTTGTGGTAGGCATCTGCAGCATCTCCAACTGATGACCAGGAACAGGATGGAAATCAAACCTTCTTTAGGCAACTGGTGTGGATCCTGTCAGTGGTGGATGGTAGTATAGATGGGAGACACAAGTGACACGGAGTTTCTGGAGTGTGTTGAAGGCAGATCGTTGATGCAAATGACCAAGAAGCTGAGTAAGAAAGACACTCTGCTGGATCCATTAAACACAAACCAGTAAGAACTGGTTGAAGACATGGAGGGCAGTCTTGGCTGCAGTGGCCATGAGATTGTGGAAGCTCAGCTGGCGATGAAAATTGGAAAAGATCTGACTGGCAACAGGAGGAGCTTCTAAAAGTGCGTTAACATTAAAAGCAAGGCTAAGTGAAGCGTGAGCCCACTGCTCCACGGGGTAGGAGAACTAACGACAAGAGATGCAGAAAAGGCTGAGGTATTCAGTGCCTTGTTTACCTTAGTTTTAACTGGTGACGTCCACAGCAGTTTGTGGAATTGAAGCATTAGAAGGAAATCTGTTGTCTTACTTTCTAGATGGAACAGAAGTAGAAGAAAATCAAGGTAGGAAATGTCTAACCCAACTCAATGTATACAGGTTCACTGGAACAGATGACATGCTTCTAAGGCTGTTGAGGAAGCTTGCTGGTGACTTTGCAAAGCTGTTTCCTATCATTTGAAAGGAGAGGTTTGGAAAAACTGGAAAAAGGCAAATGTCACACAGATATTCAAGAAGGGCAAAAGGGAAATCCTGAGAACTAAAGGCTCATCAGCTTGACCTCAATCCCTGGAAACATTATCAAGCAAATCCTCCTGGAGACCATTTCCAGCCACAAGAAGGGCAAGAAGATGATTGAGAGCAGCCCCCGCAGCAAACTGTACCTGGCCAACCTGGTTGCCTTGTCTGATGAGATGACTGGTAGTGTGGAAGGGGAGGGAGACATTGATGCATTTACCTTTATGTAGTCTCCATATAGTAAAACTGATGAGTTATGGATAAGTGGCAGACAAGATGAACGGAAAATAGGTTGGACTGCTTGACTCAGTAAGTTGTGATCAACAGTGTAAAGCCCAAGTGACTACAGGTCACTGGTGGTATTCCTCAGGGCTCATACTGTGACCAATACTGCTCAACGTCTTTAGTAAAGACCTGGATGAAGGGGTGGAGCATAATCTCATCATGTTTGTTGGTGATAGCAAATTTGAGGGGCTGGTTGATACACTCAGGGCCAGCTCTAGGTAAGTGAACAGTGAAGTGGATTGAAAACTGTTGAACTGCTGGGCTCACATTGTTGTGATTAGTGACATGAAGTGTAGCCCCGAAGGTGTACCCCCATGTTAATGAGGGAGTGATTCTTTATTCAGCACTTGACAGACCATATTTGGAGCACTGTGGCCACTTTTCATGTCCCCGGTACAAGAATTACATTGATGTATTATGGAGAGTCTAGCAGGGCACCTGATAGATAAGGGGAGGCTGAAAGAGCTGAGTTTATCCAGCCTTAAGCAGAAGGCTCAGGGGAGATCTCATTGCCATCTTCTGCTACCTAGTGGCAAGGTGTAGGGAAGATGAAGCAAGACTGTACTCAGAGGTACACAGTGGAATCACAGAATTGCAAGGGTTGGAATGGACCCAAAGAGATCATCGAGTCCTACACACCTGCCAAAGCAGGTACCCTACAATAGGTCACACAGATAGACATCCAGATGTGTCTTGAATATCTCCACAGAAGGAGACTCCACAACCTCTCTGGGCAGTCCATTTCAATGTTCTGTCACCCTCACCAGGAAGAAGTTCTTGCACATTTTTGTGTACAACTTCTTGTGTTCCAGTTTTGAGCCATTGCCCCTTTGTCCTGTCACCACACACCACTGAAAAGAACAAGAGGCAATGGGAACAAACCAGAATATGAGAAATTTCAGTTAATCAGAGGGAGAACATTTTTCACTGTGAAAGTGGTCAAACGCTGGAAGTGGAGACCAGATAGGTGGTGGGATCTCCATTCCAGGAGGTACTCAAACACAAGACATGGCGGCATTTCAAGCAGGGGCTTAGATGAGATGTCCTCTGTAAGTTATTCTGTGATTAAGTAGGCAGCAAACATATGGTGTTTTTCCTCATGGTACTCCTATGCTTAAATCAGAGAGACCACTCGCTTTTTTAAGCTAAAGTATAAGCAAAAAGCGTG
Source organism: Penelope pileata (assembly GCA_013396635.1). Taxonomy (NCBI): domain Eukaryota; kingdom Metazoa; phylum Chordata; class Aves; order Galliformes; family Cracidae; genus Penelope; species Penelope pileata. The sequence continues at coordinate 507,759 of WBMW01001277.1, read as the reverse complement.
CTGATGCTGAAATCTAATCTTCCTTACCTATTTTATTTTTCCTGCTAAAGAAAAGAGTGGCTATATACTTTTTTCTTGTCTTTACGCAAATACAAATGACCAAATGAGAGAGAGGGCATTAATTAATAGTAGTCACTTGAGAAGCAGAAAGAGAGGGTTAAATTCTTTACGTTGACCAACCACAAAATTCGAGAGAGAGTGAGCTCGTGGAGTTGTTGTAACACTGCATCCAGCAGAGGGCAGGAGAAACTACAGAAAAGGCTGCACACACTGATCTGTTCACATTTTGTACTGCGGAAAACCTGCAAAAGAATGAAAGTGATCTGGACTTAAACAGTTCTACACAGAATGGATAAAAAGGCACATTGGTGGCTAATTCTGATAATCTTGAAGTGGTCTAGCACAACTCTGAGCACAACAATTTTAAACGGCACAATGTAATACATATTACCTATTGGTGACGATATGTATTCTGTGTATGGTACTCACAGCATTAGCAATGAGGATATAAAGCTGTGTTAATATAATGGCAAGAATATAAATATGCATTATAATGACTGAACAAAATATCATGGTAGGAAGAAAACCAGACTGTTTAGGAAATTAATGTTTGGTAGCATGGAATTTTGGATGAACACTTTCAAATTACAAGGCAAAAAGTGCTTTGCAGTTTGCAACAGGGGAATAGAGGTTTCTAGTGACATTTTATTCAAATAACACCTCATTTCAAATACAAGGATTATTTCCTAATTTACAGCAATGTAGGCCTATTCAACACTAATGCGTTTTCAGAGATTGCATCCACAGTAATAAGTGAATGACATTCAGAAACAATAAAAAACTACAATTAACATGGGATGCAGAGAAGATTATCAGCATAAAGATGTCTGAAAATGTCTATTGAGTCATATAGAAAGACTGAAATTAGTGGCAACAATTTTTATCTGTAGATGACACCTAGAATTGTTAGGACTAACAAGTGAGTATAAATAAATGATGCTCTTTTCTTGCTGCTTTTCAGAGTCACTAACAGTATTTTAGAGTGCCTGATATAATTATCAGAATGTAAATTAATCCATTAGGGTTCCTGTGAAATAAACACTAGAAGCGTTTCAGCAAGTAAAACTTTGCTACTGTGCTAAAGAAGGATCCTTGCAGAGAGGGCTTTAACAGGGTGGAAATGAGCATGGAGCCCACCTGCCACACCTCTGTAGAGCTGCACAGGACTTTGCACAGCTAGCTTATCCAATCCTAGGAAATTCACTCAAATTCTTGTCCAGATTTCATCTGCTTTGTCATCCAAAGAGTTTATGGTTCATGATACATACAGGCAGACTCCTGGTAGTGACACAGACGCCTGTTCAGGCAGCTCCGAAGACATGGAAACCATTCAGCTGAAACCGTTCAGCCAGCCCACTTCTTACCTTGCCTCCACTTCTGCCCTGGAGCGCAGCCACAAATCAGCACAAGGAGAAAAAAGCAACAGCCCCTTCTGAGACAGAAAAGGTCTGTTTGCAGAGGGTTTCCAATCTAAATTGTTTCAGGAGTACAAAGCTCACTCGTGGCTTAGCTGACCTTGCTTCTTCTGAATACCACGTCAGTCGTCTCAGAGCTGTTTGAGTAGGATTGGGCAGGGGAATTCACCCTTCCATCAAAGGCAGTGCCATGGAGATCTCCCAAGCTAAGAAAAATGCCGAGTGTTGTGACAAGAGGCAAAGATTCAGTGAAGAAACACTGAAGCATCTCAGCTGTAGGATTCTGAATTGTGCTTTTTCTATATATATGTATGTAAAGATATACATATATATCTTTTTATATATATGTATGTAAAGAATGTTTAATACGTGTGGTAGGAGCAGAAGTGAAGTGTGTCTAAACCCAATTTGTCAGAAACGGGGTTTCCTGCAAGAAATGCTATTCAATGCTGGAGAGGCTGTCCAGATCCTCTGAATTTAGAAGGAGGGGGGTTGCTGCGTGCAGGATTTTGCTTCTGGCAAAAGGCAGGTGCTGGTGGTTCACTGTTCTTCTGAGTGCTGACTTCAGTGAGAACCAGATGGCAGTTGACTGTGTTGCTCATACAAGCAAGATCCACATAAAGGATGCAGCCAATAAACAGTTAATTCAGATTATCTGAACCCTTTTCCCCTCACACAGCAGTAGATCTCGCTGCTTTGAATATTCATTCCCTTCGTTTTCAGCCCTGAGTAAATGAATACATCAGTTTTCACTCTTGGTAATTTATGTAATTACCTCTATCATTTGCATAAGATTTAAGCAGATAAAAAGATTGAAGATAGGAGAGATTTTTTTTTTCATGAATTTTTAACAACATAAGTAAAACTGTGTTTTTGGTAAAGGAAAACAGGAATCACACTTTGCCACACCTGAGGGCAGCTGCAGCAGTACCTGAGACTGGATGCCTCTGAGCAGACCAAGCGGGCAGGGAGGGCATCTCCTGTTGCATCACCAAGTGGCAGAAATGGGAGAGTATAGGTTGTTTTTTTTTTCTTGGAGACAAGAGAACACAAATTAGTTCTATTTGGATTATAATTTAGATTTTTCTCAAAGGGACTCTGGAAGATAAGTAGAAAGCAGACTTTGGGAGAAAGCTTTTACTCCGTAATTACAGATGATGAAATTCAAGCAGTTAATATTGGCGAGACATCTACAATATGTTTTACATTGGGCTGGCACATTTTACATCGTGTGCTGATTTTGTATACTTCTAGGCTCATCTAAAACAATTTTGTATCATTTTAGCTGTTATTATTAAAACCAAAAAAGCCATACTAGGTAGTTTCTGGTGTGAATGCTATTATAAATGAGTAATGGTGATTAGATAAATAAATAATTGTTTCACAGAAGAATATAGCTAGCTCTGAACCAATGAACTAATATGAGTTTCCTGTTCTGAAAAAATCTTTGGAGAAAGTGTGAGAAGACCCCTGAGGCAGCATCATCTTCGGTTCTTTTCCAGGCCCTCTCAGGGAGCAGAATTTCACTGCCATTCCGACACTCGAGTTTTGCTCCCATTTCCTCAGCTTACCACAAGAACTCTTGGCTTCTCTGACCCCAGTGCTGCTGTAAGAGAATCTAGTGTGCAATTTGCCTTATCTGGGTCTTGGTCATAATGAGGTTGGGCACGAAGTGGTAAACATTGGTGCTCCTCCTCTCTTACCGTCTTTCATCAAAATCATCTGATTGGTCTGTGTTCAGACAGAAGCAGAAAGCTGAACCTTGGGTCATCTGTGATGCTGACACCAGCAGCATAAAGCAAGGGCTGATGGGAAGAGGGTGAAACAAAACACTGAAGGAAAGAAATGAGAATGGAAAATAACGCCTGGTGGGGTCTGTTCACTTTGGTGAGTCAAGGTGAGTATTTTTAGCAAAAGCAATAAGCTCATATCATACATCAGAGCATGTGACTTTAAATTTCCTGCCTAGCACTTAAAACTTCAAATTGAATGTGTTCTGAGCCCAATACCTAATAAATTCCTATCAGTATCTCGTAACTTTTCCATATTTTCTTGTAGGTCTCAAAACATTGTTTTTTGGGGTAATTTACCAGTCACTTTTAAATACTTTTTAAAAAACGCTGAATTCTTCATAGGGGAAAAGTCAATCTGCATTAGGAAAATGTGTACCAGGGCCTTTAATTTCTTCAGGATGAAACGAACAGTAGTTTCAGGATGCTTTAGATCATTCAGAGGCTAAAAGTGCGAAATAGAAGGAGTCATCACTTGAGGCAGCAGGGGTTTTAGTCGTGCAATAGATCTGCAGGCACAAGCAATACAGCAGCCTTTTGTCTCAGGCTCTCAGACACAGCATTTTAAACATGAGTACTGCTCATGACACGGAAGGGGACAGATCAGTTCTTCTTTTCTGTAATATTTATTCTCTACTTCCTACGCAGGGAAGTATTCCCATTGATTCCGTAGTTCTGCGTTCACACCAGAGTTCACGCGTGAGACTCACAGGTACAAATTACGCAGCTTTTTATAAGTTGTCCAGCTGAAGTTTTCTGGGAGTGCTCTTGTATGAAATTATGTTGTCTCCCTCTAGTGACTGCTACTGGATCTCAGTCTGAACTTGAAATTTTCATCAGTTGATCGTCTTCTACATTTTGTATTACAGTCAGACCCATTTGCCTGGATGCATCACTATATTGGCACATCAGAGACAATCACTTAGTTTGTGATAACTAGGACATCTTATTCAAAAGTGCAAGTTTAATACATAGTTATATATTTTTTTTATTTCTTAACAAAACAGATTTGTTTCAATAGAAGCTAAGTATACCAGTATAGTTCAATGCGGATTGAACAATTCAACATAAGTGGCTGAGAATTACATTTCTGCTAGCTGAGATTCATAGTTGAGAAAGTTTTGTTTAATAGTTTATAAGATAGGGAGTAGAATGACAAAGCAAAATAATCTTCCACTCTGCTGCTGAGTCTGGCAATATCAAAGCCAATGTAATATTAAGTGTAGGTCATACACAACCCTAAGAACACTCCCGCTCATGCATTGCAATTTTGATTTTTGCAGAATTAATCACTTTCTCTCTTTAGGTGAAACAAACGTGCTTGTGGTTAGATGGAGTGGCTGCAGGGAGGCAGAGCACCTCTCCATGGTGTCAGGTCAAGTGCAGGCTCATGCCAAGGCAGCAGGCAGCACTGTGTCAGGGTGACCTTTGGACCTGGAAATACCCAGGCAAAAGCTCGACTGGCCTAGAGCATCCAGCATGGTAGCTGCTGTGTAAGTATCCAATAAATGGGAGGTGACTGGAATGTGCAGTGTCTATACCCATTTGGGGCTTAACTTGACAGGGAATGAGTGCGCTGGTCGCTTTTAAAATTGTGGAGACTGAAGAGAGAGTAACAGACTGGTGTTTGTGTGGTATACGTACCTGTAATTGGATAAAAGCAAGGAATTGTGCGTGGATGAAAAGGAGGAAATAACATGGAAGCAGCGCCTTAGCTGCAACCCTGTGCCAAAAGGGCTGCCCTGCAGCCCCATGGCAGAGTGAGGCCAAGGAGAACCCAGTGGTGGGAGGGCTGTGTTGATGGCCCCTGTGTGCTTCTCCTCACAGTGCTTGGCACTGTGCTGTTCAGGAGCTGACATTGCGAGCCCAGGTGTGTGCAAAACAAACCAGAAAATGGACAGCAAGGCAGGAGACACTGGGTTAGCCAGTCACATATTGCTGTGATCTCCGCTGAGACACCACATCAGGGTATTGGAAAAGGAGAAAAGTAAATGTCAGGTCTTGAGAAAGAGTGCTCTAGCCTTCTCTTTAGGAAGTTCATTTTAATAAGAGGAGCTATGAATAAAAAGGCATTAAAACTGATGGATGGCTCTGCTGTCTGAGGTCTCATGGACCAAACACCTCTGACGGTGCGCTGGGGTGCTGCAGCTATGAGAGCAAGGTTCATAGACAGAATCATAGAATGGCTTAGGTTGGAAGAGACCTTAAAGATCATCCCGTTCCAACCCCCTGCTGTGGGCAAGGCTGCCACCCACTGGGTCAGGCTTCCCAGGGCCCATCCAGCCTGGCCTTCAGCACCTCCAGGGATGGGGCACCCACAGCTTCTCTGGGCAGCTGTGCCAGTGCCTCATCACCCTCGGGGTAAAGAATTTCCACCTACCATCTAAACTAAATCTCTCCTTTTATAGTTTAAAGCCATTCCCCCTTGTCCTATCACTGTCAGACTGTGTAAAAAGTTGATCCCCCTCCTGCTTATAGTTCCCCTCAAGTACTGGAAGGCCACAATGAGGTCTCCCTGCAGCCTTCCCTTCTCCAGGCTGAACAAGCCCACCTCCCTCAGCCTTTCCTCATTAGAGAGGTGCTCCAGCCCTCTGATCATCTTCGTGGCCCTCCTCCGGACCCACTCCAACAGTTCCATGTCTTTCTTGTGTTGGGGATTCAGGCTGCTTTAATTCCCGCCATAACCCTTATGAAGCTTTTAAAAGCACCTGAGTCTTGAATCGCTAAGNCGTTCCAACCCCCTGCTGTGAGCAAGGCTGCCACCCACTGTGTCAGGCTTCCCAGGGCCCATCCAGCCTGGCCTTCAGCACCTCCAGGGATGGGGCACCCACAGCTTCTCTGGGCAGCTGTGCCAGTGCCTCATCACCCTCGGGGNGTTTTTAAATGCTAAATCTAAAAAAAATAAAAAAAAAAAAAAAAAAAAAGGCCTCTGTTACCTAATACTGTGTTCATTTCACCCTGTTTTTGTTCTTTTTTCTGTGTGCCTGGCTTGTGCATGGTCTTCACCAGAAAGCCATGCAGGAAGGCAGCTTTATGTCCTCATGTCAGAATGGTGGCTGTGCAATACACGTCAACACAGCAATGCAGATGTACTGCCACGTGCGAGTTTCTGATGGGGTGTATTGAACACTGGTAGCACACAAAGACGTTTTTCAGACACTTCCAAAAACGATGTGTAAAACTGTTTGTGTGTTTTTTCTTTCAGAATAGAAAAACCCTAACATAGAATTTGCATATTTTTTTCAGCAAGCTTCTGGGTTGCTTATATTAGCAGTTGAAAGTAGACCCCTCTTACCTTCCTAGCAGATTTCAAGCCCAAGCATTTGGAGGCAGAGTAGTATTTTTGGACCACTGTGTGATTTCATTTGTGGGAATTCAGTTCTGAAAAATGCCTCGCTAAATTAGCGGGGACTAAGGCTGGGGCAGGTTGCTGCACATACCCACCTGAGCTGGAAGATAGGTGTGCTTTGCCATGTTTGCTGATCCATGTGTCGTGGGTGGAGGTCCTGGTGCCCCTGTGTTAACCTCTCAGGATGCCCAGTTCAGGTACACCAGAAATAGTAACAATAACTTGCTCTCCCACTAGAGCTTCCGCAGTAAAGCACTTTGCTAAAAGGCAGCATTACCACAATTTTACAGGTGAGCAAATAGGGCAGCCAGCTCCAGCTTGGGCAGCGAGGGGATGATGAGGGTGCAGCCTCGGCTTCATCAGGCAAGTGCAAGAACTGTTCTCCAGTCCTGATGCACCATGGTCACTCTTCTACGAAAAGATGCTGGCAGTGCCTTTAGTGCTACATGGGTCTGGTGGGTGGCTCTGGGAAGCTTCACATCTGCTCTGTTGTAATTTAAGCAGTCTCTGGCAGTGCCACGACGTGTGGGCAGATCTTGAACACACTGCTTCACCTCCCTGTTCTGCCCCTTCTCCTTTGGTGGGAAAAGGGAACGGTGTCCTGACCTCAGCTGTAAAGTGCTTTGATCTAGCAATGTCAAGTGCTGCAAAAGGGCAAGACAATTAATTTAAGGAAGAAAGTGTTCTACCTTGGCGTACCAAGGTCTTAAGCCTCATTGTGTCCTAGTTTGCAGCTGGCAGCCTGAAAGGCTGATCCAGGCTCTTTGAAGCTCACAGTTAATTACAGGGCAGATAAGGGGTTTTGCTGAGGCAGGTTGTTGCTTCCAATATACAGAGGCTTAATTCTGCATAAGCAAGCTTTGTTCTTTACTAGCACAGGAGTCTTCCTCATGCCTAGGGAGAAATGCAAATCACTGGGCCTTTCTCATCCTGTCAGAATAATGGTGACTCTTTCCTAAGGGCACCTCCACCAAAGGTCAGTGCTTGGTCCCCCAGTGCCCACCTGCTCAGTGAGAACTGGAATCACGAAATCAGTTTCCAGCATCACCAGAAAGTGCTTTCAGAGTACCAGCTCTGAAAGTGCGCATCACAGTTTTCAGCTCCCACGTTTGTTTGCAAGGAACAGGTTGCCACATTTATGATCAGATCTCATTTAAATAAATGCTTATCCAGAACTGACTTAATAGGGCAGCTTGCCAAAACTAGGATGAGCTTCCTATTGACAGAGACCAGTTAGATTTCAGAGGTAGAGATGACGGTGATGGCAGTAAGTGAAATTGCACAATAATTTCAAACACCCTTCCCTCAGGTGCCCACTCTGTTGGGCCCTTTGTCCCTGCCTTTTCCCTAGGTCTGAGTCCCTGTCACTTGCATCTCAGAGGAGTGACCTTTGCTTTCTCCTCAATCCCTCAGTGGCAGCAGAGGCACCAAGGGCACTGCTCAGCAGCTGGAGGGAGAAGGAGCATCCGAGCACTTCAGGTGCCTCTCTGCCATGGGGTGGCCAAAGGAAGTAACTGATTATTTAAATGGCCCAGTTCTCATTGCTCTGTGGGAAAGCATGCTCAGTTAAATAGCAGAAAAGCTATGAGGTGATGAGGTTCATTTATAATGTTTGGAACATTCACTGTGAATCCCTAACGAGTCTTTACCAACAGTAAGCAAACTCAATGCTTGTCGCCTATGATGCTCAAGCAGATAGATATTCCAGTGACGAGGACACACTGCTGACACCAGCATGACCCTCTCTGTCATACTGCATTTTTCCACTACCAACACTTTCCCTTAATTCCCTGAAACAGCTGAATCACTCTGGCTTACACTTACAGTCAAAACCAAGGGACAACTCAAAGCAAGCCTCCAGCCTGGAAAAATTTGGGGCACATGCTAAAGCTTGCTAATTCATAAGCATCTGAAAACAAGATGTGTAAGTCTGGCGGCATTAGCTACAGGAAGGACTACAACTATGACGTGGGACTTCAGCGCACCTGAGTCGGAGCAATCCCAAGCACACATACAGGCTGGGTGGAGAATGGCTTGAGAGTAGCCCTGAGGAGAGGGACTTGGGGGGGTGTGTTGACGAGAAACTCAACANAATGGTTATAAACTGGAAGAGGGTAGATTTAGACTAGATATAAGGAAGAAATTCTTCACTGTGAGGGTGGTGAGACACTGGAACAGGTTGCCCAGAGAAGTTGTTGATGCCCCCTCCCTGGAAGTATTCAAAGCCAGGCTGGATGGGGCTTTGGGCAACCTGGTCTAGTGGGAGGTATCCTTGCCCATGGCAGGGGGGTTGGAACAAGATGATCTCTAAGGTCCCTTCCAACCTGAACCATTCTATGATTCTATGATTCTATGATAGTTAAAAATAGAAGCTGAGATGAACTTGTTCTAAAACCAGAAATCAATTGGCCTATTCATTACTGCACTTCAGAAAACAGCTGGGGCAGAATGAAATGGGCAAGTCCAAAGAAGGACGACAAACCTGACAGTGAAGAACTGTTTCTTAGTTTTTGGATCCCCGCTGGGCAATCTTTTCACAGAGAAGAGTTTCTTTTGAAAAATATATTAAAGTGGAGGAGAAGTGGGGTTGGCCATTTTGTATGAGGGAGAGTATTCCTGGATATGCAAGTTAAACCGGAGGCAGACAACTGATTAGAGAGAGCTCTGGACAATCTGAGCTCTGTTACTATCTGAGCATGAGAGGAATAAATCAAGCTTCTTCAGGCAGCTACAGTAAATATGAATTTATGCATAGATTAGTGTTAATGATTTATGCATCTGCCCTTTATCTGTAAGTCCTTTTCTCTGGGATTAACTCTCATTTCTAAGGACCTCAGCACATTGAAATAGTCTCCCTTCATTACTAATTTTACATTTTTACATTCCAACCTATTTTCCCCACACCTAAAAAGGCAATATTCAGTTTGTCACTATTCAAACATTTTAAATTCAATGCATTCCAAAGCACAGGGCTTGAAATACAGCTCGATACCACAAAAACAGGAATACTCTCATCTTCTCACTGTGATATATAGCATTTATTTCTAGCTCTAAAACTGTCAGCATCGTTCTCATGCATGAAAAAACCTGTTTCTGTCTCCCTTTGGTTTCCAGCAGCCCCATGAGGCTAGATTCAAAAAGTAAAAGCTTGTTAAGGCTCTGCCCCAAGTGTACAATGTCACTGGGACCCTGCTGTCCTGCGTGCAGGCATAGAATCATAGAATCAGAATGGTTTGGGTTAGAAGGGACCTTAAAGACATGGGCAAGGCTGCCACCCACTAGATCTGGCTGCCCAGGGCCTTGAATGCTGCCAGGGATGGCGCATCCACAGCTTCACTGAGCAACCTGTTCCACTGCCTCACCACCCTCTGAGTAAAGAATTTCTTCCTAACATCTAACATAAATCTCCCCTCTTTTAGTTTAAAGCTGTTCCCTCTTGTCATATCACTATCAGACTGTGTAAAAAGTTGGTAGCTCTTCTGTTTATAAGCTCTTTTGAGGTACTGGAAGGCCGCAATGAGGTTTCCCCAGAGCCTTCCCTTCTCCAGGCTGAACAAGCCCAGCTCCCTCAACCTGTCTTTGTAAGAGAGGTGCTCCAGCCCTCTGATCATCCTTGTGGCCTCCTCTAGACCAGCTCCAACAGCTCCATGTCTTTCTTGTCCCAGCATCCCTCCCCGAGTTGAGCTACCTGCTCCCAGACAGATGTCTGCTCATGGCACCAGGGGTCTGCAGGTGTCTGAAGATAAGTTGCTCCTCATCATCAGTCTGGCACAGTGCTTCTTGCTGAAGTATCACAGGGCACCAGCTGGTATGTGGGTTCCATCGCTGGAAATCCTTGCATGGCATTTCACACAGGATGTGACAGCATGGCTCAGGACTATTAATATAATTTTTTCTGCGGGCAGAGAGAGAAGATTGCTTCAGTAATAATTTTGAAACATTATTAGCTCCATGCACTTTGATTTGCTACCTCTTCTTTGTGGCTTCCAGGGCTGTGGTATCTAAAACACCTGAAACAGACACAGAATATAGCAGTGTGGTCTAGCAAGGCACGCTGTTGCTACATGGCGCCTGGCTAGCACTGAGATGAGAGCATCATATAAATACCCAGAAAGAGTATATAAAAGTTTTATTGGCACTAATTTGAGATGACCTGCATGCTGTATTTCTCTTGGTGTGCCATTCTGAGTGAGCTCCTATAAAATCTTTATGCCCTACCATACCCTCAAGCCTTGGATACATATTTGCAGTTTAAGTGGAGGAACTAAGTGCCAGTAGTACAGAAGGAGCAAGGGTCACACTGTTAAGAATTCCTAAGATGCTGATTTATTGTTTAGTTCTAACCATATTCCTTCCCTGCTTTAGCCTGAACAATGTTTACCCTACAGAGATTTTTCCCTGTAATATCAGTGAGACTGTGGGCTTTGCATCTGTGACCTGAAATTCCTCTGCTGCACAATAGGTTATGTTGGGTTTGTTCTCATTGCATTTCCAGCAACTATGAGCAAAAAGCGTATGTTTGAGTAAGCATAGCTTTTCACAGGATGTGTCAAAAGGCAAGATCACGCAGTTCAGCTACCCTAAGGAAACATTTGGGGGAACTCGGATTCAGAAGGGCCACCATCACCCCTACAAACTGCTCCATGGGCTGCTAATTGAGCAGTTCACATAGGTTTTGTAGTAGGCTGCAAACACTGAGGCACTGCCGGATACCAAGTGTTTGCCAGCACTTCTGGGAGAGTCAGAACCAAAATATGAGTGAAGTGGGTATGATGTGGCTCAGAAAAAGAGCAGGGAATCACTCGAGGTCCCAGCTGTAGCAAGAGGTGAGTTAGACAACACTGGAGACCTGCAGAGGTGGAAACTCTTCCTGCTACAAAGAAAAATACTGAACATCCCTATCCTGTAAAATTTTTTTCAGGCAATTTTTGGTATGCAAATCTCTTCTATCCTACCTGTATCTAAATTGATATGTTACCTGCATTTTGGGGCATTTGGTGTTACCACTCTGAAAAGCATTGATCAATTGGTGGCTGGTCCTGTTGGCACCATGGTCACCAGTGGACACTTCAGAGCTCTCACGGAGTAGCAGAGCCACATTGGCAGCACTGCAACACTGCTCAGGGAGAGCTATGCATGCTTTGAGTGCAACGCTTACTGCCTTGAGGCTGCCTTAATTTCAATCAGTGTTTGGAATTTTCCTCCTTTTTTATTTATGTTAACTTTGATAAACAATGATTCAGTAAGAATTTCTTCTCATGACTTGTATTGATTAACATAAAGTTTATACTATGTATAGTGCAAAATAATTATTTGGTTTGTAATTAAATACAAGCTTATAATAAAGAGTGAATAGGTCATTAAGGAAGGTTTATAACACAAAAATTGTGAAGAATACAAGATTTTCCTTTTGCCTGAGTTTATTCAGTCCTAGAGGCTAACATGAACATAGTATTTTCATGCCTTCAGAAAAGACAAATGTTGATGAAATAAAGCAAGCATATTTTCACATCTTCACAGCATATAAATGTGGAATCAGATTGTTGAGCTGAGAATACAGTAGTTGTTTACATTTATCTTCAGAGAAAGCAATTTCAACAAACACGAATATGCTTATCTTATGCAAACAGCAAAACAATACAAGTTCTATTTAAGACTGCTCCTTTGATTTTCCTTTGGCTTTTGAGCTAAAATGAGAAAAGCAGAAAGTGAAAAAAACACCACTGGAACATAGGTTAATTCAAATTAGAAAGAGGACACATTTCCAGGGCTGAGATTTTTTTACTTGTTTTTAAGCACATTTTGAAAGCTTAGAGGGCTTTTATGTTGCAATGCAGCTGGGGACTAGGAAGAAAATATGTAAAAGACTGTTCAAGATACGAGATACGCAATGGAAATTCTAAGAAAGTTTTAATCTCCTAAAGACTGTAGTTTTAAGATATTTTGCAGCAGGCATAAGTGCGGATGTTTAACTTCACATCGCTGTTGCTGATTGTGTTGGCAGATATGGCTCAAGGATCTTGCGGTGCACTGAGACCATCTCCTGAGCACTGAAGTCTGTGTTGTATTTCTGAGATGTGTGGCATGTTGATTTTAGCTAAATTTACCCATGTAAATAATTCATGATCCAGGTCTGATCATTTTTTTAAGCTCAGAGTGTTGATTATGGGTTTATCAGCAGCCATGGGAGCTCCTCCAGTCCTTTCAGGACAATGCAAGAAATGAGTATCACTGGACCTTGCTGGGGAAACTCACAGAATGAAACCTTTAAGACGGAGTAAGAAGAGGGTCTAGAGGTTTTGCACTTCTCTCGTGAACCAACCACCAGACTGCTCTTTTGTGTGATATGCTCTATTGTCTGACAAAAGTGGTCCTGTTGGCCATGCTTCCTCTCCTCTCACAATGATATTGTCATTACCTGTGAATAAACTAAGGACCTGAGCTTTTGCCAGCTGAAGCTAATGGGAACCCCTTGTCCAGCCTGAGTGGTTTCTTACCAGGCTCATGTGGATTTCCATCACCACAGCAGTCAGACCTGGTAAAGCCAAGTCTTACCTTTACTCTTGTTTCAGCAGTGAATACGATAATCTTCTCTAATTTTTTTTTTCTCACAGTAAGAGTGTTGTCCTCAGACAGCTAAATAAACATCAGTGTGGTCTCATGTCATCCCACTTCTGTAGCATACACAGCAAATGATAATTCGCTGTGAATAATACACAGCGAATAATTGAATTTATTATTCAAATGTATTCAGCTATTGAAAACAAGCTAATTGGCACAACATATGCCTCCGGGATTTTTCAGCATTGTAAAGTCACAGTGTATTAGATGACAAAAGTACCAGCTTTTGGCACACTTTTCCAATCCAAAAATTGATTAAGATTTGGTTGGTCACAGCAAACTAAAACAAATCAGATAAACAGGACCTAAATCTGCAAAATCCACAGTTGCCAAGTGATTTTATTCACAGGTTGCCCTACCGACAACAATGGTCCTGCCGCTTGGAAAATGGCATCTGTCACACCTGAGCCACTACAGCACAGACTTCCTTGAAGAGGGAAATGCCCTGCCTTCTGTTTAACTCAGCTTCGAGCCTGGCGACATACATACATGCCTAGCAAGAGAAATAGCATTTTGATTCACAACAGAGAGTCAAGTCAACTTCTTCTTACCTCATAGTGAAGAGTCTGGCAAGAGAAGAATGAATGGCCAAGGCATCTTTCCCAGATGCTAGGAAAAAAACCCAAGAAAGTATTTTGTCATGATATTCTACCACTGCACACCAAAAAAATGTTTCTGATGAAACAGTAAGTGTATTTCCTCCCCAGCTATCTGACCACAGGTTCCTTGCTAATCTCCAGACTCTGCTCCTCTGAGCAGACCAGCTGCAGAGCTGCCAGCTGGGAGAAGGTGAACGCTTCTGCCTTGCTTTCCTCTGCAAGACTGCAGCTGCTCAGCAGGAGATTTTTGGATGTCTCCACTGGAAAAAGAAACCATTATTTTGATGCTTTAACCATTGAAATTTGCTATGCAGTTCACACAGTTTTATGTAATATCTGCCCTGATTAATGCATCACCACTTCCATGCAAAAAGGGAATCAGCAAAGGTTCAGGTTGCTCTGCCTGAGCTTTAGCTGGATGGCAATGCTGGAATGCCTGATGCTGGGCCACTGCTTCTGCTCGCTGTGGTCACACACAGGACCTCAATGAGAAAACTGTCAAGTGAGATTGCACCGACCGTTACCAGAATTGCTTCCACTTCCAAGCAACAGGATCTTTGGCTGATCTCTGCTAGTGCCCTCTCATGAAGGGGGTCACTCAGCTGGGTGCAGAACAAATCAAATGGTACTAAAACCTTTGAAAATGATAAATCTCACTTAGAAGAGCACTTACAGGCATTTGTAAGTTGGGCATATTTGAAGAGCACTTACAGGCATTTGAAAATGGGACATATTTGACACATGATTGCTTTTCATCTTAAAATGGTTTCTTTCTAAATAAAGTTTTTCTTCTTGTATTAAGTTAATATACCTGTATTGTGTTCATACAAATACCTATAATGATAACTGTTTTTCTCCTACTGAGCTGCTGCCATAGCTTCTGTTGTAAGTTTGATGACCATGCCTGCCTCTTTGAGGTAATGTTTAATAATTTTAGCCTTAAACGTCATTATGAGGAGCCTAAAAAAATGTTGGTAGAGATGTGGACATAAAAATGTGGACTCCCTTTTTCTCATAATCTTTCCCACATTCTTTGTGTGCTCTTCGAAAATGTTACTTTAGTTAAATAAATGCTAAGCACTTGACACAGCACTTACATCCTTCCCTGGGTGGACATTCTCAGCTATTCTTTGCCTGCCCCTACAGTGCTCAGTCTTTTGTCCCTGTTTGCTCTCCCAGCTCAGGAAGCTCTGCGCCTCCTTTGTGCTCAGCCTCTGCACAACAAAGCCATCCAGCAGCGTGAGCTGCCGCAGGGTGAGGCTGGGGCTGATCTCTGCTGGGACAGTATGGCAGTGATTGATTTCAGCAGAACAGAAGTGATCCCTGGAGCCAGGTGCCCATTATCAGGGTACAAAATAGCCCAAATTTAAGAACATTCATTGGCATTTTGTTGTACTTGGGCCATAGAAATCAATGGCAGTTTTGTGGATAATTGAATGTCATAGACATCCTTTCAATGCTGGCTCAGTAGAAAGGGATGTTTCTGAAGAAGACTGGCACAGTCCCCACAGCGTCCACAGTCACAGCCTGATGAATTGAACGGGGACTTTCTGCACGTGATCTCTGTTCTCCTTTCAAGGTAGTGTCTTCTCTTCCCATCTAGGAGGCACCATCTGTGCTGCCCCTGCCTTACAAATTCTTGATCCAGGCAACTCTGTCCTGCAGGCAACATTGTACCTACTTTTTTTTTTCTTTTCTTTTTTTTTAATGTTTGGGCTTTTTTTTTTTTTTGCTGTTTCTTCCTGAATGGCTGTTGTCTGTCAGCTGGGGCTTTGCAGTGCCGACAAGTTTCATTCTGGGCACCTTGATCAGGGTTTATCTGTGAATTAAGCATCTCCACTATGTGTTCACTGAGATTTGCTACTTAGCTTTTCTTGTCCTGAGTTCCCTTTGATGCAGAGAGAAGAAATTGCAGATTTTTCAACATTTTTCATGGCAACAACAGCATTAGCTGGCTGCAGGTTTTCCATGTGGCAGGCCTGCGGGCTGCCTATGGATGCATGGGTTTGTAATGCCCACAGAGCTGGCAGCACAGTTTAGCAGGACTAAAGCATCTGTTTCTGATTTTCAGAAAACACAATGAAACCATATGAAAGTCTGTGAGTTTTTTTTCCAAGTAGTAGTTTTGGAAGTATTTATCACCTGAGGAAACAGAATGGTAATCTTTTAAACTGAGAGTTACTGGAGACACATGATAAAATAAAAATATAAAATAAAATAAAACATAAATAATGCCTTGAATGAACTATTTGTGGTTTGCAGGGACTGCTGCTACTGTGTAATTGCTGAGCAAAGCCATAATAACCCCCTGTGTCCAAGTGTTTGAGAACCACTGAATTCCTTACATGGGAATTGGTTCACTTCAGGATTTAATGAGCATATATCCAAACGTGGTGCATAATGAGTTATTGATTCCCACCTCTGGACATACTCTTTATCATGCACATAGACCAAGAACGCATTCAACAGGCAGCCAGGGCAGAGAGAATAATTATACAGCCCCTTTTTAAGCCAAAAGTCATTTCTGTAGGGAAATAGCAAGTGTAATGCCTTAAACAAAATTAAATGTCATCAATAATGTGTGCTTAGGAGTGAACTTTGTATATATAACCTGTGACCGCTGAACGATATGAAAGATCTATGGGCCACCTCACCCTGCTCTAGTAACAATTGCAGCTGAGATAGAAAAAGAATGTAAGCTTATCTTCCCTAGATAAAATATTTCCATATGTAAAACACACTAAAAAAAAATAAAGTGAAATAAAGTACACACAAAACCCCAAGAGATTAATTGATTTTAGTCTACAGAAAGCAACCAAAAGCAAGATGTAGTAATTGTTATTGCAAGTCAATTTGGAGAAGCGGTTACTCTAACACAGGCTGCTACATCTCCCTAGGGAAGGAGGATCTGAAACACCTCAGTGCCTTTCCTGCCTTCCCTCAGGACCCATTCATGTTGATGTCCCCGTGATGATGCCATGCTGCTGACAACACGCCTCCCTCCCGCTCCAACATCCATGCAGGCGTTGAACTTGATCTGGTCAGCCACTGGCATCCCCCATAAAGGCTGCCTGGACAAACCTACCCAGATGACTACAGCTTCTGCATTTTAATACTCCATTCGAGTGACATGTTGACGAGACACTGAATCCTTGGTGCCCAGAGGCACGACAGAGCCATGATGGAGGCTGACAGCTGCAAGCGCTACGAGGAGTGGTGGCGAAGTCCAGTGTCTGCAGGCGGCCTCACCAGGCTGTGGTGCTCCATGTGGGCTGGAGCACAGGGCAGGGCTGGGGAGGTGGGTGGGGGCACATCGCAGCAGGCCTCACCACAGGCCAGGAGTGCAGGGCAGCGCCCAGCTAGGGCACTCGCCTCTCCCAAGTCTGCTTCAAGACAGAACTGACAGGGTACAAGTGCAAACATTGCCTGACTGTATGCCAATATGCCAATATCTACTGGGAGAAAGTACTTTTTCACTATAGGAAACAATACTGCAGAAAAGCAGCAACAACGCAGATAGCCACGATTTACTGCAATGTTCCTCAGAATCTGCAGCAACAGAGAGTACTTTTCAGCTGACATTGAGTAGTGGAACACAGCGACAATGTAGAATGGCATACATACTGCACAGCAGGGCCCTTTTTGCCCTTCAGAGGGATTTGCTACAGGTGCACAGGAGCTGACTTTATCCTCTCTTTCACTGGGTGCATGCAGCACAGCTAAATGCTTGCGAGCAGGTCTGAGCAACGTGACCTCAGGCATTGTTTCCCCAGAATTAGAGGGCTTTAATTAAGCATGAGCTCTAAAGGGAGTTTGAAAGAAGGCCACATGCAGCTACAGTAAGAGGGCAACCTGGTCATTTTGCCTTTTAAATGCATTTCCAGGTGGGTAAAGAGCAGGAAGAAGGAGGAGCTGCTTCTTTAGAAACAGGAGGGGACACAAGGCCCCATCCCGGTCAGATGTGAGGAAAGCTCATCTGCTGGTACGTACTGAAACTGACCTGCTCTGAAATCAGAAACATTAGAGCTCATTGCCTGCTTACTCTGTGGATAGTGGCAGTCCTCAGATTGAGAAAATTTTTAAACAATTCTTCTTCCTCTTTTTACATGCTTCTGATTCAGCTGTCCAGTGCTCCAATATGTTCTTCTGTTGTAAAGAGAAATAACACACTTTTTCTGTAGATGCCAAAATGTGTGCGTGGTGTTGTAGAGGAGTGCTCTGGCCCACGATGGGCGCGAGTAATTCTTTAAAATGCCTGGAACAAGGCCCCTGCTGACTGACAGAAGTAAAATTTGGCAGCTGACGGCAAAGCTCTACAGTATCCTTTGTGGTGTGTAGTAGAGGGTATGTAATGGTTTCTTACCTTCTATGCATGAAGGAAAGGAGAGGAGGGATGCATCTTACACTGATGACTAGGGATTACATATCCTTTTCTCTAAAAAAAGCTAAGAATGCAATGACTTTGTTGCACCAAAGTAGCATACACTTCCTCAAGTCATGTAAAAGGGTACTTGGAAGTCAGCACAGTGTTGAAACAGAAAGAGGAGCCTTTTATGTCCAAGAAGAAGAGAATTCACACTGAATGTGTTTGGACTTTCTTCTCTCAGAATTGTTGTCTGCATAAAAATACACTTTTCTAATATCAGTCCTTTTTTAAAAAAAAAATAATAAAATTTTAATGAAGCTGCTGCTAATGAGAGCTCTGTCACAAACTTTCAGTTACTACCATAATACCCCTTGATATTTGTGGAGCAACAGAGTATTAATTGACCTCCTGATAGTAAAAAGAGCCCCTGTAGCAGAATGAGAATTAAAACTGAGAAGCTTTTGGATTCCATTGTTGCAGTAGGGAAGAAAGCTCTGAAGGTCATCAGGATGATCCAAAAAAGCTTCCTCTGCAGAGAAGTGAAAGCAGCTGGATTAGCAAAATACATTCATTTCCATTGCTGATTTTATCCAGAAGTCAAAAGGTGTAATGTGTTGTCCTCTAGCACAAAAGAAGTATATATGAGACCAAATAAAGAATAAAGTGCTGTTTCTTGTGCTCCATACATGCCTCTAGGTGTCCTCACTGTTGTTGTAGTTGGTAAACTACTGTATGCCATATTGCCTATAAAAGGTTTTTGAGAGCTATTTTCAGTCAATTTTGTGGTTAAAAAGAAAAAAAGAAAAAAAAAGAAAAACAAAAAACAAGCAAACAAAACCAGGCAGAATGTCAGAGAGAACCTGGCATTTCTTCTGGGAGCCTGGTAACTGTGGAATTGCTTCAGCACTGCCATCGCTAGTCATAATGATTGCCACCCTGAAACCCTTCAGTCTTCCCTGAAAGGAATAAATAATTTGAGGAGGAGTAACATTTCTTATCTGGCAGAGCAGGAGAAGTACTCCACTGAAAGAATGAAAGCCTGAAAGAGTCAGGCTAATGTGATAGAGTTAGATGAAGTACTTATGCCTAGAAAAGTCTGTGACAGAGAGTCCATAAAAATGTGTAACCAAGTTGACTTGTTTAATCTTGCCTAATCTATAAATGTCAAGTTTAATTTATTGCTAAGAGCTTGTGTACACTATAATCCACATATAAATTCTAGGACAAATAGCAATCTATACCTCAGCTCTGCCCAACATTCCCAGAGGTGTTAGGTGGAAATACGCAGTATTTCCCCTTGAAAGAAGTCAGACCCATAGTCACTGGTTTGCCTTGGTGTTTTACTTGTCTGTAGCTTTCTGCCTGAAAGACCTGATTCATCTCTCACTGAAGCTGATGGGAATGATTTTTCCACACTGACTGAAAAATAATGTCTCATCCATCTCTGTGACTTGTGCTTCTGGGGAAAAGAGCTAGAAGAGTATATGTCAGTGACCTGTTAAGAGTATATGTCAGTGACCATCATTTCAGCAGGGCTAGCTGGCTACACGCTGGCAATGAAGCCAGTTAGCACAGAAGAGTCTGAATGCATCATCAGTCTTTCTTACCTTCCCTAGCAGGGCAGCCCTACACAAAGTGTGCCATGGGATGGTCCTTGACCTGTGCTTACTCCTAGCCTGAGGGCCAAAACTGTCCCAGGGATCTCTGCAACGGTTTAAAAGTACACCTGACCAAGTCCCAGTGCCCAGGAATGCTTTATGGTGTTGAATGATATAGACATAACCACAGTCTGGGTCTGGCTAAAGCAAGACCCAAATCTCAGTATTGAATACAGGGCTATGGAAATCCTTGCCAGAAGCTTCACCTTTTTAAGGCCAAGTCCTATCTTGAAAGACATCTCAGCCCACATGTTAATCAGAGGCTCCCTAGTTACTATGTTTCATGGTTAAAAACTTTCAAAAAATAAAATAAAAAAATGAAGGCACCTCTGTTTTTTGCTGTTCTCTAACTGTGTTTAACCGGAAACTTTGCACAGGATATAAAATTGCTAATTTGTTCATGACAAATAAATAGAAATACTGTGGCTGAAAATCAAATCTGTTAATTCATGCAGGGTGTTGCAGGAAATGATTTGGCCTTGATACAGATGTTACAGTTCTGCTGTGGATATAGGAGCCACAAAAGCATCTGAAACAAATACCGGGGGGGGGAAGGCAGAAAGGAAAAAAAAAACCACATAAAAACAACTAACTGCAATTTGCTAGTCGTAAGTTTTATAAGGATATAGAAATTTCTTCTGCCAAAAGTCTGTCAAATATCAAAGCAGAACTCATTCACATTTTTTGGGTAGGATAAAACTTTGATGCAGCCAATGTCTGGAGCCAGTCATGATCTGTTCTGTGCCACCCATAGCTTAGTGATGTATCGTGCCATTGTTGAAACAGCAGATTATTAGAGAAGTTAGAAGTGCTACAAAAGACAATAGGATAATGTCAGATTTGTGATCCCAAGCTATGTGACAGAATGAGTACAATTTTGAAAGCTTCAGCATCAACCGGAATAGAAATGCAGCTTTTAGTCTTTTAGTAATAGCGTTATTAACAAACTATCTCCAACCCATACCAAAGTGCTCAGTGTGTTATAATAACATCAATTAACATTCAATAATGGACTCAATAATGTGGCCCATAATGGAAAAAAAATCGTATATTCATGTGGATTATCTCTCCATACCCAAGAGAAATATTCCAATGAAAGACGCTATAATGAACATCATGCTAAACGTCCTTAATGTAATAGGAGATAGAAATAGGCCAGGGGAGAAGATACTGTGGAAAAAGTCAAAGTGCTGTCCAGAATGTTCATCAGCTTCTTTGCTTGTTGCTTTGAATATATAAATCTTCAGACACACCGTTAGCAAAAGCCATCTGTCCAAATCATTGTGAGCTGCACTTCCAAGTAAAGATCCCATCAAATCCAGTCTTGCCAAAGGCAGGTCACCTTGGAGGCTTCCTCCAGGAGCAACCTCTCGTATTAGTCAGTACTGGCATAACACTGGCAACAGTAGCGCTTCTGGGCAGGTCAGGGACCCTGATTGAGTTTTGGCACTCTGAGAAGAGTTGCTTGCCACTGTCTTCAAGTGACTGTATACGATCCCAGAGTACTCTTGTGTAGAAGTTACTTAGTCCTCTGATGGACTACAAACATTTTAATCATTACTCTATTATCCACTTTAACATTTGCAAGCTGCCCACTTGTTCAACTGGCATTAACAACACTTCACTCACTGTTACTGCACAGTCACTTTTGCTTATTGGCCTTCGCTGAGCATTTTTGAAAATACAGCTACAAATGTATGATGCCACATGAGATGCCACTCAATTCATTTTTTTACCAGGGTTCATTTTCACCCAGCAAGACCAGGCTCTTGGGACTGGGAGCTGTGAGAGAGCACTTTGGCTGCTGCCCATGACCAGCACTGTGAGCAAGGCAGAGGTGGCAGAGGCGGGAGATGCTAATTCTTCCATGGGAATGCAGAAGACATCGCACGTCTGAGATCCTGGTGAAGTCCAGCCAAGAATTCTTCACTATCTGTATACAGACCAATTGAGTTAGATGTGGTGAAAAATCTTAAGGTTCTTGTCTGCAGTCCTTGGTTTCTGCTGAATGATAGCAGATGTCTAAATCACTTCCAGAGACTTCTGAAAATTGTCTACACATGGAAAATACGCTTATGACCACACTTGTGTTGAGTTCATTTTGTAGTTTCTGAAAGATGAATTTAGGTCTACATTCAAAAATCTCTAACTTAGAGTGAAAAATGTCAAAAGGTTATGTTTGTATCCTCAGTCTGCTTATTCTGAGAGTGTAAATTATCTGTAGCGTCAGAAAGCACGAACAATAGCAGCTGGATAAGTGTTTCATCCAGAAAGCAGTATGCAAATCTACAAAAAGAAGTGTTTTCTTCTCAAAATGAAGGCTCTGTGAAAAGGCACACAACTCATTCAAAAACAGCAGTGCAGAATGAAATAAGCAATGTGCTAAGCAAGAAAATATATGGCACAAAGTAAAGAAAGAGGATGATTATCAGAGTACTTTCATTTAGTAGCTATGTTACCTCTCTTAAAATACGCTACTACAGTATAGTTACTATCCTGTTTTCTATACTTGTCTCTGTTTACCTTTCCAATAGCGTGATTTAACCATTTAGACCTTCATTTGCTTGTATTTGTTGTTTTTGTTTACTACCATAAGGTCAGATTTGTTTTTTTAAAAAAGGTGGATAGGCTTTTATTTGTTTCAAAGAGAAAAAGATCTAGTCAGAGATGTATTTAAAAAAGTGTAAGGGATTCTCAAATAGAAAGATGTGACTAAGAAAAAGAATACATACTAATCAGAGAATAGAACTTGCATAAAAAAATGCACAAACTGGGAAAATCCAGATTCACTCTCGTGCCAGTCCAGAAGCAGCTGAATCCCTGATCATCCTGGCTCAGGCCAGAAACATCTAGATTTGTCTCACATCAGGATTTGATCAATTTAAATAGATTTAGCATTAATATGTTTTCAAATGCTACAGTGAAAACAACCTCAATTTCCAATCAAACAACTAAGGATGTTGTATATTAACACATTGACAGAAGCCCCAGATTTGGTAAAATAAAAAAACAGAGAAGACCTAAACCATACCTAGTAGACACAGTTCTTGGTGATTTATTGAACTTAAAAGTTGCATAGCTGGACACAAAATACATTGAAAAAATGCCAGGCAGGACAGTAATGAGAATGAGGACGGAGCATTGCTCGCCGGGCGAAGGCACAGCAGGGCTTAGAATGGAGCTGGGTTGGGCTTTAGGAGGCATCTGGCAGGGTGCAGGCACCCTGCACAGGTCCCCCAGTGCCTCATGAGCTGGGGCCTGTGTGCAGTGCACAGGTGCCAACATGGGGACAGGAGATGCACTTAGGAGCTATGCTGAGCACTCCAAGGGTGAGAAATGGAAGAGCTTGTCTGGTCTGGTCGTGGTATGAGAGACAGGGTGCTGGGGAGAGGGTGATGGGCACAAGGGTGATGGGCACAAGGAGAGCTGTCTGGGTATAGAGGCAGTGCTGGGAGACCTAACAGGCTGGGATGAGATGAGCACCTGAGCTCTCTCCCCTCTGCCCCACTTCTGTGCCGCGGCTGCTTGTGCTGGGTGGTGGTAGGTCTGGGATCTTGGCAGCTGACCGCTTGACTCCTGTCAGCCCGGTGCTTTCTTCAATATCAAATGGTCCTCAAGATGCAGAATGTTTTCAGGTTCTGGAAGATCACAATAAATTTTGGAAAATACTGTTGGCATTAAAGGGCTTTAGTGTTCTTTGATCTAACACTAGAAAGAAATGTGCCATCACCCTTACTGGATTCACATCAGTGTTTGTGAGTGACAAAGAGACCAGTGCCAGCACCTTTTGCTCAGTTTGGCGCTGCCTTACAGCTTGTTGGCTGATACCTGTGCAGTGGCTAGTGGGCAGAAAACCTCTATAAGCAGACTGTCAAGTTTAATTGGACTGCTCGGTAAATATGCTGTTATTAAATAAGGATGTGCTTTTGCATGGTATTGAACTGCTCTCCTTGGGCTGACGGGCCTGCAGCAGCTCGGTACTTCTCAGGATGAGACCCAAGGTGCCCGCTGTTCCTCTCATCAAATACAATTGCAATTTCATCACTGATGTTATTACCAGCAGGACTAAGCTTTAAAACTTGTAGAAGGCTTTTGAGCCCCATTTGATCTATGTGTGGCATAACAGCAAGGCTCTCCAACGCTATTAGGCACGTATTGAGAAGTGAGATTGCAGTTGCTGATCCAGACTGTGACAACGCAGCCAAATGAGCCCCATTGCTGAGTGTTTGTTTTCTCAAAGCCCTGGGGATGAGTGGTTATGGGCAAATCTTGAGTTCATTAAAATCAAATACGCTCCCGGTGTGCGTGATTGCCGAGGAAGGTGACGTGAGCGTTCCCTGGGCAGGGAGCAAGCAATATGCGTGCGTGTATGTGGTAATGTGCCAGTTGTGATTTTGGAGAAAATTTAATGAATTCCAAAGGCCTGGCTTCATGATTTCTGAATGTTGCAATGCAGCAATATGTGGTTGTTTGTTTGTAGGTAAAATATTTCACTGACACCTGAAGCAGGAATTTTTAGGACACATTTATTTAATGAGAAAAAATGTGTTATCAAGTCAAAGTGCTGATACTAATTCTGTAAGCTAGCCCACTTGCTTGCTCTGATGGTCCTACCACACATACAGGAGTGATGCCAACTGTAAAAAAAAAAAAAAAGGAATGTCAGCATACCTTCCCAGTAGTGACAAATACTATTCACTCCAAACAGGCAGTTACTTGGAAAGGGTAAGGAATAATTTCAGGCTTAGACAGGAAGAGGGAATTCCTCTGTCCTGGAACCAACCCTGCAGCCAGTACCAGCCTCACAGCCCTCAGGGATAGACCAGCTGGAGGTTCTCATCTCACAGATAAGTTGAGCAATGGGAAGAGATATCTGATTTCTAGCCTTAAAATGACATTTTCTATAGCTTTTTCTGCAAAGATTTGTTCGAAAAGCCATATCAAAAAATTGCAGTCTGCTTTGTTTTACCGCTGAACCTCTTTGGGACTGAAGATGAGGTGAATCCAGTTAAAATTAACAAACCTGGTCACCTTTGCATCCCCAGAGGCAGCAAGCTCCTGCTATGTGTTGTGCTCAGGTACCCACAGCATGCGGATGCCCCTGGGAGCTTGGGGAAATGCTCGTATGGGACTGGAAGATTTCTGGATCCACTGCAGGAGAAAATATTCCCTTCAGCATAAGAGCATCCCTCCTCCTAAGGGACAGGCAATGGGAGTCGTGCCACTGTGTCAGGTGAGCCCCACGTCCCACACTTGGCTTTGTGCACCTGAAGTGCTTCTGTTCACACAGCTCCCTGCCAGACAATAGAGTGCTGCCTGCTGCATTTCCAGCATCCTGCCTGCAGAGAATAATACAGCAATAGTAATGAAGCTAACAAATAAGACCCACCTGCTTTTACTATTCAAACATATCTAGAAATAATTACATTACTCAACTTAGTACTTGAGGAGGAAAAGGATGTTCTGTTTTACCTAATGCGAGTCCCTTCACAGCTCATTTGATTTGATTTCCCAAAGGCCAGTAAAAGAAAACACTATGGTCTTTTTAAGAAATGCATTTTTGCCAATAAAACGTAGCTACTTAGGCTGGAACAGCTCAGATGTAGCACCGTGAGTTTGTAGGGCAACACATAAGCTTTCAGGCCCTCACTTCTGGGCAGGCAGCTTCTAGCTGGAGGCAGCCATGCAGGTAAAGGAGACACTTGACAACTTTATGCCTTCTTCAATCACACTCTGAATGCTGGAGCCACTTGCCCGTATCTCACAACGCATCAAACACCTTTACTCCAGAATCTGACAACAGGAGATGAATCTGACCTGCTGAAGTGATTGCTCTGTCTGGCCAAGGATTCGCTCGTTTCATGAGCGTGTCGTTCTCACAACGCACCGAGCCCTGAAATAAATCTCTCATCACTTTACATCTCGTGTGTTAGAGACTGGGAAAAATTGAATTGCATGCTGAGCTAAGATAACACGATCAAATTACCGTATAGAGACCAGGAAGCAACAAAAATAGCAGCATGGTCCTGTCTGGCTCTGCATCTGGAGCATGGCCAGCTTGCAGGCTCCTCTATGCTGATGCACCCTTGCTGCAAGTAAGGTTTGGCACCCCAGAGGATGTTAGAAAACTACCTGCAGCAGGATCCCAAGCCATAGGTAGGACAGCAGTTAATTACAAGGGAAGGCCTTACGTGTATGGTACAGCTCTGATGTTTGGGGGAATGGCTTGCCACTGGTGAAAACATATTTAACTAACTGTACTTGAAAGCCGGACATTTTGAAGCTGAGTTTAGTTTTTGATTCTTATTAATTTAAATAATAATAATTATTACTTGTGGAAAAACAAAAGTATGTTCTTTGTTGTATAAAACATAAAAGGAACACTGTAACCTCCACTGCAAAGTCCGAAAGGACCCAAAACTGCTGAACCCTTGACAATTTTGGACCAAATTTTGAACATTATGCATACAGCTGTCCCCAGATATTTCAGTGGGGGGTCTCTCACTCTTTCCAGAAGTCTCCTTTTCCTGGAGGGCAGATCTGCTGCCACCTTGTCGCTTCATGGTCCTGCTTTGCTCAGTCACGTGTTACAGAAGCTAGACCAGAACTAAGACACTTCTTGACCCTAATGAATTGTATTGCCCACACTGCTGGGAAGATAAAAACAGTGTGGAAACAGCCCTGCTGAAAATCTAGCTGTATTTAAATGAGTATTAATAGTACAAATTGGTTATTTCTGATTTGCTGAATTTAATACAATAAATTTGGCAAGTCAGTAAATATATTCTTTCAAGGATCAAGTAAGCATCTATCATCAAAACTAGGTGCAAGTGACAGCTCATTATATCTAAGTGACTGCTATTGATTAGCAAAACCCAGGCCAAGAGTTTGTAAAACTCTAAAATTCATCACCCAGCTTTCAGAAGCACCAGGTACTCAGCACCGTTAGCCTCAGGGGAGTCTGGCAGCAGCTTTGCACTTCCAAGACTCAGGCCATTTCTTCAGCTGGGTAAGTGCAGATTTATAAACCTATACTTCCATTTAAAATTGCAATATGCTTGCTAAATCCATGCCATTTCAAGAAAATAAAAGATTGAAACCACAAGGTAGGCTAATGGACTTTAGAGAGCTGTGCTCAGCACATTTTTCATGTTGCTGGTCTAATCCTAGTCTCCCTGTGGTCCTTTTGGCAAGGCAGCTCTATCAAAATTCAGCAGAAAGACAAATCTACACAGCAGGAAGTAGAAGCCAGCGAGGAGGGGGCTGCTACCACACTGGGAGGGCTGGCCCTGGGGCACTCCCCACTTGCCTTTCTCTCCCTCCTTGGAGAAGCCCCAGACCAGCCTCCCCATACCTGAACACAAGAGACTGGGCAGCATTAATGGGAAGAAACTGTGTTGTTTTGCCAGATCTGTGCTGTAACCACAAGGTCAGACAATGTGCTGGGTGCTAGTGCTCATCCACACAGCAGGGGAACACATTGTAGGGGGCTGTGGGTGCTGCTGAGGCCACAGAGTCATGGAACAGCCCATATCAAAAGTGCCTTTGAAATATCACCAAGTCCAACCTTTTGTGGGAAAAGGGAGCTAGATGAGATTATCTATTGTTCAGCCACACCTTGAAAACTTCCAGTGATGGAGACTCCACCACATCCCTGGGGAAGTTGTTCCAGGGATTTATTGTTCTTTCTATAAAAAATTTCCTTCTTATATCAAGACAAAATCTCTCCCAGTGCAATCTGTACCCACTGTCAGTGCCACTTGCCCTTTCATGTGGCTCCTTGTGAAGAGTACTGGAACACTGTGGTGAAGTCCCCCTAAAACCTTCTCTTCTCCAGGGTGAAAAGCCTGAACTGTGTCAGTCCTTCCTCACAGGGTGGGTCCTCCAGCCCTCTGAACACCTTTGTGACCCTCCTTTGAGCCTCCTCCAGTCAGACCAGAGCTGGACACAGTACTCCAGGAGCAGGCTGACAAGTGGGATGATTACATCTCTCTCTCTGCCAGTAATGGCCCTGTTAATCCCCATATAGGACGTGGCCATTTTGCCTCAAATCCACCCTCAAGCCCCAACGTAGGCCCAGCAGGGAGAATCAGGTGGGGGGTGACCAGCAAACTCATGTCAGGATGAGGTGTGTGGCCATCACATAGCTGGAGAAGTGATGACTCAATTCCTTCTGTAAATTGCCCCAAACTCCCCCTGACCTCCAAAGGGAAACAGCCAAATTATACATTTTCTTCATTGAGGAACAGAAAAGGAAGCTATATCAGAATAACTAATATTTTTTACTAATAAGATCTGACAAAGTCTATGACTCTCTCTCCTGAGCAAATATTATCTCCCATTGACAGAGGAAGAAAAATTGTGCTAACTCTAATGGCACTAGCACTCATTTAGCTCATGCTATTAGGAAGGTAATACTGCACCAGCGTTGCCATCTGTGGTTTCACCTTCTGCTTGAGAATTTCTCTGCTTTCAAAAAGTGCTGCCAGAACTGACAATGTTGAAAACAACTTGATGTTACAGGGCTTTTCCCCTTTTCTGTGACCTTGGTGGTAATTAAGTGTCTTGTTCTCACAGGGAAAAAATGTGAAGCATGAATTGGACCTGCTGGCCTATCCGCTGATTTATGGGTCAAGTCTCCAGTTGTTGCAGACAAAATTTTAACGTCTCTGATTAAGAAGCCCTACTGATTTAAGGATCTTGCAAGAAATGTGTGCATAATGAATTATGTACAGATTATAATTCAAATTGTTCCTTGATGATTCATATCACTTTCCTTTATTAAATTACCATTTTAAAGTCCAACGAGGGCAACGCAGGCTGACAAGTTGTGACATTACACTGTATATGGCGGGTCAGCAGGGTAGCAAGTTTGGGTAAGTGCTGTTTAGTCCCAATTTGAGATGCCAGGACAAAGCAGAGGCTCAAGGAGATACATGAGACAAGTGGGCGTCATTACAGGGTAAATGCTTCCCAACATCTCACATTTCTACCTCTTCTGAGTCTGAATCTGCGTTAATTTCTTTCCCCACTTGAGCAAAATTTTCCAATGAGCTGCCTGCAGTGAAGCCCCAGCTCTCAGTGTAACAAAATGGCGCTGCCAGTTCTTGCTTAGGAAATGCTGAGGGCTACCTGGCATCGCTAAAATATATACAGGGGTGGAAGACATGATACAAGCACATGTAAAAAGGTGTAGCACAGTGAATACTGTTTTCCCATTTGGGATTTCTATTAGCAGAGGTTTACTGTGTTCCAAGTGGCAGGCTTAGGGATCTGGAAATACCTGCTGTGTCCTGTGCACTCCAAAAGGGTTGTCCAGCAAACTGGGGCTGCAGACAGCACCTGTCTGCCATGGTCTGACAGTAGAAAGAAACACAATGAGCTTGAATAGTGGAAATTGGGAAATGCAAAGAAACAAACAAACAAGATAAAAAGAACAAATTACAGCAGAGATTCTCACATTGGCTTAGCATCACATTGCATTTTTTTTCCAAGCAGATGCACAATAGCAATCTCAGTCTCTGAGATTGCTCATATGCTCTGAGATTGCTCAGATATGACATACGTCAGGAGAGTATTAGAAAATGCAATTAACCACTCTTAGTCTTTACCTCAACATGTCCCAGTGAGATGGCTCCACTCATTTCTATTCGTGCTTCATAAGCTGATGTGAGCCAGGTCTCAGGAGGAGCCCTGCATCTCTAGCCATTTCCAGCAGCCTCGTTTCCTTGTGGAATTGCACAGAAAGCACTGAGCAGATGGTGGCCCAGACCACGGCACTCGTGTCACTGCAGCTCTGGTGATGACAGAGGGAAAGGAACTGCTCGCAATGGACCAAGGAGAGCAGTCCCATGTGGGAATCAAATAAACACACAGGGAAGTCAGAAAATGGTGTCTGCTCTATGAAGATGCAGCAAAGGCAAAAGTCATCTGCAGTAGTTTGACAAAGAGACTGTGCTGTTCCTGCAAAATGTTAGCTCTGCAGTTGCTTAAATCCTGGAGTTTTGTATTATCTAGCCAGTATTAATGCTAAAAATGCGTATAACTGCATTCTGGACTTCGGTAGTTTTCACTTTCATTGCCTGTAAAGAGCATCTTCACGGCAGTAATTTAGTAAGGCCAGCAAAACAAGGCTTCACCAAATGCACTTAAAAAGTGGTTAACACACACAAAACAGACCATAACAGCTTGTACAACAGAAATCACTCTGCAGGAGGCTTTCCGTATTTTCCGCAGGGAAATGCTATAAGACTTGTGTGTGCGTGCTTATGCAGTGCATACGTTGTAAACCTAGTGTGTTCTGTATACCCAGGGCTTTGCTGAGCTTGCCAACACGCTGCTCAGCACACGTAGCTTGGCCTGCTGCTAGACTCAGTGTACCTTTGTGCTCTGGATGATGCTTCAGCCCTGGGGCCAGATCTGCTGCCCCAGCTGAGCCCTCAGATGTCCTGAGACCATTGCCCCCGGCATGTTTTTTAATGCTAGGATGAAGGGTCTGATGAAAAAATGAGGCTCTGTTAGGGCAGTGGTTGTAGAAAAGCCCTCCAGCAGTGGGATTGGAGAATTTTTATGAGTCAGGTGCTGATGTCCAGAGCTGCTGGGAGACATGCAGTCCAAAACAGCACAGGAGGCAAAGTCAAGCCATCATTACACTGTCTTCAGAGGATGCTGAAAGGTGTTTGTGAATTGCTTTTTCCTGATTTGTGAGTTTTCTCAATTTAAGAACCAATTGCTTTCATAAGAAACTGCTGCGGAAACACAAAATCACATTAATTAGTCATTGTGCTGTGGGAGAGATTTTATCCATGAGACTTGCTTGTCCATAGAAGTAACCTCCTGCAACACTAACTCCTCCAGTCATGGCAAGGAAATGGCATTTCTCACCATCCGTGTCGTTATGTTTCCCTTCACTTGATCCTAATTATTCTACTATATTCTCACCTCAGAAATCTTCTCCAGCAAGTCCTAAGCTTTCTTCAAGTATCATTTTCCTTACAAAAGCCTCCCAGTTTAATTCCAAATCCCATTCCTGCCCTCAGTGACTGCATCCCTCCCAGCCTCAGTCTCCTACCAGCCTTTGCACTTTGTCCTCTTTTTACCCAGTTACCAGGGGCAGTTTTATATGTGTGTGTGTGTGCAGTTCTGAATGTATTTACAGGAAATTTCTCTTATTTATCACTGATTTTCAGGAGCTCTGGAGTCACTTCTGGGATATTACTAAGACAAAATACACATGCCATTTTAAAGGCTCACTGGAAGCACTGTGAGGAGCCAGCCATGTAATGGCATCAAGGTGGAACTTGCCAAAGACAAAAAGACAAGGCTTGTTTTGGACAGCGTCGTAGCAGGTAAACCACTGGGCTAATACCAGGACAGACACTGTCATCAGGTTTTTTGAGAAAGCCAGCTAAAGTAAAAGAGCTACAGGCACTAGAAGATGTTCATAGGCAGTGGAGAAGGCTCAGGAACACGTGGCCTAGAGAGGCGGTGAGTGCTATCCCAGGCAGGGGTGGAGGCGTCAAGGCATCACGGTGTGAACATGAGGATGCAGAAGGAACAGCGCATGGACAGCGCAACACGGGCTGCAATTATGTCAACTAGGGATCCAAAAATGAGCTGTGGGTACTGAAAACATTAAGACAGCATTTCCTACAGTGTTTATAAAGGATACATCGCCATGCAGTTCTTTTTCTCGCTTTATACTTTTTTCACTTCAATAGCCTTCAGTGCAACCGTAGTGGTTTCAAACAGTTTTGCAGAGTCACAGAGACCTTTAGCATGAGAAAAAATGGACAGTCAGTTAAACTCTAGTATTCGTTTCTTGTATTTTTTTTTTCATTTGTAGGGGTGAAGTTGACACAGATCAGTCTCATAATTAATTACAGAATCATAGAATGGTTCAGGTTGGAAGGGACCTTAGAGATCATCTTGTTCCAACCCCCCTGCTATGGGCTATCTCAAAGTATTTATGCTCTTTTGCAGTTCTCTAAATTTCTCATACGGATCCTCTAATATCTAGTTCTTGTCTTAATGTATATCCTAAAAGTTGAGTGCTTTATAACTCAACTTTTACTATCTCTATAATAGGTCTTCTAGATTCTCTCAGTGGAGTATCATCGTCTGGTCTAATAGGCTTTTCTTCTTCCCTCTCAAAGTCTGTTTGTTGTGGAAATCACTCAGTCACAAGTTGAGACTCTTTTTTCTGGTGAGATGTGAAGGAGAAGATGAGAGAGATTTATTTTCAAGAGCAGAGCTGGAAGAACGAAAATAGAAGCTGAGCTAAAAAATTAATGTTATTTATTAAAAATTTTAAATGCCAGAATCCAGGCTAAGAAGTGAAAAGAATAGTTATTTTCCAACTCTTCATTTTAATATCTGCTGAAGTTTAAAGTGGGTAACAAAATGAAGTCTCAGAGCAGGAGGAGCAGTTACAGACTTCTCAGGAATGTATTTCACCCTGTTGTTTAAAAAGATCACAATGGGAGCTGGAGGGGTCTCACTGATCACTCTGTGACCTTCTCCTCTCCGTATCAGTTACACCACGCACTGGACTGCAATGGGAGTGAACCTCCTGCAACACAGCTTGTGGCTGCACTGCCGCGGGTATTTCTACAGGACAGCAAAACCTGTGGTGTGAATAAGGTGTACCTCCTGCAGAACCTCCTTTTAAACACAAGACTTGCCAAAACAGGTTACTTTTGATTTCACAGTCAGCAAACCACAGTAATACTGGGTTTTTCATAAGTTATGACTTTTTGCGGTACAGGTCTATTTGTCTCTGAATTCTTGGAGAATTCGCTTTCGTGCAATCAGGTTGTTTAACGTGGGTCCTCTCAGTCCTGCCCTGCTGTATTACCATATTTGAATTTGCTGCCTCATTGCATATGTATTTCTTTATTCAGCTTCTTACTTACTTTTTGCATTCTTCTTCACTGCATGTTTCAATTTCCATGTATTTGCATTAGCCGTACAGACCTCTTCTTTCTCCACATCAGATGATGTGTTCTGCTCTTGCCTGCCTCCCCATCATTTCTTTGCACCTCCTTCATCCTCTGCTTCATTTCTCTGAGCAGCAGGTTAAGGCCAGCGGCCTCTCAATTTGTCTCTGCCGATGCTCATGTTCTCTTTCACCCTTCCCATCCTTCCTCTTTTGCTTCACTCGTCCTTGCCCCAGGTGTGTGCGTGCATGCATGACACACTGGCAGCAGATGACGACCACTGCTCAACGTGGTGGCATCTCACCACAACGCGTCAGCTCCCCTTCCATGACAGCAGTTTTACTTGTTGTATGTGACATTTCCAAAATCCCATATGGACTTTTTATAGCGACTAGGTAGTGTTGGGTTATATGATGAAAGACTGGTGTCGCCCACACATGGAAGAACCAGAGGCACATGGGACGGACTAATGCTGCCCTGGTTCTTGCCTGGGCTGCCACAGGAGATGATCAGCCCCACATGTGCGGGGACTCTGCATGGGGCTGAGGAAGGGCTCTCAGGTACCTTAGACCAATCATTGCCTGTGGGGGTAGGACTCACTATGGGATGCAGGTTAGAGTCCAGGGATTGCGCATGACATGGAGGAGGAATCCGAGGTTGGAGAGGGGAGGGATCAAGATGGTTTGTGGAGGGACATGTGAAAAAACAGAGAGTAAAATGGATAAAAAGGGTCAGTTGCTTGTACATAGGTTGCTGGTCACCACTGTTGTCTGGCCATGCCCTGCACCTAATCAGTGCAGACTGTCATCTCATCAAACCCCGTTTCTAACCATGTTCCTGAGTGAGGGACTCTCCATCTGTGTGCACCTGGGTGTGTGAGTGTCTGAGGGCAGCAGCTGGTGTGGGACACACAGCCAGGTACTGATGAGACCGCAGGGCCTGGAGGTCACCTGAGAGACCCGTGTGTGTGTGTGTGCAAGTGCACATGTGTCTGTGTGTGCTCAGCAGCAGCACAGCTCAGCCTTGCTTTCAGCTGCCTGGGGCCATGCAGCCCCTTAACGCCAGCATCTGTGCGAGGCTAAGCACTGCCATGTCTGTCCCTTCTGTGCCCATGGGTGTGACAGGAGCAGAGCTGGGCTGATGCTGAGAGCTCTCAAAGCCCTGCACACACCATCTGAAATGGAGGAAGGCTTAGACGCAGGCTGTCAGGCTTCGAACAAATCCTGCTTCAACTCGCCTGGAAAACAGAGTTCCACACAGTAAAGCTGTAATCCCTGTTGAAACCTCTTCACAAGGGAAAAAAAAGAAAGCTGTAGCATAAGTCAGCATGCTATTGCTCAATACTGCACATTGGCTTTCTTCGCAGGAAAAGAATGTTTGTGATCAATAGCTTTGAATTCTACTTCTGCCTAGGTCGTAAGGCCCCTTTAAGTGATAAATAACTAAGATCAAATTTTTGGACCGAAACCATGAGAAAAAGTCATTAACTGCTTGCAACACTCAATCTCCATGCCCTTGGATTACAATTTTAATTCAGCGTGCCGTGGTGTTCAGAGCAGTAACTCATGTGTAATCAGCAGTTTCACACACACAGCGGAAGAGGGAGGTATTTCCCCTCAAGGGAGTTCAAAGAAAATAGACATCACACGGCAGCCTCGGGGATTCATCATGCAAAAAGGCCACTGGAGTCTGCACCTTTAATAAAGTGAGGAGAAAATAAATAAATGCACTTAGTGCAGTAAAGAGCATGTTGGAAAGAGATGGGATAGAAACCTCTAAGGCTTCCTTCCCAAGCCTCCAAGAACAGGGATGGGAAGGCTCTAACACAGTAGGTGCAAAAACGTCACCTGTTTCTATCAGGTCCTTCTGAATTGCAGGGAAAAGGAAGCAGGGACTTGGGGTGCTACAGCTCCATTTTTGGTTGCTCCCGGCCCCGCTCACGCTTGGCTGGGCACAGTGAGCCTGTCTGGCAGTGGTGGCCAGCACCAGCGAGAGGTGCATGGTGAGCTGCCAGGACAGCTGCTCTTTCTGTGCTCATTTTGCTCTTTTCTTCACTCATTTTTCTCTCTTCATGTTTTTGTTCTTTTTCCCCATTATTGCTTCCTTCCTTTCCTCACTCCATTGTCTGTTCCACCTGCGTCTCCTCCATCTCCCGACCACCAGCCATGCCCCTGCCCTGTCAGCTCCCGTTCTGTTCCCCACCTGACCTTGCTGTCCCTTTCTCCCCCTACCTGTCCTCTTGTGATAATACACTGACATAGAGCACAGCCATTTTCTGACCGGAAGCCATGTTTTCCCAAGCAAATATCTCTCTCCATGTTCCTCCGTGTCCCTTTGTGCACTAGTGCATGAAGTTGAATGTAACATCAGAAGCAGCTACTTTGCTCCTATGTCCTTTCTCTCTCCCTCCTCCTTCTTCCCCCTGCATCCTTCGTATTTCATACGTATTTGAGCAGTGTCATAGCCTAAATCTGATTACAAATTAGCATGGCTGTGCTGAAGCCGGCAGACAGGGTTGAATTAAAGGCTCATATCAGTGCCCCGCGCTTCCTCGCGAAGTGAAAAAGGAAGGCATTTTTCTAGAAGAAGACAGTCCTGATACAGGATGATAAAAAAGTAGACTAGATTAATAACAAGAAGAAGGAAATGGTAGCAGGAGTGCACTTCATAAGCCTACCACTCTTCCGTAGCTTTTATGCATTTCTGTAATACTTGCTAGAATAATAGAAAGGAGCAGCTGCAGGCAAAGGCACAGACAAATTACAACCCGCTGGTAATATCTGTATTCAGGACAGCTCTGAAATGTATTCAGACGCTGTCCCAGGAGATATCAAATGATACTGTTATTGCATTAACCTATGGTTAGTTACTTGTCTGTTGCCAACGTGCTGCACTGTCTTGGGCAATTGCTTTGCACAGGCTTTCAAGGACGGTGGGGATCTGAACGACTTCCGACATGTCGGTATGGCTGGGTAGGGGACAGAGTGGTGCTCCTCTGGCCATGCTTAAAGTCGGTTGGGCAGAGCAACAGCCCGCCCGGGGCCATGCATCTTCATTAGCATGGCACTACAGCAGAGGGGATATGCGACTGGACAGTGCTCAGCTGACCGCAGTGTGCAGCCATGCACTGAAGCGCCTGAAAGGAGAGCTCAGCAGAAATGAGCTTCCTGGCTCCTGTGTGAGGGTGTCTGTACACACGTGTGTGTGCTTGTATATCCACGTGTGTGTTTAAGTACAACACATGTATGCATTTATAAACATACACAGCGTGTAAAAATATTTTCTATGTATTGTATACAATCAAATTAAAAAAAAAAATTCTGCATCAAGACATAGCTTTTAAATACTGAGGGTTTATATTTTCCTGGAGAAAAACCTAGTACTGAGTAAGCTCTCTCTTTCATATAGATATCTCAGAGCACTGCAGAAATGCTGTTTTGCAAATACATTTTTTTTCTTTTGGATGTGAAGATTGCAGCTCCCTGTCCCCTTCTTCCCTGACTGTGTCTTGTGCACGAACCTCCATCAGGTCCTCACAATGGCTCACCTGTGCACAAACCTCTTGGCTGATGGAGGTCCTCACGATGGCTTGCCTCTTCCTTCCAGATCCAAGCAGCAGCTGTGCTGGGAGCTTGATAGACCATCAGACCTGGTCCTGACAGCGGTAAGTCCCAGAAATTCCCAGGAGGCCATACAAGAATCCGACTTTCAACCAGCCTGATGGCACTTAAATGTATAAGTTGTGTGCGCTCTTAGGTCATCGTAGAGGCTATAAGA
Source organism: Penelope pileata (assembly GCA_013396635.1). Taxonomy (NCBI): domain Eukaryota; kingdom Metazoa; phylum Chordata; class Aves; order Galliformes; family Cracidae; genus Penelope; species Penelope pileata. Next base: position 471,186 of record WBMW01001277.1, on the reverse strand, counting down.
TACCACACACTTTTGAACATGTTGCCTTCAGTCTGCTTTATGTCTACCCTCTCTCTGGGAAGTGGAAAAGTGTTTCTGTCTTTCACAGGAGATGTTGCAAGGATTAAAGATCGTACGAGACGAGAAAAAACCTTTATAGCAGAGATTGCTCATAGGGCCCTTTGACCTGAATAGAGAGAGAGTCTTGGATTGGGGAAAGGAGGAAAATAAAAATGAGGTTTGTTCTGCAATCAAGGACCAGGACTAAGAGACAAATCTGTGGCCGCTCCAGCTGTGAAGGCAGTAGGAGCAGCTATGATTGCTGGCAAAGAGGGTGTGGAGGGGGAGCACCCCAAGGCACCAGCCTGTGGGATTTGTCCCTCTTCCCTACCCAGCCCCAAAGCCCTGGAGGGGAAGGCAGCGGCAACCAAAGGCAGCAGGGAGCGGTCTGAGATATGTCCTCTGCTGTCCTAGGGATAAACTCTGTTGACATCAATCAGAAATGTGATGCAGCATTCAGAGCACTCTCCTTTGGGAATTCTGAAATAAATCAAAATCGCATTACATGGCCAAGGTTGCTGCAAGCTTACATACGCTTGAAGTGTCTCTTTTTAAAATCAGAAGAGCTATGTCTTCTTTTATTTTTTTCTCTTGCCATGCAGACTTCATCTTCTCTCGCTCTCATTTCTTTCATTTTTTTTCTTCACATTCTTTTTCCTTTTTTTTTTCTTCCCTCTGGCTGCCCTCTAAATGTAAAAAGCCAAGAGGATGGCATTGGAGTTGGCTCTCTGTAAGGATACTCGCTTTTATTGTGGTTCCCTTTGTAGTTTCCAGCCGGTAGGTGGAGTACATCCACTGTTTTAAGGACCATCGGGCTTTTTATTTTGTTTCCCCCTTCTCTTCCTCCTGTAAAACAATCTGTCATTTCTACTGCAGTGAATCAGTAGTTGCAAGGTAGCTAATCTTGGCTGGACCTCAGCATTGTGCCACCGTGACTCATGTCAAACCATGCAGGGCCAAACACTGGTGGATCTAGATGGGAGATAAAGTCTGAAAAAGAGCAGATATTTAACAGTTTCCAGCTCTGAGCACTGCTCTTTTTATTTATTTCTTTTTCCCTAAGAAAAATCTGCTCCACAAGTGAGTGCAAGTCTCAGGACCGGAGCCCAGGCTCTCCTGCCTTCCCATGCCAGGAATGTAGCCGTGCTGACCCTGGCTTCTCACGGGTCTGATACCACTGAGGCTGTTGTGGCTGCCAGGGGGCTCCCACAATTCTGAAATGGTGTCCAAGTGCTCCACATTGGCCTTTTGGCAGCACAGGGGCCCTCCCTTTCCCACTGGCACTGGGCATATGAGAAATCTTAGGACATCCGTCATTTCTGTCTGAGGTTTTACTTTCTGTCTCTGGCACATTTTTAATGAGTCTAGGGAAAAAAAGCAACAGCAACAACAAAAAAGCACAGACTAGCTTTTAGGCAAAAAAGCCTGGCTTCAGTCTTCAGCTTTAGACTTTTTAGCCTTTTCCCATGGCCCAGTTTTACAATTTCATGATTTGGAGAGTCTCAGCCAGCCTGAGTGGCATCACCACTGTCTTCCCAAAGCAGCATCTCCTCACCAGCAATATCTCACCTCCACATCCCAGCCAGGTTCACCTCTGGAGAGTGGTGGGCATTACAGTAGATATTCATTTTTCATTTCCAAAGTATTTTTAATAGACTGGGGAGTGTTTGGAAGGTGCCTTTGCAATCTGGTCATGAGACAGACTGATGCTTAGCACTTCCAGCATGTCCCTCCTGTGAACACAAGGTATAAATATTCACTGATGATTCATAATGCCAGCAAGGAAAGCACAAAGTAGGACGAAGAGCCCTGGTTTGCCCTCACTCATCTGGACTGTCCCTGCCAGTTCCTGCTGCGCTCGGTGGAGGCTGGCAGATCCACACCAGAAATAACCCGGCTGGTTTGTCTCCTCTCTTGAACAGATTGGCTTTGTCACTGACTGTCCTGGTGCTGGGTCCATCCTCCTGACTCAGCACAAGAGCCACTGGTGTTTGCTCTGGACTGTGTACCCACAGGAGCAGAGCCACTGAGCCCAGCCTGCGACGAGGAGGTGCTGCACAGCCCCATCCTGTTCTGTTTCTGAAATGCACCAGCATCAATGGGACACAACACAGCCTTTCTGCTGGTGCTATCAGCAGCGTGTGCCCTCAGAGGTTAGTCCACAACAGGCCTCCCTTCAGCAGCCATACAACCATGATGCAAGCAAGGGGATAATTTTGTTCTCAGCTCCATCAGCAATTCCCTCAAGGTTTTTTGCTCTTTCCCCACTCCTTGCTTTGCTATGCCCATGACTGCTGTATCAAAACATATCACTCAAATGCAGGCTTAGATGTGGAGGTGTTGGTGCTCACAAGGCTGACAGCGGAGGCTCTCTTTGCACGTGAGACCAACGTTTCTTCTCCACACTGTTACACTGCTGCAAGTGGGGAAAAACAACAGACACCTGAACATAATGCACTGCGGCCAGCGGTCACTGCTGTGTGTATTTTCCGGAGTTCATTTTATTCCCCGCAGTAGCCCTCCAAATTAAAAGCAGTCTGGCTATTTACATTTGAAAATTGGATGATATGCTGGACTGCTATTTCTCTATTGACTCTGCGCTGGTAATATGTTCAGAAATTGCCTGCCTGCTGCAGATAGGCACTGCCTGCCTGGAAACATTTGGATTTCTTCTATCAGCATCGCAGAGGGAGATGCAAAAAATAGGAAAGGACATCTGATTGTTTGCTCTTACCTCCATCCAGGATAACAGAGAATCTTTTGTGTTTGATACATCTGCCCAGTACACACCACCAGCCACTGCTCTGCCCCTGAAGAGGGCAAAACCTAGCTAAACTTTCTGCCAAATGAGAGCAAATATTCCCTTTTTTAATTGCAGGTGTTGCAGTTAGCTCATCCAACTGCATATGTGCCAGCTGGCGTCAGTTGCTAGGTAACCCTGGCAGCAGAAGCACCAGGGCCTGTGGGTCACCAGGACATGGCTCTCCATGAGGCCCCCAAGACGGCTGTCAGGCCTCGCTGCCCTGCTTGTGCACCACCACGTGTGCCACACAGCACAGTGGCTCAGTGGCATTGAGATTTTAGGGTGGAGAGCAGAACAGATGTTGGTTTTCCATCAGGTTAGCAACCATGTGTGCTGGGGAGGAGCAGCTGAGACCCGGAGAGGGGAAATGCTGTTTTGCCAGTGCAGTGCTTGCCTGTGACATGTTCCTAAGGACAGGGTAGTGCTGAAGAAGATGATGAAAAAAACCAGAGGGCAGTGGCAGGCAAAACTCCTGGAGCCTATAGGACAGAGGCAGGTGAAGAAGAAGAGTGGCTGGAAAAACGTGAAGGGGAGACAAGGCCATCAAAGATAGCGTCCAGGAGAAGCCTTATGAGGAAGGTTGCCAGAAGGAGTGCAGCAGGGATGCCTCCAGTCAACATGGACATGAAGGCACAGGGCTGTGGCCTAAACAAGGTCTGCAGCAGGGCTTTCTGAGCCCACACTGGTCCATGCTGTGGAGGTCACAGTGGGCAACGGCATGGGGTGAACTTGTGGCTGTTATACGTGGGGTGTTTGGAAAGGCCTCCCTGGCTGCCCCTGTACCTGGCCATTTTATCTACTGGAAATTCTGGGCTTATCTGGCTTGCTGGTGCTCAAAGGATAGGCTGCTCCTTGCTGCTCATCTGGGCATAGCAGCCACCTCCACCTGAGGGTTCCCTGAATGAAACCTCCATGAGGTCCTTCTGGGCCTCCAAGCCTTTGCTACTGCCTCCAGCGCCATCACTTGGGCCCTTAGCAGGAGTGCAAATGACAGATTTGCACTTTGCATGAAAACCGAAAGTCTTGGGAATTTTTGTACAGCTGACCAGTACTGGGGACACAGATGCTTGTTACTTGCTGTTCAAGAATGAAAAGCCTTCTCTTTTTCTGTTTCCTCCACTGTGATCTACGTTTGAGCTATCTACCCTGATCTCAGAGAGTGCAGCAGGGTGGCTGGGGCTGCTCTCCCCACAGCTCAGCCCCTCACCATGCTGGACCATAACACAAGGCCCATATGGATGACCTAAACTGAGGACTTCTTAAGTGGAGTCTCCTCTGCCACCTCCTCCCCACCCATCCCATACTGCAGCGTGGGTCTGGTCGCCGGGCAACCCCTGGGCAGCAAAGAGCAAGAGCCTGCGTGCCCAGTGAGTCTTACAGAGCTGTCCAAGTGCCCCTGGCAAACGCTGACAAATCATGATAACTCCTGCAGAAAGTCAGGAGTAGTTTTCAAATGATTTGCTACTGAGTCAGGAGGCTGTGGTTGTTATAAATCATCACCGGTTTGGCCGTGTCCTTTTGAGCTGGAAGGGCACGGGTTAATAAAAGTTTGATTAGATATATATATTGCTATATAACCCCTGCTGCTTCCACACACATTCGTGCCCCCAGCTGCTCTGCACACTGCAGTGCAATCACTGAAGGGTGGTAAAGGAGCCGTGCTGCCTACAGAACTCAGCAGCTTTGCACCGCAATGGGGAGAAATATTTATTTGCTTAGCTGTGACTAAACAGAACATTCCCTGTGCGCAGGAGTGTTTGATGATCATATATGGCTGCGTTTAGTGTGATCAGTCATGGTTCCATACACTAGACCAGCACGACATTGTGCCTAGACATTGTATGAGATATTACTTGTGTATGGGAGCAGACATGTTTCACGGTTATTTGTTAGCTCCCACAGTTATAAAGCTTTTTTCTTTTCGTTCCTTTCCTTTAGATTTCTCTGTTCGAAACAGAAATTTCAAGAACGAAATGTTTTGCTCCTTGCACTGCTGTTTTCTGCCTTTGCTGGAGTGCAGCACACAACCTGGGGTCTTGCATCCTATAAGAATAACTGAAGTGAAACATCCAAGTGCTCCAAATTAGAATGCTGGTTTGTGCTTACAGAAACGATGCTCATCAGAGCTTAGCAGAGGGCTGTGGAGTTCAGAGGAGGATCAGGAAATTGCACGTTAATGAATGGCTGCCTTGGAAAACAGCAGTCGGCTGGTGCTACTGCCTCAGCCAGGAAAGCCCCACGTGAGCCTTTCATAAATTAAACTATTTCTGCCTTAAAGAAGCCTCTGCTGTGAGCGTGCTTGCTAAATAAAGTTCCTCACAGCTGGCTTGGCATTGAAATTATCTTTGAAGGTGCCTGGACCCATGCGTAAATCTCCCCTGTCACCCATCCCATCCGGTGCACCAGGTCTCCTCCAGCACCCCCTCCAGCATGACGTGTCCCTTGTTTTCTGTTTGCTATGCTGTAATTCCCATTACATGGGAGGGAGTCTGCAGTGAGCAAATATCCTGGGACTGACAGAAAAGCCCAGCTTAGGCGGAATAATGAGACTTTGTTTTGAGGCTACCCCCTGCCTTGTGCTTCTGTAAATTGTATTTTGATATTCCAACCCTTTCCTCAAGCCCTCTCTGAGCTCTGGTAACTGCATCAGTATTGCTGATAGCATCATGCACATGTTCGTCCTAAGTAGGTTATCCTTCACGCTGTGCAGCTTCAAACCTTCTTGCTGCAATTTATTAGCAGGAAAGGATATTTTGGGGATGAGCCTGTATCTCTTCTCCACTCCACAGGATAATGTGCTCCAGATAATGAATCCCACCTGTAGGATTTTTCAGTTTCTTGTGCAGTAACACACATGAAAAATATATGTAATTCCCTGCCTCTCAGGATCTTAGGGTTTTTTAAGGGACCAATTAGTTCATGGCATCCTGTATTTCCCTAAGGACTTGTGATCTGAATCGCAGATTGGAGCTGCTGAAAGTCAGGACACATGTACAGATGCAGCTCCTTTGCACAGTACTTGAGACCATGGCTGTCTGCATAGTCTGCTGCCATCCTTTCGTGATCTGGCCGAGGCGTGACTTGCTCACAGTGGCACTTTGAGCACACATGACAATTGTGATGAAGCTGAGCTAATTCAGTGTCACACATTTTGACAGCACCATAAAGCCCGGTATGGTGGGCAGAGACATGTGGTGATGCCAGCTAAGGAGTGCTGTTCACACCGCTGCCAGAATGAAGGGAAGGGGCCAAGGGGAGAGGAAAGAAAAAAGAGAAAGGAGTAAGATCCACACATGACTTTGATAGCCTTTATTTTGTAAGCGATACTGTTAGATGCTCAGATTTAGGGAATTTCAAGTGTAGGTAGCATCCTCAAATTAAAAGTCTGTCTCCAAAAAGAGGTGGCAAGGTTTCTTAATGCTAGAAACTTCACCGTATGTCGAAGCTATAGGTCCCACCATCAGCCTGTGTACGGTCATACACAGTCTGTCCTTAAAGTTTTACAGCCCAGGGCAGATGCGAAGCCTTTGCTTTGGGATATTGCATGGGGCATAATGATGGAAGCAAAGTTTTTTTTACTGAGCCTCTCCTTGTTCACAGTGTTTTTTGGGATTACTCACTTTTGTGCTATTCCTTTTATGAATGGCAAAACTCAAAGCAGTAGAAAAGGTAGTAGAAAAGGAAGAAGAAGGCATCTCTTGAACATACCTGACCCAGCAGAGAAGGCTATTCTGGTAAATAGGATCCTGGTAGGTAAAGTGCTTGCATGGCCTTCTCTGTGAGTGGCATCTGCCCTCTGTGTGAGTCACAGCTGTGACTCACTTGCAGTAAAGAAGCTGTAGGAAAGTGCATGAAAGGTAAGATCATGGCTGACAACACTACCGTAGTGCATTTGTACATGGGGTAGCGACAGGGCAATAGGCATCAAATACTTTGTACGAATTGGATGGATCAGCCAGCCAAACTATCCTGCAGAAGCTAGGCAAGGAACAAAGTGTTCGGGTCATTCGCAGAACCCAGCTGGAGAAAAACTTTGTGCACTGGAGCCGAGCAAATGTCCCCTTATCCATGGAAATGGAAAACTTCCATTAGGGCTGGGGGGAATGGGCAGGTAGGCCATCAGAGCACAACAGCTAACAGTCTGGAAAAAATAACATGAAGTAGTGCATGCCATAATGAAACAGCTGCCTTAGCAATAACTGATGTGAGTTACTTAATGGCCGTGATTTCTTTTCTCGTACAAAAGAAAAAGAAGCCCCTTTACTGTAGGCAAAATAGAGGGTGTCTCCTGCAGCCTGCTGCTAAAGGGGTTTCCTTCTAAACTGTGGAATCATCACTATTATTTTTTCACAGGTAATTACTCACCACAGTTAACTTGAAGCTGTATTTGCAGTGAAATGGAGGTATTCTGTTTTGCCCTTTTCCCCTTCATCTGGCTCAATATTGCTACCGTTTGCTGCTCCGGTGCCCATGGCAACAGCCGCCGCGTTAGCTGCTGTCCCTGAGCACGCAGGCCGCCAGGGCCTGACACTTTGCTGGCCGTGTGTCTCTGGGGGCTGCATCAGCCCGGGGATCACAACCAGCTCCCAACACCCAGGGCTGGGCCCAAGGGAGAAGCAAAGCAGGATCCATGTCCTGTGCCCCATTTCCTAAGTGCCACAGGTGACATTTGGCTGTGATGCCCACAGTGAGCCATTAAATGTCAGAGGTCTGACTCCGTGGAGTACAACACCCACAGGCACACTGGATAGAGACCTCGAGGCCCGCTGGGGTTTGCAGCCTGGCTGGCTGTGTGGGCGGCCGCTCTCTGTCACATAAAGCTCAGCAACACGTGAACTGGCAACCCCCAGCTTTAAAAAAAAAAAAAGCACAAATAACAAACAAACAAAAAAACACTACCAAAATCCACAAAGGAACAAAGCAAGAAGAAAACACCACCAAAACTAGCATACCTCCGAGCTACAAGGGTTTTTTAATCATCTGCCTCACCAGTGGGTTAAAAGAAAAAAGCGAGTCTCTCACAAAAGGTCTCATTCACAAAAGGGAAAACTTTGATTAATTCTGGATTAAGGATGTCAGGAGAGTTGTGAAAAGCCAGAAGCTCCCTCCCAAGGCTCTGAGGGACAAAGAGGAGCACACACGTGACTCCGGCTGCACACAGTGCCCGGCCACAGGGCTCCTCAGCTCCTGAGGAGCGAGCGGAGAGCCCAGCCGGAGGGGCAGAGGCCTGCACGTAGGCACAGGTCTGTGCTCAGGGTGCTGCGAAGGAAAACACCAACAAAGTACAGAAAAGCAAGGCTCAGTGGGGAAATAAATGGAGGATAGAATAACTCCACACACTGTCAAAAAGACAGCACATGATGTTAAAGAGGTGTGTTGTGCTGGAGGGGAGCGCGATGTGGGTCCGGTCTGTAAGCAGCCGTGGTTCGAGTTTTTCCCTAAAAGGCATCAACCTGGTGTGGGTACTCGCAGTTGTAGGGGACTGCACTTACAGACAGAGGTCATCTTTTCCCATCTTGAATTGTTTTCAGGTATATTGTTTGATAATTTGGAAGAGGAAGCCAGCAAAAAGAAAGGAAAAAAAAAAGGTAGAATGAAATAAGTGCACGGTAAGTTGCTGAAAGGCTCATCAGCAAGATGCTCCCGGTCTCTTTCCTCAGGTGCAACATCCCTGCAGAAGCTTCAGGAACTGCTGAATAGAATTCTGCTCTGGTGCTGTGCAACACGTGGCCTGCTGCAATTTAGAATACAGATGAATTAACGTAGATTTTTCAAGCTTTATTTATCTTGACACGAATGATTCCAGGTTTGTTTGGTAGGGTTTGTTTGTTTGTTTGTTTTTTGACAGATCAGGTAATAGGCACAGCACAGCCAAGGGCTTGTGTGTGCATGTGCGTGTGTGCAAGCTTGGATGTGCGCACGTGCTCACGCACACACACACAAGGAGGAACAGAGTATTGGATGCCTCTGTATGTGTATGCGTGTGTTCATGTAGATATATGTACACAGCATTTATTCTAACATATCCAATATTTCCTTGGGACCATGAATTTCCAAGCTCACATTAGTGGTTGCTTGGGGAAAAAAAAATAGTTTCATGTCTTATCACTTGCAGCTGGTCGCAGCCTTTATCTAGACATACTCTGCTGAGTGCAGCGGGGAATTATACTGGCAACGGCCATTAATCTTCTGTGCAAAAGAAGTATCTCCTCTATCAGTGCTAGAATAAAACCATTTGTCTGGTGAATGAAGCACAACTAAAAATTATCCTGCTGCAGAAGTAAAAATCCTCTCATAATGATATTTTTGATTATGTATTAGCACTGCCATGGATCATCAGTAAGGGCATCTTTAAGTGGCACAAGCTTAGCCATGAGTCTTTAGATGTCAAATGGCTGTAATCTTGTTGTGGGACATACTGCTGCTGTTCTGAAAGTGCTCTAACCCCATGCTATGTCGTAACACTGCCAGTGCATAAGCAAGTACCTGTGTAAAGCTCCCTACACCCACAGCACTTTGCTGTTCCCTTAAGATGCTTCCAGGTCCGGCTGCCCCATCCCTGGAGGCGCTCAAGGCCAGGTTGGATGGGCCCTGGGCAGCCTGACTCCGTTGGTGGTGCTGCCCATGGCAGGGGGTGGGAGTGGGTGGGCTTTAAGATCCCTTCCAATTCGAACCCTTCTGCGATTCTCTGATCCCTGTCCCATGAGTGCCCAGCCTGGCGTGGTCCCTCACCAGACAACGAGCTTTGTCACTGCAGTGCTCCCCAGCTGGTCACACTACTTCAAGGCTCTGCTGCTCATCAGCTTTTAAGTCAGAAGAAAAGAAAGCTTTTGTCCTGATGAGGTGGGAGCAAGAAACTCTGCCCTCCCGAGTATGCAACAGAGGGCTGAGGAGCGAGCTGTAGTGGCTGGCAGAAGCTGACATGCTGACAACTTTGTGGTGGAAGAGCCATGCAGAAGCTGAGTCCCTGTGTGCCAGGGACCAAAACGCCCTTCTCTGCTTCCACAGAGGTCTGATTGACTCATTTATTTTAACACTTCATGTTGCTTGTTTGGATCATCTTCAGATTTAAGTAGAGCATGTGGAAGGAAACAGACACAGGAGCGCTGAAGGAATTAACATAATTTCCTGATTATTTTCCTATTATAGAAGTGCATCAGTGCCCTTTTTTTTGTTGTTGTTTAATAGATGTTGCAGCTTTGAACATACTGATAGACTGGGGGGAGAATGCTGTAGTTTCCAGACATACTCACATGGAGAGAAACAAACCTCCTCCATTCAGCATGAGAGGCAACTGCAGATTGTGGAGGTTTTGACAGAGAGAGGGAGCGAAGGGAAACCCTACACAAAGTGGATTGCTTAAATCAGTATTATGTGGAGAATTTGCTTGGACATAGCTAGCAAAAGGCATGTGCCAGCAAGTACATAAATAGTGTAGCCACTGTAACACTCAGTTAATAAAAAGAAGTCCTTACACCTGTCAAACAGTTACCCAGATGACTGACACATACAAGCCTTGGCTTGGCAAGAAGTAAGAAGTGAGGATTTAGGGAAACTTGGTGTTTACAGAAACTTGGTGTATTTGCAAAGCCTCACAGTTCACTTCTACAGTTCCACAATTTCCTTTAATCTCATCCTTCCTTTAACCAAAAGTGCTTTTTAGCCAAATTTTCAGAACTAAATATGTGTTGTGAGCATCTTGCTTAGCTGGCAAGCAGTACTATCAACTTACAGGGATTACTGCACCAGCCTTAGCTGGGCTGGGCAGTCCCACCTATCTTGCATTTAGGGCACTTTCTAATGAGCTGATCTGCTTGCTCTGAGCTGAAGCAAACTTCCAGGGAAATCTCTGAGTGCTTTGTGCCAGAGGGGGAGGTCTCATTGGGATTCAGCATGCCTGCCAACAGCTGGGAGTGAATTACGCATACTAGTGTCCTTTGGCAGGCTGCTTGCAGCCACCAGCACTTCCGACTGTGATACGTGGGTGTACAAGAGATGGTGGCCTCAGCAGGGACAGCTGAGGGAGCCTGCCACCTCCATACCCCAGGGCTGCTTCCCCTTGCCCAGGTGCGAGATGCGATAGGGGACTGCCTGTGGGCTTTCCATATGGGTGATCTGTCAGACTGCTGACCTGGCTGCTGTGGCCTCAGGCAGGGCAGGTAGGGGAGGACTGTGAGGTTTGTCAGTGAATGACAGCATATTCACCACAGCAGCCAAAATTAAAGAACGGTTGTCTTCCTCTCTCTCCAGAGAGCAGAGGTACCACATTGAACAGTTAACTTAAAATGAACATATTTAGCCTAAAAATACCTAAGGAGAATGATCTCAAAGGGGCATTCAGAAATGTCAGGTTTTATTACTGGGATGTTGGGACTTGTCAGTAACGGGGCTGTGGGAGTGGGGAGCTCGATGCAGACGATGAGCAGGCTGTACGCATCGCCTTTAAGAGCCGCAGCACTCACTGCAGCAGCCGCTCCATTACCTTGTTCCAGCCTGGGAGCGCTGATTGCTGAGAGGTGACTGAGAGCACGCCGTGTTCTGCCTGCAGGAGCAGGGCCCGCAGGTGCCTGCAGCAGACGTGGCTCCGTGAAGGTGGGTTGGGGCAGGCACACGTGGGTTTGCCTTCCCTGCTCTTGCTGCTATGGCAGCGTGCCACTTTTCTTCTTTCTCGCTCACGTTCTCTTTTGTAACCTTCTGGTTCATTTATTAAGTCTGCCCACAAACCTTACCTGCCTGGCTCACAGGCAAGCTTAAAACCCAACGGCACCAACTTCAGCACTGGTGGCAGGGAGAAAGCCACCCTCCCCCTTCCTTAACTGCACCAAACAGGAGATGCCCTGTCACTGTGTGCCGCTGTGTGCTGTGGGCTGCGGAACATTCGGAGGAGGCTTCAGTACAGCAAAGCACTCCCTGATTCGTGTGTGGGAGTGGATCCAGAGTAACTCAAGTCTGGAAGAGGAGATGTGGGATGCATATTTATTTCCTGCAATTAATGCAATGAGGGAATTCCCATCTCCTCCTTCACAGTATTATCAAAAATATGTACAAAGATACGCTTTTTGGGATTGCTATTTTATTGTTTCCAATTATATTACTTCTGCCACTGAAAGGTAGAGCTCAGACAGAATCATGATAAAACTGAGTGGAGTCAGAATAGTAAAACCTACGCATGTTTCTTAGATATGAGACAGGACGTATCAGCCTCTCTGATGGGAACACACACTTCCCAAAGCCCTGAAGAAGAGGCGGTTGTTGGTGCGGTGCCTGGTGGCAGGTAAGTGTTAGACACATGACCAAACCTGAGTCTTGTTCTGCTTCACAGTACAAAATGATCCATGGATTGAACAGAATTTCATCCTCCTCTGAAGCAGAACACGCTGCTCCCCTAGCACAGATTCTGTGCTTCACGTGGCTCCTGCTCTGCCCAAAATACTAATGGGGAGAAAAACCAAAGCCAGGAAGAGCCTCTTTCCCTTTTCCAATGTAACCTCGAGCACTGCCCTCGGCACTCTGCTGCTGCACACAGAGCTGAGGCACGGAGATGTCGGTCACAAGGGGATTCAGAACCCGGCAGCAGCACGGCGGTGGGATTGCTGGAGAGGGGAGGCTGAACGCAGAGAGAACCTCAGCAAAACGATCAGGCCTTTTATACCATAATTGCGTGCTTTATTGATATACACAGTAAAGCAGTATATAATACAATAGTAAGGCATATATTTGGTGAAATTTGATATGTTGTGAAAAATGCAGTAAAACAGAAGTTTATAAAAATAATTAGTAAATGTTACAGTGTTGGTGTTAAAACACAATATATTATGATATCCAAGTAATAAACCAGTACTGAGTAACAATGAAATAACATGCCATATGGTATTTATGTATTCAGTTACACTGATTATGTTTTACAGTTTAATACTTTGTCATTATAAGGAATATAAAATAATTCCCAAATTATGCTTAAAAAAGCAGTGATAAAGCTTTCAACTTTTTAAATATTTTTGACAGACTCACTCCAAAACTAAGACCTAGAAAGTAAAACAAACAAAACAAAACCCTTATGAAAACAACCGTGCAATCCGTTTTCCTCCATTTTTTTTTCTGAAGGTTTAACGTATGAGGGGGGAAAAAAAAGAAACCCATCCCTTTCCCAGATCTCAACTTAAATCTTCTGATAAAAAAGACCTTGAGAATTACATAGGGTTCCTACTGCAATAAAGTGTTAAAAAAGCTCTTTATTATGAAAGCAGAGGTTTGGGGAGATTGTACTTATTTTTAGCAAATTATTGTCATTATTACTTAAATGATGAGACCTGTTCACACAATGGACGAGTGGTGATGATGTAACATTATCTGTATGTAATTGTCAGGAACACCACGAAACCAAAGTGAGGTAGAAATAGCATGACTAGCCATGTTCAATGTTAACTAGCATTCAAAATAAAATCTTTCCCAAGTTTAATTACACTTCATACAAGAAGAGGTAACAGATTTTTACTCTTGCAATATAAAGTCAGATGGTGTGTTTCTATGTATTCTAAGATAAAATTAAAAGCTGGTTAAGATAATGAAGTGGTAAAGCTTTTGCTGACAGCACCTCATACCCAAACCTACCTCTCACGAGCTGCAGTTAAGCTGGCTAACCTGTTTCTCTAGCAGTTCCTCTCTTTCTCATTTTATTGTTACTTGTGCGGTATTACTTGTAGAGAGAAATGGGGAAGGAGAAAGCATCAGGGCCTTTGTCTTGATGATAAATATCGGGGGCAGTGTGGCTACCTTCACCTGATCACCATACACACATAAGAACAGCAGTAACTCTTCTACAGCCTTACCCAAAGGTTGCTGGCTGCATTACAGCTCCTTGGGACCAGCTGCTCTAGCAGGCTGAGACAGACATTGTGGAAAGGTCTGGTTTTATTTCCCAGAGGATCAAGTAGCTCTACGTTCATTAACAGCGTTGGAAGCTATACACGCAAAGGTGCTCTGTGAGAAACCCACTTGTGCTTCGTGTCAGAAGCTGATCCCGCAAGGGGTCAGGAGGGAACGGGAGCCTTTCTTCTCTCGTGTGATCACTTCTCGCGAAGTGATGCTAGCGGTGGCAGTGGATGGGGAGAGCTGTACCCAGCTTCTGCTGAAGCTCTGGGTGCTGGCCACAGCCAGCAGAGTACCGGACAGTAAGGTCCAAAGGTTTCATCCGGTAAGGCAATTCTACGTTCCTTCACTAAGGACATTCAGGAATTTAATCAGCAGAGGAAATGCTGGCGCATAGGACATCATTAAATTCTCTCCTCCTTTCTTCCGTTATGTTTCTTTTTTTTAAAATTTTTTGCAGGCTCTGTCATGTAATGTGCTCTTTCATTTAATTATTGCCAACTAGTGTGATTCATGTAATTGTTAATTTTATTGGAAAGACGAGAAATAACTATCTTCACGGGAAGTCCGGGAGATTTTTTTAAAGCCAGCCCTAGTCAGACAAAACCAATGAGCAATGTAAGTTGGCCGTTTTGGTGTTGCTGCAGGAAATACATTTTTTTTCTTCTTTTTGACAGGCCAGGAAAAGAACACAGAACATGAATCTCTCTCTGATGCAGCTACAGAGCTGAAATGATACTAAACAAATGCACTGCCTCAGTTTTTTTTTTTTGTATTTTTTTAAAGGGGGTTTCTATAAACAATTATTTTTATAAAGCACACTTTAGTTTACAATCTTTCTTTTATAACTGTTATAAATTTTTTTTAAACAACCCGAAATGCGTTCCATATAAAGAAATGGCAAGTTATTTAGCTATCAAGATTTTACATGTAGTTTTCTTATAATTTTTGTACAATTGCATAGACGTGTAAAACCTGCCATTGTTAACAAAACAGTAACAGACTTAGGAAACTACTGAAATCTACAGTATAGTACCACTACCCTTCACAAAAATATAGATTTGTTTTCTTGTAAACTCTTACAGTCTAATCCTCTTTGTAGTATGAATATTATAAAAACCATGCGGGACGCCTGAAGTTGTAAAACACATCTTGCTATTCTAACACCTTGTCGTCAGTCATCACTGTAACTAAGGTTTCCATTGCTCTTCCCAAGTCATCTGCCATGTGGAAAAGGCTCCCTACATTGTGGCCTGAAAAAGAAAGTCAAAGAACAGGATATTAAACGACAAAGAATATCTTACAGAAAAGACCGAGTACAGATGCATCACTCTCCATGAACAGCTCACCACCATCCCCAGTGGAGTACGCTGGAGAGTACTGTTTCCAAAAGTCTCCTGTATGAGCATATGTCATCATTAGCAAACATTGCCAATTTTGCAAAACACTGAACAGCAATGCTGGCTGGAACAACTAGTGTAAACTATGTTGACAATAAGGCAGCATGTTTGTGTTCCAACAAAAATCCCCAGTAGTGATGAAACTGTATCGTAACAAATGTTCATCAAAAGCCACGATTAAATCCAACATCACAGAAAACCTTCCAATTGGTGGTGCAAGTGTTTGACCATTCAATATTCTATCAAGGAGAAAAATGGAAAACAGATCAGCAGTAATAAACTTTATCATTACAGCCAAGAGGTCCCATCAGGATGTCTGCACTGATAGCTAAAACAAAGATCAAAGTAAATGGCTGCAGTTTATTCAACCTTTTTAATAACGGCTTTAATAATGCGCTTTGCTTTTCAGACAGCAGTCCAGCGAAACTAAGACGCCCCAGTCATCAAGTAACTACTATGCAGTGGTTTATTTGCACGTTTCACTTGGAACCACTGCAAGGCCCTAAGATGCTGTAAGCACAACACATGGACCTCCTACACAGACGTGATAAATAAATGCAGACAACAGTTCTGGAGACAAAATCCGTAACTTCTTCTCACACTCAGTTTACCAAGGGAATGTTAAAGGTAACAACGCTGATCAGCAGTAAGGAATTGCTTCAACAAAGTTAGACTAAACAGACTTGAAGGTAGGGAGATTAAATTGCCAAATTTTGTCACTTTAGGCACTTGGTGTACCCTGCTGGTCTCCAGCTGCTGTTCAGAAGATGTCGGGTCTCCTCTAAGTCCTGTGGCAGTCTATGACTATCTGAAAAACCCCCTGGCATCTCAAATGATAGAGATGACGGTTCAAACCACTGAATTCCATCTGGAGCCTCCCTCCTGAAAGTGTATGACTGAAGAGGGAATATGACAGAGATCTAGACATCCTAAAGGATAAGCATCCAATTCAAGATTTCTTGCAAGGACATGGAGGAACAAGCAGACAGAAGGTCTTAAAAGAAGCAGAAGAAAATTATATTCCACACAGCACATAATCACATTATTGAACTCATCGCCACAAGCTGATGTAGAGTCCAAACATATAAATGAGTTAAAAAAGGAGTTAGAAAATAATAATAGAAGAAAGATTTATTTAGATGCAAAGAAGTGCATGTGACCTCCAACTCAGAAGTCCCCAAGCTGCAGAGTGCCAGCAAGTGAAGGTGTTTAACAGCACAAGCATTACTCAGTAAAACTCTACGTTGCTATGGCCTGAGGGGTTTGATTTGCTCCCTGAGAGTGCTTGCAATAGAGTATTTGTTTGGGAGAGCATTAAAAGTACAACACTGTCCGCCCACAGCTCTGCTTCCCAGGAATGCTTTGCACTAGCCTGCATGCTGAGTCCACGCCATGGTCCACAAGGAAGGAACACCCAAATGAAGAAAGGACGTGACCAGGACATCCAAGGTGCACCGCCTTTCATGCAAGGCACTACCTGTAACCTTCAGAAGCCTGACTGTTAACACTGCCCACCTACAGGGCTGTTGTCCCCCCTGACACAGCTGTTGTCTTTAACAATAGGAGCGACCTTTATGTGTGGGACGAATCACACTCACCAACACAAGCTGGAGGAAAAGATCATTCTCTTCCAAATATTCAAATACGGTGGCAGTCACGCACTGCTGGCATTTCTACAGCACACAGAAGCTTGGAGTGACATCAGTTAATATTCACTAGTGTATGTGGAATACAAAAAAGATGAACTAAGAAATGTCCAGAGAAGTTTTTTTTTTCTTCTGGAGAACTACTACCACTTTTTAAATTCAAATACATACTGATTTACTGATTTTGGAGTGTTTTTTTTTTTTTTTTGAAGGTAGCATTCGCTACACCAAATTATGTATCCACATCTAAATGACAACTACTCAGTAAGCTTTCCATTTTACAGTGAGCTGTGCTGTGCATGGCACAGTGTCAGATATCAATAAAAAGAAATAAAATACTTGGTTCTAATCTGGTGGCATCTTCGTACTTGCACGAGTGTATAGAAAAATAGATGCATTCAAACAGTAATTTCATCTATAAAACATTATTGTGTAGTCATCCTATTCATCCTATGCAAAAACTTGCAATTTGCTCATCAGCATGTCAAGCAAGAGCACACGGAAAATTCCTGCCAAGTTTTTGTCAAAACATAGCTTAGACGTAAGGGTCAGTGTTTCTTACTTGCAGCAGGCAGGCTGTAACTAAATGCTAGCATGAACTTTCACAAGCAATTGTAGAAATGGTCCTTAATCTCCATTTACCTCTATTATAGTGCAGTCCCTGTGGCTGAAATCAATCCAGGAAATCTGACCACAGAAAGAGAAAATTTGACAAAGCCATAGGAAGACAATGATTTTAGATCGGAGATCTTCAGGTAAACTGAAACATAACTGCCACTGGTCTGCTCTGCTTACCCGAAGCTTTGATATGCTTAGGTATATTTGCAGCATGCGGCAACACGGCTTTATCAGAATAACCCTGGTATAAACTGACCAATCTGCAGCATCCCTACAAACATACTGACCCTGCAAGCTCCCTTCAAGCAACCTCCAGCTTTAACTACTCTTCTTCTTCCTCACCTGCATCAACCTACAGCCACGGGGCAGGAAGGTGCTGGCAGCTGTAAGTGGGTAACTCGCAGGGGGAAGAGACACTGCTTGTGGGATCACGAGCTCTCGCTCAGGTTCACAGCAACGTGTTATTTCTAGAATCAATCATGGGATTCTGGGACTCCAAGGCCACTCATTTCCAGATCGGAAAGAGTGATCACCTTTCCATGGATTTACAGCAAGCCAAATTGCTAAAACCCATCTTCAGAAAAATTTAGTATTAGTTAATACTGGTTTGTTCTGTCAGATGCAGAGCTGTAAAGGTAACAAAAGCAAGCTGATTTTACAGAAAAAGCCTAGGTCTAGAAAGAATAACTTAACTCAAAAGAAAATAAATATAAGGAAGTCTCACAGAAGTCTGCCACAGCAGGTACAAATTGCTAAATTGTTCAGGCAACTCAAACATGGGCCAGGATGCATCCAGACATCCCTGGTTATTCTTTCAATGCACAAAAATTACAGGCATTTATGCTAGTGCTTTTTTCTTTTCTCCGTTAATTGCTGCCATATTTTTGAGATAACCACGCTTTGAGTTTGATCTCCCTCCACAAAAGCTGCGCAGCATTACGCTGAGGTGATTAAACAGATACAACTCCCTCTCCGTGCTCTGCCTGCATCACGGGTCATAACTTCCTCTGCAGAAAAGCTGAACAATCATGCGTCTCCTCCTGACCCATCCGAGTTTACAGCTCAGAACACGACCATAAACCACTGCTCACTGCGGTTTATGTTAACAGCTGGACTGTAAAGTGCATCGGCCTCAGGACTGTGGTCCCAGGACAGCCCAGGGGGGTAGGCAGACAATAGGGCTGCACCCCAGTCGTTTTACCAGCCAACTCTTGAGCTGGGCATCACTGCCCTGCCAGCAGCTCTGATGTAAACGAAAACAGCAAAGCTCTGGGTAGAGGTGGCCCAGGAGCTGACAGCCGTGCTCCCAGCAGCTCTGTACCCCGGGCTGCCCTGCAGTGGGGTGAATGGGGGCTCAGCTGGCTCTGAGCTCACTGCCCCTCATGTTTGCTCTGCAGCTGCCAAAATTAAGCCTGCCAGTATTCAGCAACATTAGGTGCTTCTGTATTTATTCATTGACATCTACTGTGCTTCAAGTTTGCTCTTTTTAAAGACCCCACACTGCTCTGCATTGCGCTTTCAGGGGAGAGGTGTTTACCGCTGAACTACGTTAGTGTTAATGACACCAGTGGCCTGGGAGCAGTTTTGTAGCACAAACTAAAAGATGAAAGTCCTTCTTTTTTACCTTAGGCTCCCTTGTAACGGCACCAGAGGCAGATTGGGAAAGCAGTCTAATTTAGATTCATGATTCCTCACCTGCCTGCACAGAAGAGTGCGGTGTTACACAAGTTTTCTGTGAATCCCCTGTGGACAGCTAACAGGTCTGCAGGCAGGCAGCTCAGACGGGAGCCTGGCTGCCCTTGCTCTGAGGCACCTTGGCTTTCGAGCTCCTTTCCTGTGGCAGCCATGACCTGAGCAACCTTCTGAATGATGCAGCAAAAATATAGCAGGAATAAGTGCTGGGGCGGTAGTCAGGATTTTGCCTCTCTTTCACAAGGGAGTAAACAGATAGGGCAAGACTGCAAATAGTTGAAAACAACACAGAATCATCACAGTCTTTGGCTATGTCTTTGGCTGAAAGAGACCTTAAAGATCATCCCGTTCCAACCCCCTGCTGTGGGAATGGTCACCACCCACTGGGTCAGGCTGCTCAGGGGCCATCCAACCTGGCCTTGAGCACCTCCAGGGATGGGGCACCCACAGCTCTCCGGGCAGCTGTGCCAGCGCCTCACTGCCCTCTGGGTAAAGAATTTCCATCTACCATCTAAACTAAATTTCCCCTCTTTTAGTTTAAAGTCATTCCCCCTTGTCCTATCACTATCAGACTGCATAAAAAGTTGATCCCCCTCCTGCTTATAAGTTCCCCTCAAGTACTGGAAGGCCGCAATGAAGTCTCCCCACAGCCTTCCCTTCTCCAGGCTGAACAATTCCAGCTCCCTCAGCCTTTCCTCAGAGGAGAGGTGCTCCAGCCCTCTGATCATCTTCGTGGCGTTAACATATGCAATGATTTTCTGGTACTGTATATGCAATGAATACACCCTCTTCTACAATGCCTACTGCCTATCTAAAAGCTCAAATTAACCGACTGTTTCGATATAGCTCTGCTTTTTTTTATTGAATACTTGCTTACTTGCCCACTGCGAGACTGAAACATAAGACATGGACTTTTTTAATTAAGAAGCAAATGAGAAAGATACTGTCCCTAAAGCACTTAGAAAAATACACACCATAGCTTTCAACTCATTATTATTAATATTTTTAATATACCTTCACCAAAGAAGGCACTAATTCCATTTTTTTTTTTTTAACATCAAAGCTGAAGAGGTTTTATCCATGCTTCAGGCACTAAAAGACTGAAAGATGTTATTTTAGTAAAATACCAGCACAGACGCTGAATTGCAGCAGCATTGCTGAACACTGGGATGGAAAGTATTAGCTTGCAGTTGTA
Source organism: Penelope pileata (assembly GCA_013396635.1). NCBI lineage: Eukaryota > Metazoa > Chordata > Aves > Galliformes > Cracidae > Penelope > Penelope pileata. Next base: position 450,924 of record WBMW01001277.1, on the reverse strand, counting down.
AAATGGAGGGAATACTAATACAGGAGTATTTTCTTTGAAAGCAGGAGATGCCTATCTCTGCAGACACTAGCTACATCATTTCTGGTCACAAATAGAATGATGTGTTCCGTATCTGCTGAATTTGCTTTAGAGGCTATACTGGAATTAAGGCCCCAGGGTGACGGCACAGTAATTGAATATCAATCTCACAGTACAGCTTGTCACAGAAATAAACGTGGAGCACTTCAACTCCAACGAGTGGACAGAACGTAAATTAAGAAACCACAGCAGTCTCTTTTCAGCAGCACAGATTTCTAACCCTTTCCCTACAAAAGAAAAATCCTTCCTGTTGATAGCTTGGATTTTGATACCCTTATTCTTATCGGGTAATGCCATGAAATCCATGGGATTACACATGAAGACAATACCTAATGTGAGTAATGGGATCAAAACCTGCCCTAGTGGGTTTAAAATTGCATGATCTGACGTTGCACAAATGGATTCATGCATAACGCAAAAGCTGTTCTGTAACTTACCTCATATACTCCACGAGCACGCAGAGAACTGTGTTTTATATTCAGCTCTGCAAGTTACTAAGCACCCTCTGGAACCATCAGCGAGCACAAACACAACTGGAGAGCAGTAAGCAATTCACTGAAGAAGTCAATGCTTTTAGGGTTATGCTGCTGGAATCTGATCAGGTAAAAACACGGCCATTTTTCTAACCTTTTATATTGTTAATTGTATCAAATGTCCTCAGCGGCAGAACCTTTTCCTTTTTCTGAACGATACGCATAAATATGAATGAGGATAACGGAAATCAACAACCTGTTTTGCTGAAGTGGAGAACAATTCTCAGACCATAAGCGAGGGGCTGAATATGAAATCAATTTCACACAATTTCTGAACTGCTGCAGACTGATGACATGCCAAGCACCCTTTTTTGATCCATGTGAAAAGACCTGATGTTTGGGAGCAGACTTAATCTGCGCTGAGGATCTTGCTCCTCAAAACACCTGTGCAAGCTGCTACTGCAAATGCAGAGAACCATTTTATTTCAAGGCTTCATATTAGCACCTAGCTTACCCAGTGTAGCATGTGGGTGACTGGGGGCTCACGACAGCTCAACTCAAAACCCCAGTGCAGTGCATTTTCATGAGCTCACCCTGCTGCAACAGTGAGCATCTGCAAACGGGGTTACCATTCTGTTCTGCCTCATCCATACTGAACACCTTCTGTATGGGAAAGGACATTTCACAGCTACCTGCAATTGCACTCAGGCAGTCTCTGAATATTTTATCTTTAATAATGATTTTCCCTGGGAATTCATCTTTTAAACATTGTCTTCAGTTGGAGAGCGGAGAGCAGCTTCACACAGAAAAAATAAAGGCTTTCTGGAAATACTTTAAAAGGTGCTATGACAACAGGGCACAAAACATTTTCCTCCGTTAACCATGTACAAATTCTAAAATCTACTTTGCATCAAACCAACCACATCCAAAGTGCACAGTGAAAACCACTGCCCAGTTACATTGCTGAATACAACGCTGTGGATCTGGTGAATGTTAGTAGCATCTTCCTTGTGCAACAGTCTATCAGTAAATAGAAACACCTGAATCTCTTATACCTCTCAACTCTCGCTGTTTTAAAGAAAAAGACTATCTAATTACTGGGGATCATAGTTGGTATATTGGCACATTTATGTTAACGAAACTGCAAGTGCGTAAGCAGAACAGTAAGGGACATTGGTCTCCCTGCTGTGCTTACACACAAGCAAAACAGAACATCAGTCAATGACAGCAGCATTATCTGCTGACCACATCTGTCACACAAAGGTTTAATTTCAATGTATTGCTTTCTACTCCCCATTCCTGAATTTCTGTCTTCAGGAGGATGTAAGAAAAGGCAGATCTGTGGGCACTGTCTCCGTGGAAAGTTGAGAGGTACGCTACTGTTAAAGCACACGTGGGGAATGCACTCAGCAAAATCAAACAAAACCAAAACCACAAGAAGACAATGCCCGCCCTTTAACAAAAGCAAGCAAACCCGTGCTGCTGTCACACACATGCTGGGCACAGAAAGCAAGATGTGACAAACAGAAGCCATGGCAGTGAGCTTGCATCTCACTAACCTCTCTCACTGGCTTTCCAGGGGCATTTCTTCCTTTAGGAACAGAGAGAGGAAGTGGAAGAAATATCAGAAAAGAAAAAAAAAACACACAGGAATATATTCTTTATATCGTAAGAAACACTTCAATTTCCATTCAGGAATTTAATATAAAATAACTGCATTTCTGCTTTAAACAAAGATAGATAGTACATTGAAATCCATTGACAATTCTGAGCTGATTTATTGAAGAGCAGTTCTGTAACCTGCTGTTTGGTTTTAACTTATCGAAAACACTTGAGAAAACCACTAAAACCAACATACAGCCCTTCCAACTGAGGATAAGGAGGCAGAGAAAATCTGAATTCACATTCTAGGCATGCAAATTTTGTTAATTTGAGTACTTGTGATTTTACCATCAATGCTAATTAGCAGGTTTCCCCAACTTCAAAATTATTTTATCCAGAAACATTTCATTTCACTATTACCTATATACATATATATTTACATATACACATGTGTACACACACCTAAAGTTATTAGATGGGAATATTACCACTCTCATGTTCAGGATAAATGTACGGATGATATTTCCAACAAGTTGATCTGTACGCATTTAACAATGGAAGAGCAGAGGTACAAAGAACAGTAAAAAATCAAGTAAAAGGAAAAAAAAAGAGGAAAGTGAGCAGTAATGACTTCATCTGAAAAGATGTCCCTTATGAACCTTCCTAGAAGCCATACTTTGATCCAAGAGATTCTTTTCAAACATTTATTGTCGTGTACTTGCTTTAAAAAAACAAGAAATCCAGGTGCATATCAGCAGCAGAAACACCCCCCACTGTAACCACCATACATATGTCCAGGGACAATGGAACACTTGCTGTCTCCAGAAGCTGTGTTCCACTGCCACTGGTACATCACTGGGAGCACTGGTGCTGCCAGACCATGAGTCTTAAGCAAAAGAGTCTCTGAGGCAGATGCTGTTCAAGAAAGAGAACAGTCTTCGCCCCAGAGCTGCCGTAAATAATGTAATCGTAAACAATATATGAAAGAACAGGGAGAGAGTAAGCTATGTGAGAAAGAACACACTGCTCAGCACTACAGTGACCTGACTGCTGTCAAGTTTTTTGTAGGTATCACGGCCTGCAGCAGAAGCGTATGGGAAGAAGACAATAAATAAGTTTGCAGGTGTTTTACAAGGAGCAGAACAAGAGTCGGCAACCTCATGCATCTATGCAGTTTTAGATGAAAGCACGGAGCACAAAGCATCTACCGCACTGCTCTTCTTGCATAGAATACAGGAGAGGGGCAGGCTGCAGAGGGGAGAGATCTGCTAACGGTATTATTTTCTTAAAATAAAAGTGGATTGAAGTGTTGTGACATTTATTAATGTATTCCCATTTTACATCAGGACTGAGTACTAAATATGGGGAGGGATCTAGCCCTCCCCATCACTACAGCAGAAGAACTCTGCAGAGCAGCTCAGCCACTCCGTACAGCACAACACTCTGCCACAGGAGAGCGATGCGGAATCTGAGTCACCTGGGCCAACAGATGTGGTATGGAGGACCACAACACAGAGAGGGGGGACACACTCCAGAATCAGGCTAACTCAACTGGAAGAATAATTCCAGAATTCTCTACAGTGCAATTACTCCAGTGTATTCTTCCTCTGATTCAGTAAGTCGCGGAAAGAAAAGTCTGAGTCATGAGATGTTGAGCTGTCAGAGCAAGAGAAACTCCAATATATGCAGAGATCAAAGTTGATAGTCCCACTTACAACATTATTCCGATTCACAACAGAGGCTGGCTGGTGTAAGGCTGAGAGAAAAGCATGTGTCTGGTATGATTTTATGTGAATGAGATAAAAGTAAAACATAACTTATGCTATCCTTAGTGACACTTATTTAATGTTGTGGGACCTTGTAATTTCACTGCACAAGACATCTGTATTAGGCAGTACCATGTTCAGTAATTATGGTGAGTGCTGATCCTTCTCCAAAGGTTTCTATGTAATGCCACAGCCTCCAGCTCTTTGAAACCACCACGGTCTCATTTCTAACCACTTCTTTGCCCCCAATTCCACAAGCATTGCTCTGCACTGACATCGTGGGGAGCTCTCTCACCGAGTTCAGTAACTCAAGAACATCTGTCCCTAAATTCACCTCTGAGTTTCACTCATAAAAAGCACTTGTCACAAAACCGTAACTGCAAAACAGTCTGCTCCACCATGAAATCCACCTGAAATGATGCAACTTGTTTGTCCTCAGTGTTGCAGGAGAGATAAATTTGGCTTTAATTTTTGTCCTGTCAATCTTACTTTCTAACTGCAAAATAATTCCCTGGTGATTTAGGAGCTTGGGCACAAACATAGTGTGAAAATGTTTTCCTCTGTGGCCCATTATCTAGCAGGGTCAAATAAACCACTGAGGTGGTATTTAATAGTAGATTTCCACTAAATGTCAGACCTTGGCTTTGACATCTGTTTTGAGTTAGCACAGCAGCTGTTCAGAGCAGCTGCAGCAGTTGTGAATTTGCTGGGAGCAGCAAAGTAAAGCAGGAATGGATGGGAAACCTTGTAGATTTAAAGGAAAGAAAAACTACTTAAGGACAGCAATCATCAGGTATTCAGCCAAATTTCCCTCCACAGAAATCAAACGGCTTTCAGCACCAACAAAGCTTTCAGCTGTGTAAGGAGCAGGGAGGTCCTGCGCGGCTCAGGAAATGCTAAGAACTGCCCAGAGGTTAAATTGAAGAAACAAAACACCTGCAAAAGGTACACAGGAACACAAGTTATTTCACCTGAAATCTGTTTATGAAGATTTGTGACACCATTTGTTTAATGCATGTTTCTCTAAGCTACATTCAAAATGAATGTTGTGAGGCCTTGGTGCCTCTTTTAGAACACCTGTATGTAGCAAAGGTTTGGTAAGTACCATAATTGAAACAAATCTATCTCCAGGTGAGTGAAAATTAACTACTACCATGTTTTATTGCTTTGTTTCAGAAGTCCAAAATATAAGCTTCAGTATTTGCTTTAGAAAACGATATTGCAACCTGATCAAAGCGTACTCTTCAGATGCTTTTGATGATATTTAAACTAAATACTTTGTTTTTTATTTGTGTCCTCGGCTGCTCAATTAGGTTTATCCCTGTGCACCCAAGCACAGAAATTCACTGTTTTTCTCTATTCGCTGCTTATTGAGCTCTTTGAACTTTTCTCATAAACCAAAGCCTTTTGGCTGTCCAGTTTGTTCAACATCTTGTTCTGCACTCCTCCATTTTGTTGTCATCCTAATGGAAATGATACTTAGAGTTGACTTGGACACTCAGCTTAAAACTGAACATGCTTATCATTACAGGCCACAAAGCAAAATCCTGTTTAATGTACTGACAGTAACTTTCCAGGCTTTTAATACATCCCCAGATTTCCTCAATTGATTCCAATTTCAGGTTATTTGGATTGATGTTTTTTCCTTCCTGGATTTCATTTTTTTATTCTCTTCTCTTCTTCAGTCTAGGTAGATTTTGCTGTGAGCACTACGTCCTTTGTACTCCTCTGAAATTGCATGATCAATTAAAATCATAGCAGAATGCTCTTTCTACAACATTAGTACAGAAAAAAACAGTTATTTCAAATACTGGTCAATCTTGGGCATTTCATCTATCACTCTGCTGTTTCTAACTCTTAAAGATGGTATGCATTACATGTGGTAGCACTTAATTCAAGTAGTTTGAACGCAACTTTTAAATAACGTTCCATGAGCTACTGTGTAAGAACACACTTCTAAATGCCAAACTGGAACAACTGTGTTTCTTGCATCAGATAATTTTTTAATTCTACTTAAGAAAATTGAAGAATTAATGTAAGAACATTTAATCTTCATAGATTTGCGCTCATTGCTTGTTTGGGTTTATTGCTTTGTTTCCTGAGTATCTACAAGTTGCTTGAGATTTAACGCAACCTGTAATACGAAGAAATAATACCCTACTCCCACCACTTCTGAATTCTTATCTTATGCTCTCTTCTCAGGCTGCTTTGCCACTAAAGATAGGAAACTGGAGATACAGGTTTGCACGTCTCAACAGCAAAACGGCCCTTGATTCAGTGTCTCGCTGAGACCAATCAGCTTTGCTTCCTTTTCTTCTGCCTCCAGTCTTGTAAATCCTCAGTAGGATCCCTGATACCTGTGGTATCTGACTACACATGGATGGCACCATCTGATAATGACAGTCTAATCCAGGCTGTGGCAAAGTATTTTGGGATGCAAGCTTTGTTTATGGAGTATCATGATATTCAATTGAGAATATCATTTAATCATTAAAATGGGAGTAGAAGAAAACTCTTATTATTGAAGTTTGCATGAGGTCTCAGCAAAATGGACAATGTCAGTAGCCTTATATATCAACTGACTGGAAAGCCATTTGCACTGGTTGTGGGACAAACCACTTTTTTCCACAGATGGCTTGACCTTTCCTACTCTACAATCAAAAGCAGTTATACAAACCTAGCTTACATGCAAACGCATCAAAGAATGTAACGGAGAACAAAGCAAGCTGATGAGACAAAGCCCTAATCTCTTTAGCCCAAACTGTAAAATAACAGCCACAAGAAGTAAACAACTTTTACTCCCACATGGACTAATCTTCCTGGGTAGCCAAAGAGAGAGGAAGAAGCAGATTCTCACAAAGCCCAGAAATGGTTTGGTCAGGCCCGAGAGAAAAGTCCCGTAGGAAGCCTGACTTTGCCAGACTCTCTCTGCTAGAGAATATTTTTGTCCTTTACGGCTGCTCGACAGGCAGAGAAGTACGAACAAACAGCAGCTGTGTTTTAAAAAACCTGATATGAGTGATATATGATTTCATGGACAGGAGGGCTTACAGAGTCCACAGAGGTGAAGTATTGTGGAGGAGTCATTCTGCTGTACAAGGACAGAAAAATAAAGATATCATGTTTATAAGCAGTGGGAAAACAGTTCTCTGAATCAGCACTATCTGTGGCAATGAATTGTCAGCTGAACATACTAATTCTAATTTGCTTTCATTTGTCTCAGTAGGAGGCTGTCTGGTGTTTCCAGGCCTGCTGGCTCAAACCACAACACCCAGCAAATGCTTCACCACTTTTACTTCATCGTTTCTTTACACAGAATACATTTCTTGCAATCTCTTTCAAGGATGGTTGTGATCACATAATACACTTTTAACATAGTTACTAAATGGAGAAACAAAATCAGGAAATATATTCCTTCTCCACATTTAAATTACCACATTTTCTATCAATAGAATGCAAATGTGAAGTTACAGCTTAATTTTGTGAATTAGAAATATTAAGTAATGTTACAAATTTCAATTTTTTTCACTAGTATGCATATTCTGTTAGTTTTATTCATAAAGCTTTTCATTTTTCACTAACAAAATAAAAGACTTTCTCTATTTTTAGTCAGCAGGGAATGGTATCAAAGAGAGGTCTTGCAAGCAGTCTATGTCCCTACTGAAACCCACTCAACGGAGCATCAATAGGCATTGAGACTTTCTTCTGCCACGAAATGTATGTCTGAGCTTTCTTTCACTGCTACAAGTAACATTCTGCACATCCCCTCTCCTGCTAGGAATCTATGCCATTTTTGTTGGCAGTAAGATATTTCATCTGGACTCAGAAAAGATCTCTCCTTGACGAAAAAGTGAATTCCAAAAATACAAATGTCTATCTTTACTGAACAATAGGAATGAGCAAAACAGAAACAATGAAAGAAATGCTGTGGCTGTCATAGCCTATGGTGCACAAACGAGCCGCCTGCTTGTTTTTCCTCTGTCACTCTTAACCTATGTGCCACAAGGTCAAGAATTTTGACTTAGAATTTTAATATTCTCTAGAAGCACATTCTTCTTGGAAAAAGGCAAGAAGAAAAACGTGGTAGGATATATTAAAATAAATCAGCAAAGGGACAGCCTGAAGGAGAGAAGCTGTGAGAAAAGAAACATGGCAAAAGGGAGAAGAATATAAAAAGCTAAGGAAAAAAGTTTGAGAGGAAGTTGTTTCATCCACTTATCAACTTCTGGAGGTACCTTAAGATAAAGTAGGGGCAGGTTCCTTCTCTATTCTAAATGGGACAGGTTTATCTACAGCAATTGGTAAAATACAAAAAGGAACAGCAAAAAAACCTGAAACCAAAACCCAAACACTTGAAAACATGAATGAAGAGAATGCAGTTTTCTAACTTCCTCTCTGCCCCAAACATCCACAACTCTTTTGCTAGAGAGCGACGCTCTCCTCCACTGGCACACGCTCCCGGGCAGCAGGGCTTACCTCTGGAACTGGGGAAGGAGTTGTTAAGCTGCTCCATCACTTCCTCCAAACCTGTGCTTGTGTCCTGGGGAGGGCTGAGCAGGTCGTCCTCGCCTGAAAAGCAGATTCAAACCACTGCATTTAAGCTGTTATGGTATTTGAGCTACATTTGGTAACACCCTACCACCGCATTTGTCCTTCATGAAGTCAGGTCAGTCACTTAAACACATTTTCTACTTACCATATAATGAAAATTGTCAAGGTGAATTTTATTGACTGTTATGCTTCTCTGTCTCTCTCTTTTTTTTTTTTTTTTTTTAAGTTTAACAATCTAAGTAAAATTAAGCAATGAGTTTTAAACAATTAGCCCTGATTTAAATTTGTAATAAGGGATTTAAGAAATAACCTGCTCTGGTAAAAGAAGTGGGGCAAAATGTCTGCTAGGGACATTTAGTTCTATAAATGACGCTCCTTGTTTCAGCTTCTCTTGTTCTATTAATGGTAAAAGAAATTGCTGTTGTGAGCGCTGCCATTGAGCAGCTTTCTAACAGCGCTGGATTCATGTTAGCGCTGCTTTGCCTATAGCTGCGTAAGCCAGTAGAAACCAAGATTCTCATCTGCATCAGTATTAATATTCCTGACAGTTTAATTGCATCGGATTGGTGCTCCAAGAACATTCAATTGTACTGTAAAAGGGTTTAGCAGCAGTTTAATAGAGCGAAATACATTTCTCCCACTGAATAATTTCTATAACCTGATTATAGGGCAGTAGCATAATGGGATATTCAATATATTTTATTTTTACTGAAGTTATTTTGGTCATGGTTTCCAAAAACCAAAATCCATCTGTTATTTCTACAAGAGGTCTACAGTAAAATCAAAACATCTAAAAAGAGAATACACTGAAAGGACACTTCCAGTGAGATTCTCATCCTTTACTAGATTTCTTTTATCCCTATTAAAACACAAATCCAATTTTGCCTGCTGTAATAACCAGAGAGAGGCACATCCTTATTTTGAAAATGTCTTAAGGGTCCTTTTTTTCTAATATCTCTTGCCCTACTCAACTTCAGTAATAAACCACCTAATTTGCTGTTAGCTTTAAGATTCTTTAAACATTATCAGAGTTCCACACTAGTGCAAAGTCTACTAAAAGGGATGCTAAAGGAGCACGTCACGACTGCATATATTCCATATTACTCAGCTTAGTGTTGGCCTCACCTTACAGCCAGGCATTTCAAAAGACCTACTGGTCAAGAATTACTTCTCCCACTCTAGTAAAAAATGGGGTAAAGTGTCTGCAAGAAGCATGTAACTCATATGAGCAGCTTCTCCTATTCCACTAATGGTCTAAGAAAACAGCTGCAGCTTGTTTAGCTTTTTCTACTGACGCTGGGCTCACAAGCCAGAACAACTCAACTCACATCAGGAGCTGTTTTTGCATCAAGTGCTGCTCCAACAGTAATGCTTTAACAAAACTAATGTCCTTCCAGCCTCTGCTGAATGCCAAGGTGAAAACAGAATCTTACCACTTCTACCCAGGCTGAGTACCTTGTGAGCATGCCTGTAGAAAACAACTAAAGATCATAAGAAGAGGGCAGTAGTTCTGCTGTTCTGGCCAAGAAGAACTGCCTTAGACAAACTGACAACAGGTATGGAATTCCAAATATCCTGTTAAGTGCTGTTATAAATTGAATTGTGTTTACTCTGAAGACTGCTGTACCTTTATTTAAAATGCATTGGTTTTATTCTTTCTCATTTGGATGATTTTTCTGAGCATTTCCTTGTAAATGCAAGACATCAGCAAAGCAATCTTCAAATGTCAATTACCTCTCCACCCAAACTGGTCTTCCCTATTTGTGTTTCTGTAAGGGGCTTGGAGAGCTGTGAGGATCACAAATGTTCTGCTGGTGCATGAACAAACTGAAATTCAGCAACAATCTCTGGGCTTACATGATTCAGAGAACCTCCGTTACCACTACATCACCAGAGGGAAAAGCCAAAGACTAGAGCCTTCCCATTTAGGATTTTCAACTTGCCTACGTGTGTGTTTCTCAAGGGACAAGCCTTTCTATTTGCAAATTAGGCTTGGATTGGGTTGCTGGTTTCACCAAAAGGTTGTACAACACCACAGGTGGAAAGCTTTTAGTAGTAATCGCCCCTCAAGAAAGCAGAGAGAGACACACACACACAGAAAAAGGTTTCCTGTCAAAAAGAAAAATATATAAAAGCTAACGCTACATTATCTCATTGCCTTTCGATTGCCTTTAGATGCTTGGCATTTTCGTGAAAATTATTACTCCCTCATTACTGGGAGCATGCTGCTTGTAGGAAAGCATTATTTATAACACCATTTTGGTTCCATCCACAATTCCAGAATGTTTTAAATTGTGCTTTGAAAAAACTCTCAGACTAGCAAACAATGCATTCTGGTGTGAAAAGTGATGACAAACTGTATTAGCTGCAATTAATAGTTCTTTGTATAAGCTCTGATCCATATTGCCCACCCTGTTGCATTGCTGCATCTCAACATGATCATACTGATAACAATTCAATATCTCACTGATCTTCCACATACTGTCTCAATCGAACAAACACATTTTATCTAAACATTTGTTTAAAAAAAAAAGTTCTAGCAGTTCATATGATCATGTGCACATTAACTCCACTCTCACAAATTAAATGGGAATTATTTTAGATCAAGTCAAATGAAAGGAAGTACATCACTGTCTTTCTAGTCTACGAAAGGACAAACTATGAAACTATTAGACTTTTTAATTAGCATACTTTACGTGATGAAGTTCAAGACATTTCTTCAGAAAGTCAATGCAAATCACTCCACAGCAAAATATTTACTCACTAGTAACGCAATTACAGAAGGATTCAATTGAAATTCCTGTTACCTGTGATTGCACTCTCGTACCCAATATTTAACTCAAGCCTTCCCTCAATTTATTTCACATTTTTTTTTGGTGGTAGGGCCTATAGAACCCATCTTGTTTTGATACCAGTACAACCTGACATTTCCACTCACACTCAGGAAGGAAGACAGAACTCCTTCAAAAGTTGCATCTCCCACAACTATGGCGCTTCAGATCAACGAGAACATCCCCTCCCATACCACTTCTCACTGTGACAGCCTCTTTCACTAAATACAGTGAAAAGCTCCCACTTAAGCCTTCCACTTTCCCCAAAAGCCTCTCTTCGATGTATACTAAATAAATTTTTGTATATGAAGTTGAATGGTATTTTCAGATTTCAAATATTATCTCGCTGAAGTAATTTAAGTACACTTGCTTAAAGATGCTGCAACAGATGACTGCATTTCACTAACAGAAAATCCTTACCACTGGCTAATAAATGCTTAAGAATTATAAAACAGACAGCAAATCAGGAAAATTCTCCAGAACAGTTACTAAAGGCACTGAAATAAGAATTCAAATCTCTATCTACAGCATATTATTACTTCACCTTATTCCACAACTCATATGGTGTTTATTAGCACATCTGATGTGGCATTTAAAAGAGATACTACATGAACACTGCTGGAGAGTGACAGCTCTATCCTACTGCTTGAGCAATGACATTAAAAATACGATCACCTCAGTTAACATGGGGATGATTAATCATACATTTAATCTCTTAGCCATAATTAATACTACGTACATTTAAATCAGCCATGACATGCTTAATAGCTGCAAGTCAATCTGAATAAAACAGTTAACTGGTTTCTTTGTGGTGTTTGTTTTCAGCATTCAAGCCCTGACTGATCTTTGCATTTAATGTCAAAATATCTGTGCTACTGTGTGTATCATGAACAAAACCAAAAGCCCGAGCCACAATGAAAACGTAAAGAGCCAGGTGACACTGAAGACTATTGCAAAGGTCTACTTCATTCTCAGTTGAACTAAACAAGGGAGCAGAATAATTTTTGCCTTTAAAGACCTTTTTTTTTTTTTTTCCCCCAGGAAAATAGGACTATAACTATTTTTATGACAATCTGATCTTTTGTTATCTTACCCATGGTTTCTGAAGTCTGGCTGCCAACTACGCGAAGAAGCATTGGCTGACTGCTGTCTGACCTCTGCAAAGAGGTAGAAGGAGATGATAGTGTTGTACCATTCACCTTGGCATCTGCCTGTGGCTGAAAATTGAAGGAAAAAAGAAGAGATTGTTATTAACGGTTCAACACAGTTGCACAAGTCTTTATATCTCTGTATTTTTTATTTACTCCATGAATACACACAATTTTGTCTTTAATTAAGTATATCCACACAAGCAACGGATTTAAATTCTGAATAAAACAAAGAATATGACTAGGTAAGAATACTGAAGTGTGACTTCACCTTGCCTCCTGCAGTCTGCAGAACAATTTAACATTTTTTGCTGACTAGTCTCTACAGATATGATTTTGTGGTATGCTATCGTTATTGGTAACAGTTCACACCCTGTTGGGAAAATCACTCTGCAGAGATCTCAGAAAAGGCCCGAGGACTCGCCTGCTCCAGCAGCTGCCTCAGCCTGTGCAGCTGTGACTCCAGCTGTTTGTTGTGATCCTCCAGAATCTGCATCCTGGCCTCCAGGCGGCCCTTGTGCTGGCGAAGCAGCTTGGCTTCTGCAATGAGTTCAGCATCGCGGGGGCTTTGCGGAGAAACCGGCATCATCTCAGGTGGGGACGGCAGTGGAGACAATCCTTTGTGATCATGCTGTTGCTTCAAACGGTCATATTCTGCTTGCAAGTTTCTGTTGAAAAGTAACAGAGAGGTAAAGCTTTACCAAGCAGAATAGGACTGCACAGGCTGCCCTCTGCCACAGGCAGTCAGAATGGACATCCTCTCCTGTGATGTGACACCTGCAGCTACTGGAGAGACAGGCTCAGCTACGGCACCTGCTTTAGATTCTGCTGATTCCAAATCCATGTAGGATTACACCTCATAGATTTGCACAGAGCAGATATACCGCAGAACTGTAATACAAGTGTTGCCTAAAGGCTCTCTGCATCATGAGAATTCACAATTAATTCCTTTCCAGGGCACGTAAAGCAGAAGGCTGGCTGGGCTCCAGACACCGTCCTGAAGTGCAAGTACAATGTGTCCTAGGTTCAGTCCTCAGCTTCCTGCGTTTTATGGCTGCTAGCAGAAGTCGGACTGCCTCTCCACTTCCAAGCATGAATATACTAGTGTAGTAATTAGTGCTAAAAGAGCGATCAAAGCACTTTACAAACACTAATCAAAGCTTGCACCACCTGGCCAACCTATCCATTTCACAGATGAGAAAATTAAGACAGAAAGAAAGGCAAAAAGAAATCCTGAGCAAACCATAGAATTCAGGAGTTCATTTGCAACTCTGCTCTCATTACTTAGATCATATAATTCTCCTTCCCTTAAATGCATTTACAGTCTAGCTTTAAAATTAAATGACACTGTATTTCACTAATTAGGGACGCTTTCATTTCTACCTTAGTTTGGACTATCTACAGTGCTACAGTCTGTTGTGACATTATGACACTGCTAAAGGCTTGTTTGCCTATTGCATAAAGCTCCACTTTTACTCCAGGAAAACTCTCCCTAGATTATAATGATCTGTAATGGTCGACATGGAAAAAAAGCCTACAGAGCAGTAAGAACACAGAAAGTGAGAAAATGAAACTTTGTTGGGGTTAACAGCCCAGCAATGCAAAAATAGTACCTGGTAGCAGAAACTCTGTACACAAGGGAGGCCTAATAACCTGCTCTGGGACTTTGTTGCTCTGATGTTCCTTTACTGCTTTCCAGAGAGGGGGGGAAATGGCTCTGTAGATGGTAGGCTGCTAACCGCTTACTCATCACAAGCAGTGACCCAGATTTCGTTTTTGTTAAACTCACTCTTACTTGAGGCTGAGAGAGCAGGCACTTTTTCTAGTTTTGCCTGCAAACCATGATACACTCACGTTTTGGTCTGGAGGCTATCCAGCACCCCAGTAACCTCCCAATAAACATTACTAAGCCCATTTTGAAAGGTATATTTTTGTGACCAGATCAAGAACTAAAGCGGCATGCATCATGTCACATGGATAATGAAACAACGCCAAGGATAAGGACAGACTGTTGACTGTTCCTCAAACACTGAACTTTTGCCCCGTGGCAACTGCATGATGGATGTGTCCTAACCTGGGACTGTGACATCTCTCAGAACACCATCCCTCAGGAATGCCCAATTCACATGGCCTCTCCTCTGCAGAAGTTTAAGAAGGTAATAAATAAATAATAAAATAAAAAAAGACATTGATTCTTCTTAACTTCAGGTCACCTCATAACTCAAAAACTCTTTCTCTAATAACCCACACAAGAGAGACTATGGAGAACATTCAACAGCTGTTGTTAGATGTAATCTATATTCTTTCTTTTATTCTGTGAGTAGCTAAAAATTCAATTCCATGAATGGAGCTGACAAGTTCTCTAAGAAAAGGAATCCTAAATAACTGCCAAATGAGAAAAACCTGAGGATGACAAACAAAGAAGGTGCTATAAAAATTACTTATTTTCTTCCAAATTAGACAATTTTTTAAAGGAAGATTTTTGTTTTAAGTGAATATAGTTTCAAGTCCATGAAAATTATCTGGAAGAAAGAAAGAAGGGTTATAAGGAGTGTTGCCTTTTATGTGACTTAACGTCTTCTGATACTGCTAGCTGAATGAACTGGTGAATAATTAATAAAAATACTAAAGGGAACGACAACAGTATTGCACACAGTCTTACTGCACAGTAAAGTTTACACAGGATTGATCATTAAGCTTGTTTTTCACAAAGTCTGTAGATTGTGGCTACCACTACCCTACCCTGTGAGGAATTTCACATATGTATGGTGCAGCAGTACTCTACAAACAGCAGACTTAGAAGCTTGAAGGTCTCAAAGAGCGGTAAAGCAAAAGATTAACTACTACCCTAAGGGAAACCAAATAAGTGTACATGGTCATACTACAACATAATCACTGCTACAAAGAATCTAAAATATCCCCTCAAGAATCAAGACAGAGAAGTCTCTCCAGTAACTACAGGATTGAAAAACAAGTGAGGACCAGGGAGTAATTCCAGTAAAAATTCCTTCATATTTGATACAAAATAGTTTAAAACTCTTTCTGAAATATTACAGAAAAAAAAACTGTTTTAAAGGACACTGAACATTATCCAAGCAGCGGTGTCTGAATTTATGAGTCATATGAGATCTAACATGCAGGGAATTGTATTTACATAGGGAAAAAAACCTGAAATGTCAGAAAGAAAGAAATCATTTCTAAGTTGCTCTAAGAACCTCCTTGAGGAGAAAACAATTTGTTTTTATTTCCACCTCTGGAATAGTTTTAAGCTATGTGGTGAAACAGGAATGCTGCTGCTGCAAGCCAGACATTCAAGGAACTGTCCACAAAATATAGCATCTGTGTCCTGAGGAAAGGTGCTGTCTTATATTTTCAGCATAAAAGAAAAAGGGGAAATGAAAGCATAATCCGCTCTAAACGAATGCGACTGAGCAAGGATTGGCAATACTCAGAAACCCAGTCTCACTGGGTGACTGGGTGGCTTTCAGAAGCGGATGTCGCAAACAAACAAAGCTGATGCATCTTCTGATCGCTGGGAAAATATACTTCAGCAAAAGAAATAGTCAAAAGAAGAAACACATTTCATTAACAATGTTTGCACTTCATTTAAGCATTCATGAAGAAAAATAACAGAGGAAGTATCCAATGTAACCTTGATTTATGCAACTGGAAAGATTTGGGTAGTAAAGAGCTCATGAGTTATTAATCACATCTATCACTGGCAGGATTAATTGCCTGGTGAGAGAAATCCTAGCGGACCCCATTTGCTGAGTGTTCCTCTCAGAGGCAATTGAAAACTCGTGAATTCAGGTTATTTTTCATCTACCTACAGAAAATCAGTGGTCTGAAGAAATGGACAAAGCTGCTAAATGAACTACCTACCTCTCTATTCCGCACTAGAGAGCCACTGCTTACTTACGATGCTTCACATTCAGAAGATCCAGCTCCCCTTTATCAATGCCAAAATAAATACCAAATGGAGTCACAGCATATTTAGAAATACATCACTTTCTGGCTGTTGGCAACTATACAGGAAGAACTTAGTTGAGGAGGCCAGTCAGGTTTGGAGGAAGACTATAGCTACTTGAGAACAGGGCAGCTTTGAGATTTGGGATGTTAGTGCTTCTCCAGTGGCTCACAGCCCATTGTGCTCTCAGTGCAAGTCAGAAGAGCAAAGGAAAGACAAATAGTTGAGCCTGGAGATGTTCTTGTTACAGTACAGCTAAGAGGTGGGAAATTAACAAGAGAACAAGAGAAAAGTCTCCCTTTCACAGAAGTATCCTAGAGAAATTGATTCAACTAAAACATTAAGAAACATTCATCTTTTTAATCATTAAAAGAGTATTAAAAGTATTTTAATTATTTGCAAAAAGTTTTGAGACTGTCTCACAACAAAACCACGCAGTCTTTTTAATGCTAGTATGATACATCCTAATCTATAAGCTATGTCATTTACTGCTATAGATGGACATGAAAAATCCCTCTTGCTTGTTTTAGAAACATATTCACTCTTAAGGAATTTTCAGAATGATTCTGGGTCATTTTTGTGTTTGGATTTTTGTCTTATATTGCAATAGTGCCTTTCACATCAAGATTACTTTGTGCCTATAGGATGCATCAAGAAATGGTCTTATCACAATATTCAATGTGATGTAAAACTAAGCACGAGTCTGAAGGCCTAATGCTCAAATGAAATAGTTTCACCAATTGGAACTATTCTCTAAAATGTTCAGATTTTAGCAAATATGAATTATTTAACAGTCAAGTTTTAGGTATAAATTATTTACAGCAGTCATATTTTCAACTACAAAAGCACCAAGGTCTCAAAATTCTAGTAGATAAATAATTAATATCTAACAAGAGGTCCTTGGAATTGGGAAACAAAACAAAGCAAAAAATAAATAAAACAATCAGAAGTGTGCCACAGCTACATTAGTTTATAATTTGGATAATACATTTCAGAAGAATTCAAAATAGGCAGCAGATCTTTTACAACAAGCCTCAAATTTTCAATTTCAAAGAGCCTTTGTCAAGTCAAGATGGAAGTATCTGGAGACCAGAAACTGCAGCTGAAAACCAAATGGAGGTCAGAATTTTATAGGCAGCTCAAATGAGATGAAGAAAAATAAAAACAAGAAGCAAAAGGGAGATTTTTTTTTTTAAGTAGGAAACTGTGGAGAGTGGAAGAAAAAACAGAATGACAGTAAAATGTTTTGAGTATCTTAGTATTGCTTCTCACTGGTGCTTAATGCAACTTTCTCGATAGCTGCTGAGAAGTGAATGTATGTGCTGACTGTAACTATAAAATAATACAAGACACAGCAGGGAGAGCTAAATCTTCATTGTCAAGAACCATCAGAAGTGAACGCAACAGAAGTTCTGTCAATATAGTCATGAAAAGATGACTGTTTATCTAGCACTGCTTGCCTTCTAGCCACTTGCCTTCCCAGGAACAAGCGTCACATCTAGCTCAGAACCAGAAAGGAGATGCACTCCAGTGACAAGACCCGAGGTATTTACAATGAAAATGAAACAGTCCAGCTGCTTTGAGGCTGGACTGAGGACTGGGAGATCACAAAATGATTTGCGTCACATTCACCCCCTTTTCCAGCAACAGATACACCGAGCCCTCATGCAGAAGCAATTAACAGTATTTACTCAGAGGTAATTGTTAGAAGTAACACGTGAAGAACACGCTTCCACTCACTAGAACGAGGGTGACACAAGGAATGAGATCACGGTTTGTTGACTACCTTTGGTAACGGTCAAAAAGGTTTTAACAAACTCATCGGAGAAAGACTAGAAAATACAAATCTAAAAGGACAAAAACATTTTTTAAAGATAGGTAAGTACACGAATGGCTCCTGACTGATCCAGTCTGAACGGTTTATTTTTGTGACAGGAATCAGTTTCCTGTATAAAGTAAGAGTCATCTGGCTGTGACAATCTATCAGGACAAAAAGCAACAACCTGTTCTCTTTCTAGCTTCTGCCTCATATTTTAAGTACAAGTTATTTATAGAAGTTTGCAGAGACAGATGCACAGAGACAAAAGTCAGGATTTTGTCATAATCGATGAAAATCACAGCAGTGAGACTTCAAAGCTGTCCTACAGAAACAGACCTCTCTGTCCCTGCTGCATTAAGACCTGAATCATCCATAAAGGCAGAGGCTGCTTGTGGCGGCATCCAGCTAGGAACTAAGCCTCTAACAGCAGAAACTAGAAAACCACAGCCTTGTCTGTTATCTTTTAATGTTTTAGTCCTCATTGATAGCTACTATATTAAATAAGGCTCATACTAAAATTTAAGGCATAAATCCCAAAAGGAATTTTTTTACCCCATTTCAATATGTAACTCAAGGTTACACTGATGTTCACCTACCACCTCTTTAGTTTAAAACTAGGCTGCTCCATAGAGCCATCCTGCTTTCCAGTGAGCAGCTCGATTTGTATACAGACAGAAAAGCATTCTGATTTTAGTTCTTCTTCCATGATACACTACCTGGTGTTGTTTAAAACAACAACATCCCTGAAAACTAAGCTATCTTATTATTTCTATTGTACCAATTACCCAATACTTCTAAACTACAGAAATCCTGAAAACACAAAATATGACGGTTTATTTTATAATACTGGTTCTCCTCCACTTTAGAAAGTACTTGGGCTTTATATACCATGTATTAGCAAGTCTGGAGTTTGTTTTCAAAAAAATCTGACTGCTGTTCATTGAGGAAGGGCTTTGTTTACTACAGCTTTCTGTCTGAAACCCTTTCCTCATCCTTTACGCCTCATCAATCCTCTACGTTCTCCCAAATCCTCCTGAAAAAGGTGAGTTCTTGACTGTTCCCCTTTCTCACTCTTCTGTTTATCAACTTTGCAGATCATTTAAGTAATATTTGGAAAGAAGCTTCCAACAAGGCCTTCTCCTCAGCTTTAATTACACCTGTATATGCTATGTAACTATGCTACCCATATATATGCTGAGCTACGTAACCATGTAACCAAGTGCTATGACCATCCACAGAGTAAGGGAAGTCAGTGGCTAGATTTAGCAGTTTGATCTAAAGCTTAATCTGGCCTGTAGATTTTGTATTCTAATTTAAGGAGGGTGCAACATGACTGGAAACAGAAGGGCATAAAAAATAAATGCATTTTTTTAATAAATTTTATAGCAATTTACAACTTTAATGAAAAAAATCTGTGTGAAACAAACTATCCATTAAATTAGTTACCTCTGCCCCTGTGGATTTACAGAGATAGGTCTACATAAAAGTAAAAACTGATATTTATGGACAAGAGGCTCTTCTCTCTTCCTAGTTGAAGCATATCATACAGAAATACAGACCTAATCTACGGAGGAGTAACTGATGCGAGTCCAGAAGGAAGCACAAGGCAGATTTACATCTTCCTCCTATTCTAGGTGACAGAATAGCTTATGTCAGGCTTCTCTACGCCAAAATCAACTCAAGCTGTTCTGCAAGTCCAGGCTCTGCTCTTTGTAAAGAAGTACCAACCACACCCTCAAAGAGATGATGGGGTGATGGAGGCACTATAATTGATTACTACCATCCAAAGAAGACTTCTGCATGGAGAGAAGATCTACGGCACTGCCAACTCTTGCAGTTATTTCCTTGACATACCTAAGGTGAATGATTACTGCGTTACACCCTCAACATAAACAAAAGTATCTAGCTCTTGCAGAAGCAAGAAAAAGGAACATGAAAATGTCAGTAGACTGTACCAGAAAAGCTGAAGACAGAAGGCAAATAAAAATGTGCTTTTTTGTAGATCTAATAATTTTTATCTTACATTTTGATTTTAGAAGTTCTTGATTGCAACTGTTAAACTAACAACATCAAGATCTACCAGTTTTTATCCTGATGGCGTAAGATTCCAGTGTACCACAGAAACAGGACTGCAGTGCTGTACTGCTGGAAGAAACCAGTTGGGATTTTTTTTTCTGATTAGTGAAGGCAGCTTCAATTGAAGTTCAAATTAAAGAAGTGGTAAATGATACTTGATCCTGAAAGGCTGAAGAAATGGCAACAAACAATACGAAACAAATAGAAAGAAAAGAGGATCCACATTTTAGCTATCGTGAAAACACTCATTTTTCTGAAGTAAACGCAACTTTACAATTTATTATATCCCTAAAAATGCCACCATGATGAATTCTGTCTAGCTGAATACCAGTTATTTAACAGATTCTTTACTTCAAATGAATTGAGGTCCTCTCAAAACCTCACATTGACCAACCTTTCTGAGAAATGCATGTCTTTCCATGAACCTCCCTTTGATTTTTTCAAACCAAGGCACAGAAACCTGCACACCCTTCCCTCATGTAATGGCAAAATTCAGTAGCACTGGTACGAAGCTCATTACTATCATGGAAATAAAGGAAATAGTTGAACAGAAGGAAACGGTATGAAACAGCTAGCAGAGCTTGTTGGAGGTGGCATCATAATCACAGGGGTATTAAGTGACCCATGCACTCGTTTGCAGCTCATCATTTCAAATGTTCAGGGCTGACTCATCGCTGCACTGAACATAGGAATGAGTTAATAATGACACAATTTCAGCCTCATCACCTCCACCTCTCTCTTACAGAGAGAAAACTGTGAATGGCTTAGGCAGACTTAACAGAACTTAATTTAAAAGACATCCTAACCACAGGGTTTTATTAGCCCATTTGTATCTTCAGTGCATAGCTGATAGCTGCTGCAGCTAACAGTGTAACCCACCGGTTTTCTTCCTCCAGATCTGCAAGAATTCTCTCCAGTTCAC
The DNA here is from genome assembly GCA_013396635.1 of Penelope pileata. Taxonomy (NCBI): domain Eukaryota; kingdom Metazoa; phylum Chordata; class Aves; order Galliformes; family Cracidae; genus Penelope; species Penelope pileata. The sequence continues at coordinate 429,691 of WBMW01001277.1, read as the reverse complement.
CCCTTTCTTCACTCTCCAGAGAAATCAAGATCTGGGCAGGGCTTCGGGGCTGGCTCAGGGGGGATTCCTGGTTCAGACTTTGGCAGTAGTGCTGGATTAACAAGTGTTCATCGTCGCTAGAAAACAGAGAAGGATATACCAGGCTGTTCCCTTTTTCCTTTTAACTTTGCAATGATTATGATAAAACAATTTCACTTCAAGTCTCTCAATTCTTATATGTAATTCACCAAACTCTTTGTAACAAAAGCAGAGTGATATACCTTAGAACGAAATTAAATAAACTGTTCAACTTACTCCATGGTAATTTTCCTCTTCTGTAGAACCCACCCCTCCTCCCCCCTGCTTCTCAAATATTTAAAGCTTAGTTTTGCCATAGCTGACAATCACAGCTTTCCTCTTTTGCCTACCTTAAATTTAAAATCTCCTTGAGAAAAAAGCCATCTTATCCTGCCTGATCTATGTTGCGCAAGGGTCATTCAAGCAAAGGCAAGGCATTTATTTTTATACCAGCCAACTCTTCTGATTTAATAAAGGCATCCTATGTTTACCTATTTTAAAATGGAGTGAAATAAAAAAAAATTGACTTAGTATAATGAAACTATGCTGTTTCTCACTGAGGAGCTTTTTTTTTTTTTTTGAAATTACAAGTGATGTATGCTGTCAGAATAAAAATACATTCTATTTAGTACACATTAATCATTTCTTTATTTTATTGCCCCTGAAACTGTCAGGCATTTGCAAAAGAGAAGTCTCTGGAAGAAAAAAAGCTACTGAGTTCTGAAGACCTTGACCATCTCACAGAATTAAACGGATGTTTCAGGCACTAAGGAATGGCATTCAGGCCCTAAGCTATGCAGCTAACATCAGCAGAAATTGCGAAAAGCCATGGAATGTAGCAACACCTCCAGTCTACTACAGTAAAAAACTACACAGCCAATCTCGTTTTTATGGTAATACTTCCTTAAACAAAATAATTCAGTCTAGCTTTTTTGTTGTTGTTGTTACTTTCGTAATCTAGAATTTAACAGCATTCTGAATAGCTGCTACTGTTCAAAATTTGAAGTATTTCTTGTCGCATTGTATTACTGAAAATGTTAATGATGCCATTTTATAGATTACAGGAGTGCTATAGCAACGTAGAGCACATTACCATTAGTTCATAAATGAGAAATATTAGTTTTTCACAACAGAAATATTTTTCTCTTTTTAAACAAAATTTTAAAGGCTTGCCAATTCCTAAATTTGTAAGCACCTTAAGCAAATTAACACTGAAAAATATTGCAGCATAATGCTATTTTCCAAAACATTGTCTTCTGTGATTTTTATCCCTCATGTATTTTGTATATATAATTACAATAACAACGCATATTGAAATGCTTTGTGACTGTATTTATAAACATTTTCTCTTTATTTTCCTTCCTCCAAACATCCATCTATCTAGCATTCTAACTGTAATTTTAAGTCAAACCCCATGAGAACATCAGCAAATAATATTTATGGAGCACCTAACAAACAAAATTCAGTTACACTTGCAAATTTATGGTGAGCTTTGATTTTACTGCCATTTAAATCTGGATTTTGTTTCTTCTAAAACACAGAATACTTACTGTAATTTTAACAGTACAAACTAAGTAATGAATTGACTGGATAATCAGTCAGTGATAATTATGCTGTTAACTGAATCACATCAATACAACTTTTAATTAACCAAAGAATGAAAAGACCAGTAAGACAAAGTTGTAATAAAACCAATACAGCTTATGTATGATCTTTTGACTAAGGACACTGAAATTTTTCTGTGAGGACAACAGGAAAATATATATGTAATAATATAACTACAACAATCCAAAAGCAACATTCAACTTGGAAACAATGTTTTCACTAACTGTCTGGATTAACTACCCTGACATTGTGTATGTATTAGTTTTCATGTGTCAATTTAACTTTCTGCTCTTTGAACCAATATATTAAAAGAATGTATTTGGTTGTACACACAATTTTGTTTCAAAGTTACTAAGTAGCAATCCTACGAAGTCAGAAGAGAAAATATTTCAAAACAGAAACAAACTGCTTCATTACTGTCCATTAACATTTCACTGGCTCACAATCATCTTTGCAAATGATTTGCAATCTGAATTTATGAATGAAAAGTGGCAGTACTGCACTTAAAAAGAACTCTGAAAATTTATTAAGAAGAAGACTACATCTGAATTTTCAAAGAAAACCCTCATGCTGTGGTAAGCATTAGATTAATTATAGAAAAACAGGAAAGTTGTCTTTTTTTTTTAATTATTTGATTGATTTATAATTTCTGGTATGACATCTAAAATGTTAACTGAGACTGAATTTTCAAGCACCAGTGTACTTCTCTCCTGTTTTCAAATATACTATTCACTGGTAGTTTTCTGGTTCTACGCCCTTTCATTCAGAGAACAAACAAAATCAAGAAAACCATGAATGATAAATATATTCCCATGTCAGAAAACTATAAATAGGTCTCAGTGTGACATCAGATTGAACCATTGTTCAAAATTTTCAAACTGACTACATTTCTTCAAATCATTTTATATTTAAAGTAGTAAAATCAATGCTTGTCAGAGATCTGTCCAACTTCGAGATTCCTACTTCTAATATATTATGGCGAAGATGATTCCCTCCTGGCTTATACTTGTCATGTATTTCTCCTACTTGTAGACAAAATTTTTCTGCACAGCCCCACCAGACTTTTGCATGACATTCTGCCCTCAAAACTTTCTACCTACCAGTAATATAACATGATTGATTGCAGTTCAGATAGAAGGGATACCTTTTTATCTCTGTCCTTAAATGACATTAGATTATGTGCATTTTTTCCAGGTAATATGGGAAGTATTTGCTGAATAAATCAGCATTTTTTTGAGAAATTAGTAATTTTATTTGGAAGGTATTAGTCATCTGCTGCACTAATCTGGTATTAAAGCCGTAAATCCAGACACTACTATATAAATTGAAAGAACGAGAGCTCATCATGAAATTGAATTGGGTGTGGCACAGTGTACTATAGAATTTTATTACAATTAACATTCACAAGAAAACTCATGTCAAAAAAACTAAAATGGCCTACTCACATGCTCTCGTTAGGTGAAATACTGTCATTTAGGTAAGAACCATTGGTGTTCTCCATTTCTGCTAGCCTGTGGAAAAATAAACAGACTCATTAAAATAAATTATATTTCCCAGAAACTTTGTTTGTTTTAACATTCCTGAAAGAATTAAAGAGTGTGATGTTTTTGATGACTTAGCAAATTTGAAACTCAGATGAATTTACACTCTCTGTTGATTGTCAAAAGGCTTTGCAATACACTATCATGAATCACTGTTTTTTTCATTACAATGACCTGGCTAAATTAAACTTTTCAGCTCTTCAAATTTTCAGCTTTCTCTGAGGTTTTATTCAACTCCTCATGATTAATTAATTCCAAGAGCAAAGAAATTCCCCTGGCCTTATGATGCCAGGGGATTTACAGAGATTGTTTTGTAGCTGGCAATGCCATCATCACAACTGAAATTATTAGTCATTTCTCACTGGTTTTCCACAGCTAGTACCTCCTAAACATACTGCATAATTCCGAGAATACCTCCACTGATCAAGTGATTTTGGGGTACAGAATGAGGAGGTTGCAATAACGTTATCTCAATCCTTGCAAATTTGCTTCCTTAGTGGAAAAGCATGTTATTTTTCCTATCTGTGCAATTAAATCTCTTTGTGATTCTTAAGAGCAGAATGAAAGTGAAAAAGTGAACTACAGCTGTAATACACCATAATTTTTATCCTCCAATTCAAGGAAAGATCTCATTTGTGGTAGTCCATGTGGTGAACTACTTAACAGCAAAAGGGCATTTGAGATTGATGTAAAGTTTGGAGACTTCTGCATGATTACGCTGGGGTCTATATTAAAAATGAAACCCTGTGCAAGCTGAGTGCACAGCTTAACGAAGACCCCCAGGGAACCTAGCAGCCATTTCTAACCACACACACGCTCTGGCATGCAAGTTAGTGCAAGGCTGGTTAGCAGAAGACACAGGTTATAGTCTGCATTCCAAAGCCTGGAGAAGAAAACCCCAGACCCTAGGTTTCTTCTAGACCCACTCAGGCAGCAGCTAGCCTTTGGAATTTTTTAAATGATTCTTTAGAAAAAGATCTGCCTAACGTCCAGCTGGTCTCATACCTGCTAGCATAATGTTCAATGCGTGAATGAGTATCATCATGTGAAAGCTGAGGGGACGAGGCAGGCCTATAAGGCAGAAAACACTGATTAATCACAAACAATACCCCTTTAAAAGTAAAAAGACACTTAGCTATGTCTATGCCCTCACATCTCTATGCCTTACGCTTACACTGTTTGACAAACAGCACGTTACAACTGTGACCACGCTCGGCAGGCGCCTCCTCAAGCCGTCACGCAGCGTTTCGTGTTACCACACAGAGTGCTTTGACCATTTGGCAATCCATCCGTTGCAATGACTCCTTCTCACACAAACCCGAGAAAAACCTTTTTCCAGAGTACTTGTAGATGAGCTCTTGCCTCCGTTTTCCCCTCACACCTGCCTCCTCCATTGGTAATCACGCTGGTCAGGAGCCTGATCCCAGGCCTGCTCTGAAGGCCTTGCTTCCAGGTCTCACTGGGAGCCTTTCCGCTGCCTCCTCTCCACCCAGGACATGTCCCTAACCCAGCAGCTGCACGTTTCACCTAAAAAAGCCTGCAAGTGCTACTCCACCAGCAGCCAGAAACATAAAATGGCTGAAATGAGTGTTTAATAACACACTGCTGAAATTGATGGTTCTGCCTCGCTTCTTTCTCCAGTTGTGATTTGAACCATAGATCAGTGTGTTATACAGGGCACTGTTCATTATTTTGAGTATCCTGTCTGAAAAATAAGATGTTTTTGTCAATCAAACCAACTTGTGGGACTCCTCATGAATTAGAGATTGCTCTTTCATCCAGTCTTGATTCTGGAGAACATCCCTGTCAGGACAATGTCAACTCTGCATTTTGGAAACAGATACACTATCAGGAAGCAGTCTGACTGCCATGTGGGATTTTGCCTATCTACACGTAGCAGGTGCCTGAACCACAAAAACATGATGCAGTTTTCCAGATTGTTCTGCAATCCCATAGTTTAGCTAAATTTGAACTTCAATCTCTTTTAGGACTTCAAGTTCAAGTAAATTTGAACTTCAAGTCCTTTTAGGACTCCTGACTGATGAAGTGCTTTCCGCTCAAGTTAAGTTGTCATATGCTGCGGTATGGGCTGGTTCTGTCCGATTGGGACTGCGCTCTGTCTCAAGTACAGACAAAGTCAGTTTTGTATTTACTGGTTATAAACCAAAACTAATAATCTCATGGTGCTTAATGCTTCCGTGCTAGGAGCTTGATCATCCTGCAGTAAATCTGCTGAGAGGTCATTATACTTCATTGGTCATCTTCTAGCTTCATAAGCAGCCTGAAAAAGGCTTTAGAAAATTAGGATACTTCAGAATTCACAGAACGATACGCACTATACAAAACAGCCAATGCCTCAAAGAATGAGAAGGCTTTTCTGTTTAAGACTTTACAGGCCAAATATCATGAATCTCATTTCGTGTGAAACGAGCTTCAGCCTCCAAATGTAATTTTTCCCATTGCATATTCAAATGCTACCAGAGCAAGACAGTGGATAAATACTCAGTTCAGGGCTTCTTGGTACAACAGAGATTAGTGTGGATGGGCAACTGATTGCCTACAACCTGGTATCCTATTTTGTGTAAGAACTTCAATACTGAAGGGAAGACAGGGGAAAAGGATATTGTTTATCTAGATCATGTGGATTACCAAGCAAAATAATAACTTTTCTGATAAATTGACGCTATTTTCTTTTTTTCTTTTTTTAATTTGCTTGACAGACAGTACATGTTAGGCTGACCTAAACTGGCACTATCAATGAAAGAGGAGGTCTTGTTTTCAATGGATGCACAAGTGCTGCTGCTAGTACTGTTCACAGATTAGGAAACCTGTATTAAAAGTAGCTTTAGTTTCGAACTTGATCATTCTCCTAGTCCTTTTTACCCTGAGATTCCACACGTTTGTACTAGTACTAGTGCAAAGGAAGGGAAGCACTTGGTTGGGACCAGCCGGGCAGTGGAGGATAAGAAGTGATGCTTCTTTTGGCAGTAGTGCAAGGTAGAAGCTTGGCTTTCCTGTGTAATTGCATACTTGCTGCTTCAAAACTAAGGTTTGGATTCAGAAGTGAACAAGGTGTGTAACTTTTTTTTTTTTTTTTTTTTTTTAAAGACAGCACAGTGCTGTGTAATTTGTTGGAGCTTCTTATGTCTCTTTGCCAACTCTGTAGGCATGGGATGAGTCTACATTTCCAGGTTTGCCTCTGCTTCAGAATATACTGCAATGGAGATCTACCCCACCCAGCTTTTTAGAAGTTTGCTTATTAAAGCAAACCTGTTGAGAAGCAGTGCAGTTTTCATGTTGAATTTAGCTCCTCAGAGGCAGAGAGTTGCCAGTACTCGAGCCAGCTTGGGAGCAGCTGTGCTGTACTGCAGGCTGTTGCAGACATACTCTTAGATGATCATCTGTGCAAGAGCTCACTGGCCCTACTTTCTGAGCACATGTAATCTGCTCATGTAATCAGTCTCGGCGAGACTCAGCGAGGAGGGTGAGAAACACAGCCAATATTTAACCAAGATAGTCATTCCTTTTACAAGGGCTCCACAGCTGTATTTCTCAAGGAGCAATAGCCTAAGGAATTCCATTCATGACAAGTGGCAATCAAGTGGCAAACACCTTGCTCTGCAATTCCCTGCAATCGTGTAAACCTGGCTGATAGGAGGAGGGCATTTTTTGTGCTATCCAGCACTGCAGTTAATGGCTCTTTAAAGTGTAAAGTCAAGTAAATTGTTTTTGTGCTACTAGCAGCCCACAGTCCAAGCAAAAACACATAAATTCTTACAAAAAGTTTGAGCTGCCCCTTGAATGCCTGGCAAGCTGAATATATATGTGCAAAATACTGGATAACGAGTGATCTAAATCACAAACTTATAGCAACATATATATATGTATGTTTTTATAAACAAATTCAGATATTATAACATACATTGATGTCAGAATAGCTGTAGCACTGTTGAATTTGATCAGGTTATGCTTTTCTGGAGCATTCTGAAGACAACCAAAAAATTGGTATGAAAGTGTCAAAAAAAGGCAATGATAACCAGAGTAGGAGGTTTATCTGCCAAAGTTGGAATTGGCACTGTTAATTAAAAATAGCTTTAAGGATGGCTAGCTCAGTAACTTCTACTGAGATCCTGGTGGTGTAGCACTAAAGAAAGGAACAAAGCTAGCAGAACAAGACAAACAGCAACTCTTCCCAGCCAACATTGTCTTTTTTAATTTCCTGCCTTCTTGCCAGACCAGATGAAAGAACTGTTTTCAGGAAGATACTTCAGTCAGTCTGATAAAAGGTGCTAGCTCTCTCTCCATCCAAATCCTGCCCCTATGTATCTCTCAAGCTTTCTTAAATATTACATGCACGTTAAGCTCCCTGCAGCATACAACACTAAACCACTGGTGTGACGTTATCAGTGTAGGCATACATGAAGTTATTACTGTAAGTGAACTAGCGGCAGTGCGCCTTACAAATAAGCATGTTATGGCAGCTTAATTTCATGTTATATCAGACATAGCAATGGCATTCCATATTACCCAAGCATCCTTTAAACACTACTTTTAATTTTTCAATTGTTGTAAAGGGCAAGGAATCTACATTCACAATTTTATGTACAATATGCTGCAATCACCCCATATGCATTTATAAACACAAATGCACCCTTAAAGTTCAAAGCCACCCTATTTCAGTCTGGTTTCAGCCTTCTGTCAGCTTTGTGGGTGGACCCTCAACCATATGTGGTTTGCAGAAATATATTTTTCTTGCTTACTCAAAGTAAACTTTCTTGAGGACAAGCACTGCATTTGACTTCCCAATGGTTTGTGCTTCAAATGAAAACTATACATCGATATTCCAATGTGTACATTTCACTCTTGTTTATTCTACCAAAAACTCAATGAAGGTGCAAGCCATATACATTTCACCATATAGAAATATATAAAATTCTATTTATTAGTTTTGTAATAGTTTTCAATATGTGAATCAAAAATAAACCTTATTTAACATTATTCTGAAATCATCCATGAAACACTACTAGTAGCAAATGCCACAATGGTAAATATATATCTTTAGTTTATGCTGTAAGGGTGTTACTACAACAGTAAGACAATGCATGTGCAGGAAATGATGCAAGAATGAAAATCCAGTCCACAGTTGAAAAACCCTGCTTTTTTAACTTCTGAAAAAAAAAATACAGTAAACATTTTCCCATTTCAACCTGCATTCACAAATCGTATCTAAAAAACTGTAATAAAATATCCAGTGAGCTTTGGATTAATTGGGGCATGTGAGTGTGCAAGTGTGCTTGGTTGTGTCTAAAACCAAATTATAGCTTTCTCAACAAAACAATATCATTCCTGGAATTGAATTAAATCCATAAAGTTCAATTCAGGCCTTTCAAAAAGCATTTAGTATACATTAAGAGGGAATGACACTTATTCAGAAACACAGGCTTTTAAATGACAAACTCTCATAAGCATTAGTAAGACTGCAACAAAATCCCTGTTAATTCAATGAAAATACATACTCCAGAGAGAGTATACAGTATACATTTCATGATTGCTGGAAGTTCCTAGACTTATCTCATTCAATTCATCTGGGATCAAAACATTCCTTTAGAGAGTGTACCAAAGGAAATAATCATAAAGAGAGAAGGAAATGAACTTATGCAAAACTAAACAAAGAAACAAACAAAAAAGTGAGGGAACGCAGCAGCAGTAGCAGCAGCAGCACACTTCAGCAAAAGTACTCACGCAGAATCTACTGGCCAGAAGTTGATCAGAGTAACAGGACTGCAAGACAAAAAATGAGGAGGTGAAGAGAGAGGCAGAAGAAACTCAGCAGCAAAATAATTACAGAAAGATTAAAAAAAAAAAAATCACAACAACTGAAAAACAGAAATCCAACAGACCAACATGAGTGACCATGGAGAACAACCAACTAAAAAGAGAAAAAAAAAATCTAAAATTAAAAAAGAGAGAGAAAGAGAGCAAGGACAAGCTGTGTGCAATTGCCATTAAACAAGTCATTAAATTTAAAAAAAAAAAAAAAAAAAAGAGTAATGGGTTACTCATCGATTTCTCCACATGTATCATTATTGCTTTTTTTCTCCTCACAAATGACTTCAATATCATTTAATAAGACTTAATTTATAGGGTAAGAACAGAAGAAATAGCTGAGAAGCTTGCAAACATAGTAAACTAATTAAAAAAATAAAAAATACAAAAAGATATCAATTTGGAAGAAAATTAATATTTAATGAAGAAATCATTAGTTTCCAAACAGTTATATCAAACTTGAAAGTTTATAAGGCTGCCAATAAGCATTTTTCTTTTACTGACTCTTGTGGAAGTTTATATAAGGACAGGTGAAAACATATAAAGGGAATGGCAATTGGAACCCCAGCTTGTGTTTTCCTGCCAGCCGTGGTTAACAAAAAATGAAAGAAAGAAAGAGGCTTTATGCATTTAGAAAGTGAAGGGAGTTGGCACCAGCTGGGAAGCTCACGGAGCATACCAAACAAATTGCGACTTAGACACTTTAGAGCTACTCACGTTTCCATGTTGTCTCCCTCCAAGACAGTTTGCACAGGCAGGTAGCCCATTCGCGGGTGCTTTGCAAAATATCTTTTTGTTCGAAATTTGTTTTTTAGTACCTTGGCAAAGTCACGGACATCTTCTCCAGAAGTTGTCTGAAAGCCACAAATCACAATGAAATCATCTTTCATGAGGTTATTATTTTCAGCTGTCTCTTCCTTCGCTGGGCCATTTGAAAGAGCTGCGGCCACGCCAAACAGGGCTGCCAATGACTCGGCCTCCAGAACCAAACATTTTATTGATTTATCAGTCACCTCAAAATGTACTACAAAATGGCACAGCTAGAGGGGAGGAAGAAGGAAAGGGGAATCTCCAAAAACCCGTAACAGGGTCATGCCTCTTCTCAAGTGATCTAGAGAGGACAAACAATAATCATATGAGAATTTGTCATTTCCTCATCTGGCCTGAGACTCTCCACCTGCTTTTTGTGCAGCACTGAAATGGCTGTAACAGAGGGCATATGGCTGGTCTGTAGGATCTGTCAGCTGCCTAACTGGCTGAGTCCTGACTCTTCCAGCACACTCGCTGCTTACATCTCCAGGACCTGCCAGTCAATGAAAGCCAGGGCAATATTCCTGGTACATTTTCTTTCCAGTTTTCCTTCTCAGCCTTCTCTGCCGTTAATAGTTTGATCAAAGAAAATGAAAAAGCAGGTGAGAGCTGCTGAAAGCTCTTAGATCGGTTATTTCTTCCTGCATCTGTTTAATCCGAAGCCAGCAGGCATTTAAGATCAATAACCTGAGGAGAGTACAATTTACACAAAGTTTTCTACTCCGTTGCCTGCACTCAGTCTCCTTTCTCCTATAGAGACCAACAGAGGAGCACAAAGTGCAATTAGTTTCCTGAAGACCAGAATGAGCCAGAAAGAGTTCAAAGTATGTCTGCTGGGAAGATGTAACACTCCTTGCAAGCCTGATTAAGAGTCAGACAATTTTCTGAAGAATTTTAATGGAAGACTTTGGTTACATTAGTCAGGCTGCACTCCACTCTTTACACCTCACAGAGAAGCTTGACCCTGAAATACTGCTTTTCTACAGTAAATTAAGTTTGCCCTGACCCACATAATGCTATCACTTCTCCAGTGTATCTAATTTGAAGGAAAGAAATGAGGAAAAGTTAATCTTTCTGACATTTTTTAATGAGTTCTATGCCTTCTCTTCAGAGAGGAAGAAGGTGCTGGGATTCATCAGTCAAGCTTACTTTCACAGAGCTGCTGATACACAGATGTATGTATTCTTAATGATTGCTCAGGTAGAAAAATTAAGCATGCCCTAAAAAATTATTTGCAGAAAGACTGAGGTGCATCAAGAGAAAGAACAAATGTTCTTCCTGTGCTGAAGATGCCTACGAGCTTCACATAAAGCAGGAAAGAATTTAGCTCTCTTTCCAGTCAATCAATCTTGTATGAAAATTTAGTGTGATCAATGACTGGCAGAGAAATAATACAGCAGAACCTACAAGCCAGTACAGCGGCATTTGTATTTTCAAGAAACTGAGATAATGCTCAGCAATATTTCAGCAAATTCAAAGCAAAGAAAGAGAGAGATTAAGTACATCTGGACCAGCCAGAGGACTCTGGAAAGGGTATTTACTGACTTGGCCTCACAAGCTGCACCAGGAGGGAATTCCTTCTCCTGAACGCCAGCTGCAATCTTATTGTGAGAATCCCTAACAAGGTCAGCACCAGGAGACCAGTTATAACAAACGAGCTGGGAAATCTTTTAATATCTAGTACAAATGAACACAACTTTCTGCTCATTTTGCTCACCTATGTCATTTATAAACATTTATTCCCGCTTTGTCTCTTTTCAATGTGTATTTTCAGTGTGAACACTTTCAATTGAATTTGATTGTAATTTGATTGAAAGTGTTTTTAGGCACAATGAATAATAAAACATTCTTTGCTTCAACCTTCCTGGGACATGTTAGCTCTTCTGGACTTTCCAGATGACAACCAAACAGCAAAATAGTGTCCTTGCACAGGAACATCCCGACCTGGCTTGAAAGCTGGTATCACAAGAATCCCATGAAGAAAGTATGTTTCCAGTGACAAATAGAAGCACCAGGCACCTCTCCTATAATCCAGTTTCAAGGTCAAAAATGTTCAAGGAGCACAGGAATGGCAAAGAAAATGTGATTATTACATGGACAAGCTGATATACTGAGGCTATTTTCAGCCAAACTTTCTGATTTATTCCATAGAAGTTTTACTCCACACAATTTTCGGAGTAAAATCAAGCAAAATCAAATTTGCAGCAGAATGGGTTTACAAGGAAGAAACAGCAGAGTTTTAAGCCTCTCACTTTCAGCATCCTAGTGCTCTTAAATCAAAGCAATCTGTAGGCAGCTGGGCCTAGCATGTTCCAAAACTATACCAAAACAAAACTATTTCTTGACAAAAGGAGTACTTTATCACCATCCGACTTTTCTCAGTTTGGTTTAAGAAAGTGCCTTGCCAAACCTCCACCCCAGATCTCAGCCCCAGTTGTAAACACTAGCTGCAGAAAGCTACCTCAATTTGATATGCTTAATTCTAACATGGTAATTTTTTTATGTTGGTGTGTTACTGTTTGTTAAACCTGAACAGAAATATGACCGTACATCTAAACCTCAGTCCAGAATGGCCCTTCTATGCTCTATTTATTTGAAACCTTTCTAAAAGTCACCTCTCTTTGAATAAGACATCAAGCCATGTTGTTTGCAGGAATAATCGCTGCAGCTTTTCTTTCCAAATGAAAACAAAGAAACTGCCCTGCCCATATTCTGCCTCAACCTTTTGCTGGAAAGGAGAAGTTATCACATCCCTTGGACATTCAGCAGGAGTTCTCAAATTCCCATCAAGGAGAATTAAGGCTGCAGTGCTCCAAAATTTCCTGGAAGTAAGAGGGAGTGAGAATAAAAATATAGAAAGACTTCATTGTGCACATCCAGCTATTGCAAAGATATGTCAAAGGCAGCATCATGTCTGCTAAAGTGAATTCTAAGGTGAGAGATCTGTCTGGAGGAAGAGAAAAAAGCGCTTTGCCATCTGCAAAACTCTTCATTCATTTCAAAACCAATTACATACTGGACGTGATGGCTTCAGTGGATGTCTTATTCAGCCACAAAGTACTTAGGCTTACTTTTTCAATGGCAGCAACACAAAAAAGATCAGCACTTGCTGTGCATCACATTCACTTTTTCCCTAGTTAATCCGACTCTAATTCAGCTCACTGCTGGTACAGCCAGGCACAGCACATTAGCACAGGCTGCCAGAGTTCAGAATTCACAAAAAATTGACCGTCTGTATATGCTTCTTTATTCTGATTTAGCTGTTACAAGTTCACTGTTCGCCACTGTGTTAGCCTGTTAGTAACCCGCATTGTCAGGGAGAACAGGAACCTGCCAGACCCTGCCTGTGTTGCACTGAGTTGCTTCAGGCTGTGGGAGTGTCTCACAACACTATTTCAGTTCTGTATTTTCATACTTTCCTCGAAACACATCCTATGAACAGGTAAGAAAATAGCAGCGAGATATTGTTCTGCGCATTGCCTGCACTATTTGCAATCTTCCATGACGCTTTTTAACAAGAATCAGAGAGGCAAACTGCAGAACAAACCAGCAGCCGACTCAGCAGGAATGCACTCAGCTCAACTGGAAGGAGTGCTCTGGGCGGCCAGTCGGCCTGTCAGGCTGCGGCTAGGATCGAGATAGTTTGCTGCAGGAATGCTTGCCATGGAGAGGTCTGTTCAGACTCGTCTGAGCAGTGCTAAAATTTCCCTCCGACTTGTGCAGCAGCTCAGGAAAATCACCCTCCCCAATAACTTCAGCCCATGATGTTGAAAAGCAGCAGCCAGTGAATGCTGACAAAAAGTAAGCAAAAACACAATGGTTGACCTTGCAGAGATTTGGATTAAATAGTGCCATTTAAATGCTACTGTAAAAGTTGACAATGTACATAAACATCCATAAATTAAAACTAATAACAACACTGTCCTTGCTTTACTACAATGTTTTAGGGGAGTAATTCGTTCTCTGTCTTTCCTAACTTTCTAACAAAAGCTGAGTCTCCATTTTGGCAATACCTTGTTGTTTGGATGAAGACCTAAGAACTATTCACGCTTTCTATGAGGCTAGCCTATATATAATTTTAATGCTTTATTTTCACCATTTACATTTGATCAGCGGACAAAAGTATCCTGTAACACTAGGAAATGAATCCAAACTGTGGAATGCTTCAAGATTACCACACACAATACCAAATACAGCTGAAAGCTCAGGTATGTTTCACTGTGGAAAGACAACTCAAGAGCTCCTCTAATTTATGCCCCTCTGCTGTGGTCGTGAGAGGCCAAAAAGAGAGGGATATGCTGAGAGAGTAATACGGAATTTTCTTTACCAGCTGCTTGGTATGAAAGAAATATTTATGCAAAAGAGATCCACAGACCCTCACAACACAATTCACGTGCTGCACTGAACGTGACTTTCAGGCTTCAGAAATGAAATCTAACTTGCTACTCTCAAGAACTTCCCTAGTATTTTATATTTCCTAGTCAACATTGTATGAAAAGGTACTACTAAATAGTAAAGAACTTAAAGTTGCAATCATAGTGTTGCAGGGAAAACAAGTATGAACTTGCTGGTGAACGGAAGAAAAGTCTTACACTGACATGGAGAAAACATTGTGACTATAGATAGAAATACGTATTTGCACAAAGCATAGGCTTCTTGAGGGATACACGAAGCGAACTGTATGGCACTGAACATGGAGCAGCTCATTAGCACACCGTAACATATTATGATAGAACATGGTACAAACAATGAAACTTTAATTTACTTCCAACTACTGGAGTATCTTTTTATTAAGCGTTAGAAATTGCTGGAATGCATTCTTTATAGAAGGTGGTTTCATTACAGGGGCAAGAAGCCACCCAAATTCTCCATTACCTTGCACACAATGAAGTTTTTCCTTTCTACTTAACAACGAGCAGTAAGGGTCAGTAAAATAACTACTTACTGGTGTGCAGTACTCCACCATGGGATAGTGCATTTTGTGACCTTTTGCAACACGGCCAGAGAAGAAGCAACTTTGGCAGATGTCATAGTTAAAGTGCTTTAAGCTTCTGTACCTAAAAGAGGAGGAAAAAACACGGTTTCAGAGCTCAGTATGTGAATACTTCGTGTCAGCCTTTAGAGCTTTCTGTGTCATTAAGCGCTAAACACAGCACCAAGCTTTTTGTTTCTATAATGCTAATTTCAGTTCTTTTGGTCTCCATCATGATGCCTAACACAGAATTTCTTGAGCAAATAAAGTTCAGATAAGTAATGCTCTCCTCAACAAGTAGCATCAGCAAGCTCTTCAGTGCTGATATAAGGTAGGAATTTGTTTGTGTAGCTTCCAGCATCTTCATCAAAATAATTTTCATGAATAGAATGCCATGCATGCAAAAAACTGAATGCACTTTCAGGCCATTATTTAATCCCATCAGCCCTATGAGACAGCTAACTGTTCTATCTGCTACGCTGAAGTGCTTGAAAGAGCCGGAGGCATAAGGGTTTTCTTGTTCCAAATACGCTAAGCAGTTCTGTCACAATAACCTCAAAAGAACATTGTTTTATGTGCACCAAGGCTCACAGTATTAACTTTCTAAAAGCTGTCCAACACAGTGTCTTTTTGTTGAGTGTGTAAACAGGGTCTCAGTGACTTGCAAGGGCAGGGAAAAATCTGCAACAGGCAGATTTGACAATCATAATACAATTGTTATATAAATATAAGAGACAGATGAGATCAGACAAATTAAACTGGACACAAACAGAACTCCAGTATCCACTCTCTGAGTTTCTGATGCTAACTACAGACTACTCATTCAGTTGCCATCCTTTGATTTTCCAAGTGCTGCATTTTTCCAATTCCATCCAGTTGTCTCTGGCTGTTTATACAAATTGTGAGAGTAATTCAGTAGTTTCATAAACTGCATCTGGAACAGGAAGCTTTTTCTTTGTAGATGTGTAGAACTCGTCTCATCCCATCCCTAGCTCTTCTTCAGTAATATCTATCATTCCCCAGTTGCAGTATTAAAGGGGAATAAAAGCAGAAGGAGATGAGTTTAGAAGATAAGAGGAACAGACTGACTGGAGAAAAACCTTGACTCGAAACAAAGCAGAACATTTGTAATTTCCATCGTTTCTCACTGCCTGTACAATTGCATAGGAGAAAGCACTGCTCCACTGTAGGTATAAAAGGAACATTCATACTCTCCCACGTTAGTGCAAAATTATGGCTTTTCTATGCAGTACTGCTTGCTGTTGACTATCTGGGTTTTAGAACTAAAATTACAAAAAGGTCTTTGTAAACAACATGATACGATGGAAGGAAGAATGCCAATGGTAAAAGAAGACCATGAACAAAAAGGACAGAAACCATACAAAGCAGCTATTAGGAAGCAAAGTGATAAAACAAGTCTAAGCATAATTGAAAGTGGGTATTTACTTCGCTGTTAAGTGGATTCTCAACAGGCATACTAGCACACAGCCATTTTACAACACATCGACTTATTCATTGCTATAGTAACCATGGTGTTGATCCAGATGTTTAAATAGATCAGCAACATTTCCAGCAGATTAGTTAATATTCCACCAACCACACTGCTTCTCTGAAAAATGCACAGCATCTTTACATCTGTAAATTTTCAAGTCACTTCCTTGCTTTATGCCATGGTAGGAAGCAGTTCATTAGAATCCAATTCAGAAAATAAAACTGCATGTATAAGATAGACTGAATATAAAGCAAATCATGTTGTACAATCTGCCACTACATTGGCTGAGGCACAGAACTGGAGGAGTAGGACACAGAGAAAGGCAGTATCTTAACCAGTAAGTGATTTTTGTTCTCTTCAACTTTTTGCATCACTGTACCCAGTCTAAGTGTCATTCTCCCTCGTGCCCCATCACAACTCTTTAATCATAACAACATGCAGAAGATCAGGGACACGATTTGCCTGGAAACAAACAAAGCTACCAATCCATCAAGCAGTGATACACATGGTAGAAAGGGAGATAGTTTGTACCTGAATCCAATAATGGGGCACTCCTTGCAGATGTTACACTTTGCTTGGTGTTTGGCAGTTTCAGCAGCAGCCACCCTGTGCAGCACAGGCAGCCACACCATGGACTGCGGTTCCAGCCTCATCCAGTCCAGGAACAGAGCTGCTTCGATCTCAGGCTTGTTATTGGCCTGGAGCAGAGGGGAAGGAAGACAAGAGCTCAGCAGAAGTGATTTGTGTATCACCAACCAATTAAGAGTTTAAGCCACTGGTCTCCTACTAGCTCCACATTTTTTCCCCAAGTACCATCCAGCTTTTCCCCTAGTTCACCCATCTGAAAAATAAAAATCTCCAGGATACTGCCTTCAAAACAAGATCCAAACACTATTAACATTTCAAATCTCTCTTTCTCTTATTCTCTCTTACAATAGACAGCACTACTATGTACTCTGTCACAACAAAAATCATCCCCTTACAACACCTGGCATTAAAGATAATCTTGTTTCCTCTATCACATATCTGTACATGCATAGCACTCACTTCTTATTTTAACACTGTGTTTTCCAAGCCCTGAAAATTGCACGACTTTTTGTCAAAACTGCTTTCTTGTTAACATCCGTCATTGTCATACTGACCTTTCTTCAAAATGCATCCTTTGAAATAAATCCTTTGAACACATAAACTCTCTGCCTCCTTAAATGCCTCAAAATCCCTCTTCCCACCAGATCATCACTAAATTCCTTGTCATTGCCTGAAAACACAATGCAGTTTCGCCCCACAGAACATGATGCTTTTAGTCGCATATTCCAATACCTCCTGCTTTCGTCTCTTTGCCAAGAGCAAAAGAACCCGTTCAAACCTTGTGGCAGCCCTGTTTCTCTGCCTCCTTCCCATCATACCCTAAGCAGGGCAGTTCATGTATCTGTCGTACAGTCATTCTGGAGAATGAATCCGATTCCCATCAGACGCTGTGCAAACACCAAAATCATGTCTAGTTCCTGCTTCTTAGCACTTACAGAAAGGAACAAGGAACAGCAAACAGACAAGAAACACAAAGCAATGGGACAACGGTGATCAGCAGAGGCAGAGGTCACACCGTGCTAGCAGACAAGCCACTGCAAAGAATATTGAGGAGTAAGGACAAGCAGCTTCAGGAGGGATTTAAAGGAAAACAGTGAAGTGAGTGTGAATGTTTATGGGGAAATTCTCTCCACCATGAAGGACAACACAGAGCAACCACAAAACTGATTATCTGAGAATTCCAATCCTGAAAGAGACAATGGATTGGGTGGAAATAATGAAGGGCTCTGACAGGAAGACAGCAGGGAGGAGGAGGAGCCTCCACAGAGAACAGTAAATGTGATGAAGCAGGACACTGTCTCGCTCCATTTCTGTAAACCACCTCTATGTGTTGTCTCCAATTCCTTGAAACCTTTCCTGCCATTCCTCCAACAGAAGCAGCGTATTCATTAACTAATATATTTAAATTCTCTGGTTTCCTTTTTTCTCTGGGTATTCAAACATGGTCTTCTGTGAGCCAATCTTTTCTATGTTGTTTCACAAGGGAAAGACTTAATTTGTGGTTCCAAACCTATCTGAAGTACTTAAATAAATAATAAGCATTAATGTATCACGTACATGGACCACAATGAACAGGAGATTGAGTGCTGTTTTCTCCTTAATGCTTGCTCTCTTGCTTTGCTTACTTACTTTACTTACTTTTCTAATTACTCGTGAAATATGAGTTTAGCATGACCTAAAACCATTAGTTTTATTCAACTAAAAAACAATACTAGCAACGAATTTTGGGAAATTTTTTCACAGCAGATCTAAAGGGGAGAGAGGTATAGGGAAAACCAATTAGGTTTTGATGTTCTTTTTTTTCTTAAGCTAACACTGTTTATAATCTTGACAAACAAATTAACTGATCAATACTTGCAGAATGAGAAGACTGCAAAGGCTCCAAGACTGACCACAAGAAAGGAATGAAAAAACACAGAATGTCTCTTGAATAATATACTGCATTAAAATTGACTTAAAATGCTGCTGCAATACTTTTACTAATTAGAAAAATATATATTTTTTTGTCAGAGTCTTCTTATCAGGATGTCTGGAGTAAAACAACATATCTACAGTTTTTCAGATAATGTCCTTCAACGCTCCCCCCTAAAAAACTCCAGCACCAAAAAAAGAGAGAAAAGCAAAAAACTACAGTGAAATCCAGGTAACACTGGCAACAGGATTTGTTCAGAGCAGTGGATACCACCTTCCACTGAAAGACATCAATGAATTCAAGAAAATAAAATCAGTTCCAGAGCTCTCTTAAGAGAAAGACATATTTATGAAATACAATAATTTATATGCCTATTTCCAGTTGGCAGCTACGGCAACAAACAGGCTGGAGAGTGATTTTTTGCGGCTCACTCAGCAAAACAGCATCCACCAGAACGACACTGGCAAACCGTTCCTAGTAGGCTAAATTTAACGTACAGATAAAAACATACCTCTAATATTTTAGGAGTATCTCTTTAATATTCCACTTCTAATAGAAAAACATGTAGTGTACTGAAATGCTGCAGTGCAAGCTGCAGACAGAATAAAAATGAGCAGCTCAAAGCACCACTCTACACTTGTAGTTACCTTTAATTTGCAGGGAAAAAATGCTGCAGTGATAAAAGATTCTGTAACTTTCAAAGATCTGTTTTGCAGTCACTGCCAATTGCCAGCAGTCCCAATGGTTGCCTACCCAGAGCTCCGCACCCCGTCTGTACAAAACTTGTGCTCAGAGAGATTAGGAGCATTAAAATGTATCAGAACTGGTTCCGAATTATATTACATGAAGATTTAAAGACACGTGGAGAAAAGCTGGTCAGGGTCAGATGGTAGAGGACAGACAGTTCTCAACCGTTCCCTGAGCTGCTATTACGATTTTTTAATAATCTCTAAATCCAGTAAAGGCAGCAGCTGATGATTTTACATAAGGGAAGGTCTGAATTCATGCAGTACGTATCTGGACCAACAAGAGCAAGCTGTAAAGAATATTAATGGTTCTTCTCTTGAACATATTTCTGTGGAACTCCCCATTTTTATGGTAATAACACAGTGAATCATAAAGTAAAATTCATAAAGCCCTTTCCAGTGTACAAGTAACAATTTGTTATGGGGTACATTCAAATTCATCATATTCCATATTCCACACAACTGCTTTTCAGTATTTATTTTACAGAAACAATATGGGAATGGCAAGTTGCATGGTGCTGGCATCTTTTACTTAAGAGTTCAATGTTTTAGGGTTTTTTTTTTTTTTTTTTTTTTTTAATTTCTCCCTCTTCTTCCAGCAGTATTTTTAAAATTATTCTGCACTGTATGAACTTTATCTATGCACAATGAGCAATATGCTCCAAAGTACAGTCGTGATGTTACATGAAAAATGCAGTATGTTTTCAGACAATCAGAAAACATAGCACCAATTTTTGGTGGCATATTTGAGGAATTATATTCTGCTTAGCTGCAAGGTAAGGAACTAACTGGAAATAATTTAATGTTATTAATTTAATGGTGTTTTCCATATAGGATGGAAAGCTTTATGTTAATCTAAGTACTATTTTGGACAAATTGAAACTGAGGAATGGGATTCCTGTGACTTGTTGAAGTTTAAAAATGCATGAATGATGAATAGAAGCCCTGTCACCCAGGGCTTAGAGTTAGATCAGACCCTTTCGAACCTTTGTCTTCCACTCCTGAACAGCTTCTCCAACACGTTTGTGTTCTCCCCATTGCCAGCTGGCAAGAAAACACAAGTCAAGAACTCATAGTTTCTGAGACTAGTGCTGTTTCATGGGCAACAAATAGAGGATTATTACAAAGGTAACCTGGGATCATGCAAATTGCTTAAAGCTGCCTGACTCTTGGAGCAAATGCTTAAGATCATTTCTTTGATCCCTTGCATTACACTTACATTACTCCACTCAATGTTTTTAATGTTGCGGCTGAGACTAATAAAAAAAAACAAGAATGCAGAAGTGATTCATTGTACAGTTTTGTATCATACACACTTGAAAACTACCATCTTCTTACTCCTCGCCTCCCACACACTAAATCACTTCAAAGTAGCTCTTTGAACAAGTTCACTCGTACAACTCTTCAAGGGTCTCCCAAAGTCAGGCACAGGATCACAAAATCCTACTGAAATAAAACTAGAACTACTGTTCTATAAGATTTACAGCACAGCAGCCTGAGGAAGGATTTGCTAGATCCCTGTAGGCCAGTTCTCCTGTGTTAGAGCCAAAAGCAGAAGAAACATCCTACGAATAGAAACTAGGGCTGTCTGAACCTCAAGAGACCAAGTCCTGCAACAGCAACACTGCATCTGTCCATTATTTTCATACAGGCATCCTTTTAACTATATACAGCTATCTGTGCACAGTACTGATATTTCCTACCTATTAAAAAAAACAAAAAAAACACAACAACAAACAAAATGGAAACAGGAACAAGAAAAAATCCAGCCCTCACAAACCTGTCCAACCAATTTAAATCACTGCATGTACTGCCAGAACTACTGACAAAGTCCTGGCCCAGGGTTTAGACTCCCCAAAATCCTTCTAAAAGGAGTAACAGGTCCCTGTTTTGGCTTTTGTTTGTGTGAATAAATGCACTGTATATGGACATCCAGTTAAGTGGCTGTAAAACCCTGCTGTCTACTGCTGATCGTCATTAGTCGAGTGCAAACCTATAAATGAAGACTATACAAGAGAGTATTAAAATACTTTCCTCAGTCAAAGTGAAAAGTATCAAGGTCTGAAATATAGATATGAATAAACGGTACATATTTACCGCTCCTTAGTTTCACCTCTACTAGTTTTTCATATAAAGTGCTCTATTTTGAGTACACTCATGGAAAAAAACACACTTAGAACAGATTTTAGCCAAGAAACAAATATCCAGCAACAGACACTTTCACCTGTCTCTGTTTTCATCTAACATTTCTTATATGTCTCAGTGTCTCAGTAGAGCACACAAGGCAGCAACGAGAACACCTAGGTCCTCTCTATGTAATGCAAGTAAGCGTGTTAATAGTATTGTTCTGTAATTAAAACACAATGCATTTGTCCCTTAACCCATAACAATTCACTACCTTTTTTACTCAAAAAATGTACCCATCACAGATCTAGAAGGCACAGTAATACTGAATTCTTTCATTTTTACATAGATCTATAGACTACTTTTATGCCGTCTGAGCCCAGGTGGAAGTATATACTCTTCAAATGGTCCTCAGCCCAAACTCAAGCTCTCACCGAAAACCATACTGTTCAAAACCACACAGCATAGGTTGTTGCTGTCACCTCCCTGCAGCACAGTGACAGGCCTGCCCTCCCCAGCAGTGCTCCCAAGGACTTGTACTTCAGACCCTGACCGGGGGAGATCTCCCCAGCTATGGCTGAACAGCAAACATCCCCTTCTTCTCAAACACCCCCTTTTCCTCCGCTCCTGTCTATGCCAGACGAGGCTGTTGCCTGGGGACCCAACCCAAGGGGGCTGGCAGAGAGACTTCTGAAGCACAGGTCTGCTGCAGACTCTGACATGACCACATTTATTGCTGGCTTATCGTCACCAGAACAACAGAATTAAAGTAAAAATCTTAAAAAAAAAAAAGCATTTCTCACTGTGGGTGAGCAGAGAGAGATTTAAATTAGTTTGGACACAGTAATGTAAACCTATTTTTAAAACCTGAATTATCTCACTTGAGTCACACACGAAATGCCAAAAACACCTCAGAGAAGTGCAGCTGTAACCAGCCCAGGCTCAGGAAATCCAGAAAGGGAAAGTCCTGAAAAGCTGTGCCTGCACCTTCCCTGTGCTCATTCTCCCCTCCCAGCACAGGATGCTGAGCGTGTATCAGAAGACAGAAAGAGGGAGCAGCTGGGAGAGGCGGCAGGCCGTGTCCCTGCAGGCTGAGATGTCTGTCCCACAGGGAGCCCTGCACGGTCCCTCTCAGCCACCCATCCCTCGGCACTGCTCCCTCTCAGGGGCTCCCTTTCCAAGACACTGCTGCCCCACAGCACTTCCTATGCCAAAAGCATCTCTCTGCAGTCCCCTCCTCCCCTCCTCCTCAAAATGTCTTACCTCTCCCTGTTTCCATTCCTGGCTATTTTTTTCATGTCTCATCCTAACCTGCCTTTCAGTCTCCTTCACCGCTATTATTCCTGCTGTTATTCTTACCAGCACTCCCTTAGGGTGGCCCTTACTTTTCCATTCCTTGGTTCCCTCTCCCTCCCTATGTTTGAGCTTCTGCTCCTCTCCTTAGGACTCTACCTGTCCTCCCATTTTCACATTTTTCCTCCTTTCCCCTTTCGAGCCTTCTTAGAAAACTGCCTTTGCTGCTGCAAGCCAGGTCAGAAACCACCCTCCCACACTGCAAGTTAAAACTGAGGCTTCTCCTGCAGGAGGAGAGGATAAAATTCCTTTTAATGCAGATAAGAAGAAAACTTGTTTTGTAGTGGAGGTTAGAGAAGAAAACCTTAGGTTTTCCAGCATTCTGATTTATGACCATGAGAAAGTGCTTCTAGAAACGCTGGTAACCAGGTGCAATGCTGCATTCAGCCTGTTGGCATTTTGTCAGCTGTAGTAAGACAATTTTGCTAACCCATTTTATTCAAATAACCATTTATTTCAAGTCTTCCTCCTGTTTTTTAAATACTGTTTTTGTGTGTCCCATCGCTACAAATTTTGCTGCTTTCTTCCTATAATAAACACACAGAATATAATTCCTTTTTCCCAAAATACCTCATTTTTTGGTTAGATTCCAAGGTCACTTTCCTTACCAGTTTTTCAATACCATTTTTAAATGTGGTTGCTACTCATTTGGGAAAACAACAGGATCTGGCAATTCCTAATTTCCTAGGAAGGTTATTTGCTCAAAGCACCTTTTGATATACAGACACTCATCGTGGATTTGTTGCAGCATCATTTTGTGTTGGTCTCACCTGAAAGCCTCATGTGGAACTTCAAAAGCCTTGAAAGCCATAGCAGGGTTTAACCTACTAACAAACCTACTGTGCACAGTATATATCAGCTTGGGTTATCCACCCAGAATATGGCTGTAAAATGCATTAATTTGGAAATGGCATCAAATACAAACTAGAATTATTTAAGATCAAGACACAAATGATGTAAATGAAAAAATATGAATCCTGTAGAATCAATCCAAGAAAAGATTTTTGGAAAAAAAAATCCCATCACAACTTGAAGATCCTGTTCATTTTAGAATTAGATTGTTTCTATAGTCACTGTGTATATGAAGATTACTACCAACTATTAATATTAATTAAAAAAAAAACTGCTGTGTGCTTGTTACTTGTCACACGACTGAACTACTACCTACTGAAACCAGAGCAGCAGGCAAAGAAACAAGCAAACAACTTCCCCTGCCCCCGTCCAATAACAAAAATCCCCAAAGGACAGTTAGGCGAATGAACAAAGGATTTTCTTCTATTGTAATGTAGAAGATGCATTGAGAGTTATCACAGACCATACACTACCTCCCATCCTCTACTTTTTCATTAATTGTCTGTCTCAATCTTTTGCATTTTGTTCTTGGTTAGCAGAATGATGAATAATTCCCTTAACTCTCTTTCTCCTTCCTCCTCGGACTAAATAATTTCTAAGTGTGAAAAAGAGCCTGGAGTTGGCTATGTATTCCTCAACAGATAGGGCAGAAATTCTTTTAGAAAGAAAAATGGCATTACCCATTCTAACAGTGAAAGGAGCTCATGAAGTGTTCCTTAGCCCTAGAAAGAACTTCAGACAATCGTCCTTTCACATCCATCTGCTAAGCACCTGGCTGCCATTGGTATGTATATGCACAAATATTACTATAACCATTGCTGTTCACCTACATGGTGAAATAAATAAACAGCGATCTAGTGTTGGCAGCAGAATATTATATTATATTCTGATATAATATTGATATCTGATAATATTCTGATTCAGAATATTATAGAAGTGGAAATTGCCACAACAAAGACTTTCACTGCCTGCAGGGTTTGGTTATGATACAGGTGCTGACGACAATTACTTTCTATCTAGATGACAACATAACCTTTGACAACCTTGTTCAAGGCCAGGTTGGATGGGACTTTGAGCAACCTGGTCTAGTGGGAGGTGTCCCTATCACAGCAGGGGGGGTGGAATTGGATGATCTTCCAATCCAAACCATTCAGTGGTCCTGTGAAAACCTAGGCTTCTTTCATCAGTGCCACATTTCCAGTGAAAACAGTGCCTACAAAGCAGCAGCGTAATTCATAGATAACTTGTCAGAGAAATAAACCAGTGAATACCATTAAACAAATCCTCAATATCCTAATCCTTCCTCCAGATTTTCAGTCCCCTTCAATGTAATAGGCTAGCTGGAAAGGAGATACGTAACAGAACATTAACAGTGAGCAAAGATGAACTTACAAACTGGAAGCAGCTTCTGACACTTGGCTCGATGTTGCTGCCCCCGAACGAGGCGACCTCCCCCAGCTGCCGCGGGATCTGGATGGAGTCATGGAGCAGCAGTCCCAGCCGGCGCTGGTCGCAGAAGCCAGTGGAGCTCGCCACCTGCTTGAACAGGTCTGGAGAAACAGGAAGGACACCAGGGCTGAAGCAGCACAATGGGAACACAGCACGTAGGGAAGAAATTTGCAGCATTTCAAAGGGGTAAATGGCCTTGATGGACAAGAACGCAAATGTATCCATAGTTTGGCTGCTTCTCTTCCCACAAACACTGCTTCTGTTAAGTAAGTGTTCATTTTTAGTAGCACTATTGGCTTGTACCCATAAAAAAGGCCATTCTATCACAGGGCCTGTGCCGTTACTGATGATAGCAGCTGTGATTCTGTAATATAGTCAACTAAAAACCATGATCTTTGATTCTAAACAATGTAAAAGTTTTAGAAATAATCTTTAACATTAAAACAATCTCATATAACACACTGCACTTTTTCAGCTGTTAGCAATAAATGTACAACTCAGAATCCAATTCTCTTTCAGATGAGTTGATCTGAAATACAGGATCTCCTAACGTCAGTATATCGTAATCTTTTAATCCAGGTATATTTCTAAAATGAAAGAGAAACATCACAGTATGACAGAACCTGCCATGCACTGAGAATGTTAGTATCATATTAAGTTTTCATTTTTGAAGTGAAATGTCACTTTAAGTCATGTTCTATTACTGCATCATGCTAGAAAAGAATCTTTACAGGACAGAATTATGCTATCATAAGCCAAATTTAATTTAATGGGAATTAGTTATACCATACATACAACGAGGATGTTTTAGAGTTTGTAATAAGAAAAATCAGGTTAGCATTAGCTGCAATATTTATTTGGTGATATCCCTGTTGACAATACATGACCTGAATAAATTCTGCTTATTTTTCAAAGAAAGAAAGATAGAAAGAAGGAAAGAAAAAAAGAAAAGAAAAGAAACAGAAGGATTGGAAAGAAGGTAGGAAGGAAAGTAAGAAAGAAAGAGATCACTAGAAAAAACAAAATCTCTTTATTGCAGCCTTAATAGTTCACCTGACAAGAGGGATACAATCACAGAGGTGATTCAGCAGTGTTCAAGATAACTTTCCTAGAGCAGCTTTGACATCCATTTCCTTCCGAAGGAATAAAGGAATGGATAGACAAAGGATGACTTTTTAATTACACCAGCTTCACTTTTGCCAAGACCAGTTCTATGACATATTATTGGGAAAAATTCCTTCACCTCTGGAAGTCTGAAGAATTCCGCTCTTCAAGAATCAATGCTGCTCTGCTGCACAAATGTTGGAAGATCTTTAAGAGGCACAACTCATCCCAAATATGCAGCAATACTAACAGCAGCTGTACTATGACTTCAGCATGGATGGTGAAGCCAGACCACAGCCTGGCAGAGATAATTCCTTCCTCTCCTACAAACTATTCAGCTTTGAATTTCCTCCATCAGTAGAACATCACATTTTGTGACCTTAAAAAGGAGGTTATGCATTACCATGCATACAAACTACAGGAGACGATAATATATGAATGAAAGTTTTTCTTTACAACTGATATTTCTCAATGGAATATCATTTAAAAAAAATCTGTATGAATTTTCTTAAAAGATTCTCTGAATACTTTTTCACAAAACCCACATGAAACATCTGAAGATCTAAATCGTGACATTCATAGTGATTGCCCTAAAATTTGATCCAAGTATACATAAACGTATATAATTCATACAACAAACCCCGCTGTTGGATTGTTTGGTTTTACTTCAGCTTTCTTCAATCTTGATTAGTAGAATAATAAAATAATTACCATTGGTGAAGTACTGCTACAGTACTGGAACAAAGTCTAAAGGAAGGGACTTTTTCAATGCTTGTATGAGTGTTATCATATAATTTAACAAAAAAGTTACTCTTGCAAAATGCACTTATCAGTAGATCTTTTCTGGATTCCAGCCTCACTGATGAAGTGATTCATTAGTCAGTTGGAACTAAAACTTTAAGTGGAATTTTTTCAAGTATTTTAGGATTTGACCCATTAAAATATGCAAAATTCCAGCATGCCTTTAATATTTACTTAAAGATAACAACTATATTTAAGTATAAGGTATTTAGCAAGACTTTGACTAGAGTGTGGAAAATATTTTGAAAAGATAACATATTTCAAAATGCTGCAAAGCAAGCTGTCCTGTGGATCAATACTGCTTTTTCACTGGCTTTTTCATCTCTGTTTACACATTTTTTTTCTCTGCTGTGGTATGGCAAAAGTGTTCTAGCACCCTTCTATGTAAAAGCATTAAATTTCAGTGTTTGCATTTTTCCATACAAGTGTGTGGAGGTGCATTTTTGTGTATGAAGTTGTGCTAAACCAGTGGTCTCCAAAGTGAGGTGTATGCACCCCAGCGAGTGTGCAAATCCATTTGGGTATAATAAGAAAATATTTTTGTAGAGTTAATAAATTAAATAAAACAGTAAAAACTGTGTTTATTTCATCTTCATCTCAGCCTTCTTTAATTTCTTTTTTTTTGGGCAAGTTTTGTGATGTACATAATGTAGTAATACACTAGTACATGTATATCATTTATAAATATATATTGGGAGGTGCATGCTCAGTGACCAAGAAAGTTTGGAGAACACTATGCTAAACTACCCAAAACTATAGTGAACAAATTGGAGAAATGAAAACAGAATATAAACTAAAAAAATAAAAATAATTATATTGACTTACATCTATACTTATCTTCCAGGTGTGCTTTACAAAGGGATACAACACCAGTTTTGAAAGATAAAACACGGATCCTTCCTGTTCGACCCCTAATAGAAAAGAAACATTGGTTGATAATGTAATCCATTCATGTAATAACTTGTTGGCTTTTACAAAATTTAACACAGTACTATAGTCTTATTAAATACAGTCACACAAAATACCATTTTGCATAGCATACTCTGACCTGCTATCACATATGCTAGAAACTGAACATAAAATATGCAGCTGTGGTTCCACGGGCATAGCTGAACTTTTGCCAGTTCAACCACAAACAGTCTCACGCAGAAGTAGTGACAGATACAGTGACTGAAGGACTAAGCACGATGTTCAGGTGGCTTACTAAGCTTGCCTTAACCAAGGAGAATGGAGGTAAGTTATATACTTAAGTCACAAACATAATGGTGATTTTTGAGCTCCTTCTCCTATCAGCCAAACCTGAGCAGACTGAAGGCCCTGGTCCATTTTCACATCAGTTCTTGCACTGCCTTGACTCGGCCTTCCCTCATGCTCACCTTCACACTCGTTTATGATGAGCCTGTCCTACTCCTTTTGTTGTTTGATGTGAGCATGATAAGAACATCACCCTCTATGCTGCCAGCAATGCAGTGACAAACCTTCAGCTCTTCTCTCAGAGATCTGGTTCAGTTCAATTTGCTCCCCGTTGCTGGCTTCCCCTAAGGCTTGCATTTCACACAGCATTACAAATACGTAATGCCTATGCAAATGAGACACACACAACACAGTAAGCTAATGTCTAAACACGACTTTGGGAAGCACAGCCTTATCAACAGTTTTGAAGTGCCACCAGTAAGAACACCACTGGAAATACGCGAAGTCATGTCCAGGCACGCCATACCCATGCACCAGGCTGTACTGTTTGGCCAGGATGATGCCTCCTTCTTAATCCTACTAGAGTACCGCCAGACTCAACTGCGCTCATTTACCTATGCATGTTCCCTGCAACACCTATAAAAGGTACAGTCAGAAGATGGTGGACAAAGCAGAATACAGAATTTTCTGCCTTTTTTTTTTTTTTAAAAGTATCTTCTGTTTTTCACCATGAATAAGCATTTGTTGTTTATCTATGCTTTTCTCACTCTGCTCCTTTTACTCCTTTCCCTCAAACCTTTTCAAAATTAATTATCATCTGTGCCCTGAGAAATTCCCGCTGATGAATACCAGGCTTATGCAAATTATACAAGAGAAGAATGTAGAATGATTATTTCCCTGCAAGGCATATTAAATTGGAACCTGTACGAACCATGAGTTGTTCAGTTCACTCTACTCCCCTCCCAAGTCAAACCAGTAATTTAGCATGCTACTGCAAATGAGCATGAGCAACTGATCAATTAAAAAAACCTGAAACGTGCTGGTTTTGCAGAGCTGTGCCCATAATTAGATCAGTCATTGGCTGTGAATTTGATTAGTATCTTTACAAATGACAGTTTTCAATTATAAGAAGAGTAAAAATTTGGTACATCGAATTAAATGTCTCCAGTACTACTATGCACTTCAGCTGATCTCTTCCTATTAGGTTTACAATGAAAGCTAAACACAAGTAACCCCAAGGTCACCTCTCTACCAGCATAATTCAAACCTGAATTTCAGCAAAACAGCTAGCAGCTTTCCTCACACATAAAACAACTCTGTGTTTCATCGAGTCCTGCAATATACAATTCCCTAGCACACCTAGGGAATTGCCTGGAGGCAGCCAATTATAATTTCTAATGTTTTACTTTCAACAGAGAGCTACATAACGAAAGCTAGACTGGACACAACAAATCTTAACCGGATGGTCCAGCTTAGGAGCAGCCTGGGAAATTACTTTTCTTTCCTTCTCTGCCACTAGTGTTGCATCTGGATTAACATCCCTAGGGCATTTCTTGTTTTTCACCAGTTGGATATCTTCATATATACGGTATTTGTATTAGATGACAACTCAAAACTGGACTGTAGTTCAGTGAAACCCAAAGCAGATTAAAGAAATAAAACTTGGCAGTTAAATGAATATAGCCCCACTCCCTACTACCAGTACACTACACAAAAATATAATGTTATCACTTCACAGGATTCTACAGCTGCTGCAGATGATGTTAAAAGCAACTGCCTTATCAGAGGTGATCCTGCAGGAAGAGATTGTGTACAGATCTGTACTTTTTTTGTCTGCAGGTGACCACTGAAGTTTCAGTGTTGTGATAAAGGGTGGATGGAAGAATGATGCTATGGCACTTCAGTACAGTCCAAAATTGCAATGGAATACAGTAATTGTTTAATGTCCTTCCATTTCTATACATGAATGTTCATTCTGCCACAGTAATGAGCATGTCCAGCTGAAGGCAGCTGATAAGAACCTTAAAAAAAAAACCACAAACAAAGACTTCCACTGACACCTTGTTTCGCTAAATTTGCCAAATACAAAAATAATGGCTAATTCTAAAATTATCTTATAAAATGTGTGTTGGTATTTATCTGATCATTCTGAGCTACAACACTTAGCCATTGAGTGGAACGCCTTTAATTTTCTTAAGGTGAATTTACTCCGATATATTTACACTTAAAGGTACACTTTTTAAAATTAAATTGTAGGTGAAGCATTTCTCAAATCTCCTGACTGCTAAGGGTTGTAAACACATCAGATTACCCATGAAGCTCTTCCAGCTTTGAGTAAGGATTATAGATTGAAAGCTATAGAAAATGGACAGCTCTGAAAAGGTTTAGCACCCAGAAGTATAGACACATGCAAGAGTCTATATGACGGTGTTCATACTGTTGCTTCTTGATAATTCTCCTGAATTTCTTTATCTAAAGAAATTTTAAACATCATACAAAGCCATGACCAACAGAGGAGATGCAGTCCCGGAATTGCTCTGAACACATCAGTCTGTTCTGTTTTCCAGCTCTTTCATTGCTTAGCTTAATAAATCTGGTAATGCAGCCTAACCAAGGGCTGCATCGACTAAGCTAAATGCAGCCATTAAGTCATTAGGTTTCCTAAACTTTCACTTAAATTGGCATTTCTTCAGCTTCAAGCCATTCATTTTATAACGTGGCAGCAGCTCATTGCCCTTTCCCCTTTCCCCTCGTGGTGCTGGGAATGCTTTTCAGAGGGCTGTGTTTAGAGCTCCCATACGTACGTGTCATAGACATTCAGCAGCCAGTTGAGGCACATGTCCACGCAGAGAGGAACATTGACCAGGTTATTGTGCTCCTGTTCCAGACGATCATAAATAGTGGTCAAGCAGTTAATGATCTGCAGAATATCCATCGGCTGGTCATTTTGCTTGAGGTTGTGCTGGTCCAAGGCATCGCATGCAGCAGACAGATTCAGGAGGTCCACTGTTAAAACAAAAAACACAATAAAGATTGCAGAGAGACAGTGGCCGTACTACCTGTTCCCAAAAGGTAAATACAGGTACAACAGTTTGCTTGGCTTTCATGCCTGGCCAGATGACATTTTATGTGCTGTGAAAGTCAGGTGCAAGACTGGTTCCAAGACTCCTATAGGTGCACTGTTCACTCAGCTGTGGTCTTAGACAGCAATGTCAGTAAAATGAAAACATCACTTTTAGCTGTAAAGTACCCATTATACTATTAGATTGTACTACATGTACTACTGT
The DNA here is from genome assembly GCA_013396635.1 of Penelope pileata. Taxonomy (NCBI): domain Eukaryota; kingdom Metazoa; phylum Chordata; class Aves; order Galliformes; family Cracidae; genus Penelope; species Penelope pileata. The sequence goes on along the minus strand of WBMW01001277.1, from coordinate 397,978 downwards.
GTAATGAAAAATTTGTGTTTCATGTTTTAAGTTCCTACAGATAGGATACTATTTGACTACAGCATTCACTGGATGTGCTCTAAATGTAGTATCTGTCATCAGCTTTCATGAGATGTATCACTCACTTCTTACAGAAGTCAAGAAGTCTTCACTGAACCAAATTCCACAAGGAATATGCAAATAAATCACAATGGAACTGGGGTTAACTTCTCTGCTACATTTTCTCTGGCGAGAACATGGAAAAGAGGACTCCAGACCTTCTCCAATATTTATTACTGGAATTTATAAATCTTTAATTCTTATGAGAGTTTATGTTTGGAAATACTGCCATTACACTGTGGAGTAAGACAAATTTAAAATGTATCAGTCAATGTAAAAGAGTTTTCCTGCCATGGACATTTAAAATCTTGATTTTCATTCTAATTTAAATCAGTTGTATTTTGAAATTTGGATGTCCATAACAAAATAGAATGTCCCTTTCTCAGATCTTCACTTCTGAATAACAACATCAACAACAGTATCACACTTTGGATGACACCAAATCAGAGAGTTATGTGATGCTGGTGTGCATTGTAAAACAGGAATTAAAACAAAAGAAATCAGAAAAATCAGACTATCTGGGGCAGCAAATCTTTCTGGCACAATATGAGAACACCCAGTAAATCCTTGCAAAGAATTTCCAGGGGGTGGGCAAAGGGGAGATGAAAGTCCAGATGCTTACAGCACATAGCTTATAGCATAGTCCTGCTTATAGCACAAGCAGTCACAAAATGCAGCACAATTGAGCATGACTTAGGGTAACGGGATTTGGCCCAAAGTCAACTGCCCAAAACTAACATAGGAATTTGGTACAGAATTGGGGAAGAAACTGACTCAATTGCAAGACCAGTATACCTCTCATTGGAATAAAAATGCATTTTATTGAGTCCTGGTAAGCGATACCTGTTGGTAATGTCAAAAAGAGATTGCAGAGGCTAAATGCAGAACCCCATACACAAATTCTTCTTTAGAACTTCATCCACCTTAAGGGCATGTTTGCCAAAATCACACTCGAGTAACCTAAAAGACTACCAAAGACAAAACTGGCCCCTTGAAAAATACCCCAGCTGCAAGCAGGGTTGCATGATAATGCTGCATTGATAGTATGCTGTGACTTTGGAACTGGCAAAAGAATTCTGGGAATAGAATTTTCACTGGAAATCAATAGGGACTTCTGCTCCTAAATCCCTTAAGCGCTTCTGAAAATTTTATCCTGTGTGTGTGAGATACCCAGTGCTAGAGTGAATAAGGAAAGCCTAGAATGCTATTCCTAGCACTATATCAAGACATTTCATTTAGGATGTGCTGTTTTGTGCAGAGCTTCATTAGATTTTTACTTTTTAACATTGGAATATGGATATTTGCTATAACTAAATCTTTGGAATATTATGTTTAACCTACAATCGTATAAAATACAGCTATTCGAAGGTCAGTGTTACATCCTCCAAAAGCATATTTATCAGATCTATTCCAAAGAGTCATAGCAAGACACTATTCTTCTAGTAATTTATTAGCTAAACTGAAAATATAGCAAAGCTTTCACAACACCTTTAATGCAGAGCTTTAGGCTGAACTCTCAGTTCCTTTGAGACTATGAATCAATGGTAATTAAATGAACCCCTCAGGCATCTGGGTGGCAGCTTAATTATACATCAGCTACTGCTAAACGTGGGTCATTCCACTTTGTGAAAGCTTTTCTCACTAATAAGCAGCAACTTCTGAAAAGCCCTGGCTCTTCATCAGCCGCCTGTCCTCTCTTGAATTTAATGATGCATGTCCACCTTAAAGCAAGCAAGAAGTGTTTGCCACCAAGCTCTGCTTTGGGGTCTTCTTTTCATGGGAAGAATAGTGGCTCTGGCCTTCACCAGGATAAGCTCCTCCTGCCTTTTCCCCACCATGTTTAAAGGAATGTGCTGGGGGCCCCTTCAGAACCAATAATTGTGTATTTCTTTCCAGGGAGCAAACACAGAGGTCCTATGAATGACAGTCTTTCAAGAGGCCAGCCCAAACCCATACTGAAGAGTTGCATATTCATGGCCATCCAGTGATCTGCAAAGCTTTAATTACAAATAAACCACAACTCTTCATGCTTTGTACATTTAATGAGTTGTCACTTTTCTGTTCTTTTCTATTTAAAATTCTAACTCCAAATTCTAAAATACTATTTCAAATTCTGACTCCAAAATTTGTGCAAACTGTAGCTTCATGCTTATTTTGAAATCTGAATAATGTATATAAATATTTCTTTGGCCTTTTGGCCTTTAAAGCAAGAAGAATGCCTAGAGCTAGGCCAGCTTATGGCTAGAATATAGGAAAAGTATAAAAGGTGACCCTGACTGGCCAATCAGCTGAAGGCCAGAAGAGATTATTTAACTGGCAGGAGAAGGTGCGCTATAGAGGTCACATACTGAGCTTAGGCAAAACTCAACATATGGCTGGTGATAAAAAAGCATGAATGGTGTTCCCAGAATTCAAGATCATCTCTTCTGTAACCTGATGCTGTTGGCTGATACATTGAAAAACATACTTTATCTAACCTGCACAAAATCAAAAAAAAAACCAACCAACTCACAGAATATTCAACCAACTTGAATATTTTCTTTTGCTGTATCTCCAAGAAACGTTTGTGAACATATCACATTTTATTGAGCTCACAATGTTCAGATGTGGTTTGCACTTAAAGATCAGATCTTTTAAAAGCAGCAAAGCGAGAAAGTCAACACGCTTTGATGTGATTATCAAAGGAAACCATACATTAAAAAAACAAAAAACGGTGCGATAGTTGCACCTGGCATGCCCACAGTAATTCTGAAGGCTGGAATGATAGAATCTCACACTAGATTCTCCTTAAGTAACACAGTATACAAGCATTTGTTTAAGGATTACCATTTCCTATTATTGTCCTTAACGTCCTAGTGTCCTAACGTTCACTGGGCTGATTTACAAACTGAAAAGAAGTTATTTTTGAACACCAATCTAAATATAGTTCATTTTTAAAAGTATTTCTATTCTTGTCACTGAGAAAAATAAGCTGCATTTCCACTTCTGTACATTTCTATTGTATTCACGCCTTCAGAATTTGAAAATATTCCTCAGAAGGTAACACTGCTCTGCTTTTTATGCAGTTTGCAGAAAAGAATATATGCATATATATAGTTTTTAAACTCCTGCGATTTTCAAGCTGAAATAAAAAATTAGAGCTGAACATAGCACCTACTGCAGGTGGAATTCAGGGATTTGGGGTTATGTGTAGGAGTCCTGAAACCCAGGACTGTGCTCTATTTCTACTGGTGCCAAATTGTTGAAAAAGAATTTTGTAATTAGTTTTTTTAATCTACTTAAACTGAGTTCACAAGTGACACTGAAATCACAGAATACACAAACACAAGAATGGTGTCTCCAAGCTAAAATATTTGCAAGAACAAAGGCTGTTAACCAAATTCCTTAAATACTTCTCCTTAGACACAAGTGTGAAGAATGTGCTGAAGTATTCAGTGCAAGCGCCACTGCATGTTTCTGAAAACATCCACTTTCAGAACATCTACCTAACTGTAACCTTGAAAGATGAACTGATTTCAGTACATAATTACAATTCCCCACTGTAAAGCCCAAGATGAGTGCAGAATTATTCAGTGGTAGAATAAAGTTAATTACAGATAAAACAGGATGCAAAGGATTGCACTTTCAGCCATAGAAGCCTGCCAGTTACACTTGTGCACTGCCAGCTAGAGAAACCCATAATTCAAAAATTTTAGTTCATTACTTCAGCGCTGCACTGATTACAAATACTTTTCACTGCATATCATTCCAATTTCTTTACGTTGCCTTTCCGCTAGAATTGTCATGAAAATGTTTGCACTTGTGATCATCAGCTATCAAAATTCAATCTTTGTCACAGCACCCATGCTGAAATTTTCATTATCTCACAAGAATTTTCACCTACTGTTTAATTTATTTATTTTTTAATAAATCCAGAGATTGTCTGTTCATTAGTGGAATTCACCCATCCATATAAGCCTAAAAGTAAACATGCTCAAAAAACTTGAGGTTTGACTCAGTTCCAAAAAGCATGTGAGCACAAATCTAAACTTGAGATAAATCAGCAGTTGAGACATTTGCAACTGTCAGAAATGTAACCCTGTAATTAAATGCCAAATATAGTGAATGTTAAAATATTTCAATAACTCTCCAAATTGTACTCCCTAATTAACTGTTTGCTTTTGTAACTGATTGGCATAGCAAGAAAACTATGAGCAAGTTATTTAGCTATTGGGTTACAAGAAGCTGAAGAGGAAATGTAACTGAAGTGACATGCAGCAAACCATACACCAGCTGCAAGAACTGCAACGGCAGACGATGCACATCGCTACTGCAGGACTGACTAGAGACTTTTGAACATAGCCAAAAGCTGGAGCAAAATGAAGCTAAATGTTTATTGTGATGATCTCATTGAACTGCAGCAACCCCCCAGGGTTCAGGGTTCAACCTAGCAAACTATTAACAGTTCCAGCTCAGCTTTTCCTCTAAGCTCTCACCGTTCTTACTACAGAACAATCCTGCTTGTGTTTTGAACTGCAAAGCTGTGGCTGACATGGGACCTGCCTTTAGTAACAAGCAAAGAGAAAATACCAGGCTTAAGAGTGAAAAGATGAGAAATACGTAGGAAATGTCCACTTCGTTCCTGATCCACTGTTTCATCTTGTAAGTGCCTTGAACTTTTGGCTTATCAGGAAGGTGCAAATCAGTGGCAGCAGGAGGTGCCTCAGGTGAGAGGTTTCCATAGTGAAACTATGGGAGTGCTCGGGAGGTGCGGAGGCAGTGTTCTCTACTTCTGGAAGTTGTGAATAACCACATGGCTAGGTAATGAAATCTTCCCGGCAGCTGGTGCCACACAGGCAGGTACTTACGGCAGAGAGCTTTCTGCAGCCTGCGGAGCTTCATGGCAGTTCTGTATGCCGAGAACCTGACATTGTTCAGGTCCGCTGTTGGAGGAAAACACCAGAAAAAGAGATTAGTTTTGTACCTGAGAAATTGTCAGACTCATGACAACGCTGTTCAGCTGAACTCAAACACTACAATCAGTGGTTCAAAAACAGGGGAAAAAAATGGTAGTTAGAAACTATACCTCACTGAGCAAAAGCACTCAAACCTTGGCAATCAATCATTCAAAAGAAAACCAGTAAGTCCTAAAGTGTTACTTCAGTTCTTTCAAAGGTTCTGAACTTAAGAGCACTTGAAAGGACAGCACCAGCAAGCACAGCAGCATTGTCTGAAAACACCACAGCCTTTCCAGGATAGGCACTTTAAGAGATAAGGATCCAGATCTCCTGCTTCCCTCTCTCTCTGAGGTGCACAGCCAGCTTGCTTGCAGGCAGCCAGGAACAAACAGCCCTGTAACAGGGAAATGCAGGCGACTCTCAGCTACAGCTGAGACTCTACAAAACAATGCAACATTTGTATTTCCCAACCTAAACAGACACTGGCAGACCCTGAGAGAAACTCTGCTCCCAGGAAGGAGCCAGCAAGGTAAGCTTCCAGGAGCCGCGTGTAAACTGTGGGGAGCAGGTCAAAGAACATGAGTGACCCAGGCCTGTTTCACTGCAGCCTCCTCATGTGGCTCACAAAACCAGATCATCGGCAAGAGTCCTCGTTACAGAGGGAATGGTTTGGCCACAGCTTTGCAGGACACTGCAGAGAGAAGGTGGCCATGTAGCCAACCAGCAGCATGCTGAGCAGATAACCCGCCTGGCATAGGGGAGGCTCGGTCAAGGCTATGTGACCATTGCTCAGCAGTCGTTCCCTGCAAGATATAGCAATGGTTCAGCAGCCTACGAAGGAAATGCAAGACAAAATGAAAGAAAGGAGGGATTTCAAAGAAAACATGTCTTGGACCTAATCCGACCCGGAAACTGGATTGGTATCTTCCTCTCCCTGCAAAGAAGGGAGATGAAGAGGATGTGCTTTCTCTGATCTTGTCCCTGGATTTTGCTAAAAGCAGCCTTGGGCAAACCCGTTTACAACAAGAATGAAGATAAATGTACTGAGCGTGAGGTCAGAGCTACCATGGCAGCATTCCTGCCGGTGCCTCAGCCAGCTCAGTTACAAGCAGGCCTGGCACACCAGCACCACGCTGCAGGTAGGCTGCTGCTTGCACTATTCAAAAGCAAACCAAAGGTGCAGAAGCAAGTGCTCCATTCTGGCAAAGGGCTTTTGTTCATGTGAGCAAATCAATGGATACCTAAAACCAGCTGCAAGCTGGTAACTTCTTCAAAAGCAGCAGAGGTTAACTACACATGCTGCTGTGGTGGAGGCCAGCAAACAAGTCCATGCTGCTTCTCCAATGGCAACACCAGCCTCTCACGGAGACACTAGAGGAACTCAACCGGGACCGGGGGCACCTGCACCACCTCACTCATACACTGAGCCAGCCACGAGCGCTCACACACCCCAGCTGTACCCTGGGCACAGCCATCTGGCCTGTCAGCACTCCAGGCCGCTCCCAGTGCACCATCCTGACATTACCAGCCTAAGCACACCAACATGGGCCCTGTGTGCTGGCTGGTTTCAGCATCCAGCAACGCTGCTGAATGTGTTTAGTTTACTAATGCTGATGAAACCTGTGGGCCTGAGGAGTTAATGATGGGGAAGCATTCTGAAAATGTAAACTCCTCTGTAAATAGAAAAAGAACATGAAAAACAATGATATTGGCTCACAACGGAGGTCCATTTAGCTCAATCAATACGATGCCTCCAAGCCTTGCGGACTCTTAGGGAGAGAATATTACGAAAAGCAGGGCAATTACAAAACAGTTGCTTGCTGGTGGATGCGCTGAGGCGCTGTGAAGGTGTTTGCAATGGGGTAGCTTGGGTATAACTACCTAGCATTGTTTACAATGCTGTACAGGTATAGGCAGCACAGGGAATATAGTCTCAATTATATAAATTTTAATTAAGCTGTTCTGAATGAGTAATTTGAGGTTTGATAATTCAGTAGTTTTTAATACCTTAATAAAGGCTGTGAAGTGTTTCTAAAACACATCTTACAGCAGAAGGGGAATTTTCAGCTTTGTACATAATTTCTTCTTTGCACAGTTTCATACACCTTTTTAATGGGCAGCTCTCCTGGGCATTGTTCCTGCCAGCTCGCTCTCACAATTACCCTGACAGGTCCAGAAGCCTTAATGTGGTGTGGAATAAAGTGTGCAATTTAAATAAAGCAACTTAATTTGTCTTTAAGGGACATTAGTAAAGCAGTCCATTGCAAACATACTGTGACTTCAGTTACATTTTGTACTCTTGTTGTAAGGCTACACTTGCATTCTGGAAAACAAAAAATCCCAAGCTGTAGCAATTTTGTTTAAAGTAAGACTGGACAAAATTAATTGGATTGGAGGCTCATATATACTAGATTATGGCTAGCACATGACAAAACAAAAAAGTCTTTTCTAAATTTTAACTGTATTCTGAAAAAGCTGCTCTACTTATTATTTACATTTTAAGATGTATTAATAAATACATACACATATATTTATAATTAGGGCAGGAAGTACTATCCATGAGGACACTTAATCTTCAGGATGCTGTAGTTTACCTCTATTTTCCTGTATATGTAACACACCCTGAATTTCTTATCAACTGTACTGACATTACTGCTAAAAAGCATCTGCTGTAAATGACCAACAAGCAATGTTCAGAGCTAATTTCAGAGCCCTCATCTCAGGGTTTGGGAAAGCAGTAGCAATGTTAGCTCTTAATGCCGAGGCCGTGTAGCTGCAGGGTGTCTCTGCTCCCACCTTCTCTTAGCAGCGTTAGCCCACGCAGTTTATGTTCTGATGTCAGCTGCTCACCTTTTGTCCTTGTTAGGCCACCACCACCACACTCCCCATGGACAGCTCTCTGGTACGTGTGGACAGTCATCTGCTACATCACTGCCGTTCCATATCACACCTTTGCCTTGCATTTTATCACTTTCATTTTATACTTGGGACTCCTTTAAATGCCTTTCCTGACCTCACTACCAACCAGGTTGCGTTTGCACCTTTCATCTGCCTCTTCTTTCATTTCAGCAAAAATATTACATTCTAACTATTTTAAATCCGAAAAAGGCCAATAATAAGAGGTTTTATGGCTCCTGAAAGACAAGTGTAATAGCATTTTATAATTACGGGACAGGAATTTAAATTCTGACTTGGAGTGCAAGGGAAGGAAGGTTGTTCCTTGGAGAGGGCAACACAATGAATATCCACAGAATCGCAGCATGGCTGGGATTGGAAGGGATGTCATGACGTCACCTGGTCTAATCCCTGCTTCAGCAGGGCCAACCTGAGCAGGCTTCCCAACACTATGTCCAAGCGGCTTCTGAAGATCTCCAAGGATTGAGACTCCACAGCCCTCCTGGGCAACCTGTGCCAGTGCTCTGTCACTCACACAGCACAGAAGCACTTCCTGATGATCAGACGGAGTGTCTTGTCTTCCAGTTTGTGCCCGCTGCCTCTTATGCTGGCACTGGACATCACTAACAAGAGCCTGGCTTCGTCTTCACTGCACCATCCCTTCAGGTATTTATACACATTCACAAGATCGTCCCTGAGCCTCCTGCAGGCTGAACAATCCCACATCACTCAGCCTCTCTTCACAGGAGAGGTGCTCCAGTCTCTTCATCATCTTGGTGATCACAGTAGAGGTGGCTAGTCCTGACAGCGCAGAGAGGCCAGCACCTCAGAATGAACTTCAAGAAGTTCAACAAGGTCAAGTGCAACATCCTGCGCCTGGGTCAGGGCAATCCCTAGCACAAACACAGCCTGGGTGAAGAATAGATTGAGAGCTGCCCAGAGAAGGACTTAGGAGTATTGGTTGATGAGAAACTCAACATGAGCTGGCAACGCGCAGTTGCAGCCCAGAAAGTCAACCATAACCTGGGCTGCATCAAAAGAAGGGTGACGAGCAGGTCGAAGGAGGTGATTCTTCCCCTCCACTCCACTCTCGTGAGACCCCATCTGGAGTACTGCATACAGCTCTGGGGCCCCCAACACAAGGACTTGGACCTGCTGGAGCGAGTCAGGAGGAGGATCACAAGGATGATCAGAAGGCTGGAGTACCTCTCCTATGAAGACAGGCTGAGAGAGTTGGGGTTGTTCAGTTTGGAGAAGGCTCCGGGGAGTGCTTATAGCAGTCTTCCAGTACCTAAAGGAAGCCTATAGGAAAGTTGGAGAGGGTGTTCTGTGATAGGACAAAGGCTTTAAGCTGAAAGAGGGTAGATTCAGATTAGATATTAGGAAGAAATTCTTCATGATGAGTATCGTGGGGCACTGGACCAGGTTGCCCAGAGAAGCTGTGGATGCTCATCCCTGAAGTGCTCAAGGCCAGGTTGGATGGGGCTTTTGGGCAAGCTGATCTAGTGGAAGGTGTCCCTGCCCATGGTAGGGAATTGGAACTAGATGGTCTTTAAGATCCCTTCCAATCCAAGCCAATAGGTGATTCTATGATTCTGCGCTAAAGGAACTCTATATGCACCTTGCTTTGAACTCCCTTCTTTTGACAGCTTTCTCCTCTGCCTCTCGATCTTAATAATTAGCTTTTATTAACCATATTCATATGAAACTGCTGGTGGTGCCTTTCCTCCACCTGAACGACTACTAGGAAGAACGCACTGTTCCATGGAGCAGCAATGGGACACCCAGCTCTCTTCTAATTGGGTTCAAATTTTTTTCTTTGCTGGTGTATGACTCCATTTAAATGAAATGTGCAACATAAGACTGTCAGTGAGGCTTGGTAGCTCTGCTTGCTAACGTTAGTGGTAACGTCAATGTTAACAGCAATGGAGGAAACCTGGAGTACGGCACCATAAGGCACTGCTTGGCTGCCAGCCAGACATTACTGCTGGGAACGTGTGGAGGAGGGAGGAATAAGGCACAAGCAGCAGCAATCTTCCAAGGGTTTATAAGAACATTAGCAGCTCATCCTTTCCTGTATTTTTTTCCTTCCTGGGTCCCAAGGGAAAAAAATCTGATGCATTCTTCACTCCCGAATAGACTACTAAAAAGTCAGGACCCACTACGTTTTGACTCCACGAAGCTTTTGCCACCTCTGATCAGGTAAAAAAGCTGAGTATACTGAGCACGCTTTTTCTCCAGCCTTTCCTCCAACTTTTGCAGGTTGTTTTGTCAATACTCCAACTCCAGCCCTAGTCCTCACAGCTCAGAAGGTAACTTTCACACATCAAAAAATATAGATGCTCAAGAGCATAATCTGCTTACATCCTGAAAAAATCATGTAGTGGAAAAAGTCACCTGCTGCCTGGAAACGAACAGACCAAGGAAAAGGTTGCACTGGGGTATCTGGTGACACTAGTACTTATGCCCAGGAGGGAAGAGTGGTTCTTCACCACTCAGCTCTCGGTTCAGGAGAGTATAAATGCTTATAAGGGAGAAGTTTCAGGATTGTGCTACAGAAGACCTGTAAGACAGGGCAGATACTGCAGGTTCTTAGCAGCAACAAACAGTTCCCACCTATGCAGCAGTTAAGTTCTTTCCATGACCTTTCTCAGCTTTTAACGCAGCCCTCACTGCTATGAGAGGGTTCCAAGTGCTAAGGCATAAACAACCCTTGGAAATTAGGAAATCTTTCGCTGCTTTCTTTTTTCCAGTTTAGACACGACAAGCTCCTCCACTTGCTTCATAGCATGTAATGTGGTGGGGAGAAGGTTATCTAGAAAACTGATTTCCTCCATCAGGCACCACGAGGTGCCTACAGATTATCCCACAAGAACTAGTGCTCCTTACACAAGCAGCTTTAAGGAAAAGGACTCCAAGTTGTTGATAAGAAGAACGAAAATCAGAACTGTTGTTGAAAAACAATCAGACAATTAAATCCAATTAATCTCATCCAATTAATCTCTTCTGCATAATTCTGCATGTAGAGAGAAATCTCAAAACGTAAGGGCTATGCTTTTCCTCAAAAGAGCTAAAACAGCATCATCAACATATTTTTCAATGCTGTAATTCAAAGCAGTAATTACATACAGCAGATCCTTTTGACAGTGGCTAATCAGGTAAAAATCACTCAGTTGAAAAGTGGTACATGATTTGCATCAAAAATTTGAACCACCTGCTGGAGTGTCCCACTCACTACTGACACAGTATCAACAAATAAGATGATACAGGATTTTAATTCACACATGCTAAATTCCAGATTATGCACTGGGATACAAATACTGTATTAATCGTAAAAACAGATCCTCATATTCTTGACCCTTTATCGCATGAAATAAGGTGGCAAGCATCTCAAAGCAATAAAAAATTGAAGACCATAATTTAACAGAATATGTTAAATATGGACAAAAGAGCATATTTAACAAGAGATGTAACGTCCAGTGTGAAAGGACGTTTGTTTTGATTCTTAAGTAGCACGTATCTATCACCCAGAAAATAGGTTTTAAGTAATGTGTTATAACTGAATTGCTTTCCCGGTTATTGTTAAAAAGACTAATCACTCTGCAGCTGTTCCATCTGCCGTTAGTGCTGAATGACTGGGATGTTTCAGTTGAGGATGTAGTGCCCTCCAACACAGCTAAGCTGACTGTTTAAAAGCTCCTGGACAGTCCAGACTACCTCCTGCCAGAGGCAGTTGATACAATTTGTCTCACACACACAACCTTCATCTGAAGGTATCTCAGAAGTCCCTTCTACCTGGACATTACCTCCTTTTTAGTTTAGAGGGGACCACTTTTCTATATTATTGTGAATATTATTATAATCACTTTTTAATTGCTTTTAATTAAACAACACAGTAATTTCACTTGATTTTATGGACTGTAATTTTTCCACTGCCTTGACATCATCAAACTGAAAAGAGCAGCTGACATGCTTCGGGTGGTAACTACCATCTTAAGAGTTAAATTTATCAAATTAATGACTAACTTAATTGAAAGAAATTAGATCTCGCTATTATATTCTCAGCTGGCTATCCTCATCAAATCCTCATCTTCATTTGGTAAAATTTACAGAGGTTTTTTTTTGTTTGCTTGTTTGTTTTAAACTCTCTTGTTTGCAAGGAAAACAATGTGAACCTACATTGATATACCTGAAAAGCTGAAAGTATTACTCCACCATGGCTTGTTACACACTGTTCAAAAATACAGTGCTAGCAGTGCATGAACTATTTTGGGAATTAACTGTTGTCTCCGACAATGCATTCCTAACAAAAGTTAAAAACTGTTTACAGTACAATCCTGAATGAACTATAATTCCACTACCAGCCACTAACCCTTCATATGTTTCATCAGACTGTAATAGCACTCTGGCTTTTCAAGAAGTTTAATCTGACATCAATTCAATATAGCTGTGATTTCCTGACCAGTTGATTATAGTGCTGGATATCTTCCTGCTGCCCAAAACCCCTATATAACTCTTCTAATGATGCCCTACAGTGGCATATACTGCCTCTGTAGGAACTGTCATTTAAAAATGCAAGAGAGACAAATGCATAAAGGTAAGAAATTAATTAATTTTTTTCACATTTTTTGAATTGAATTGAAATTAAACAATTTCTTACTTAATATCAGTATCAGTCAGTTGACTGATATCAGTTAATATCAGTTGAGTCCTAGCCATTGACTTGCATTATAACAGTAATTAATGCTCTCATCTACATTGCTTTGGGGATAAATAACGGTAAATAGCGCTGCTATATATACAGACATATAGCTTAACTACTGTCCATGAAGCAATAGAGCATGTTGTACTATAACCACTCCACTGAGTAGAACAGTCAACAACGTCTGTGCAAATTAATAAGTGGAAGGTACCCAGGGCACTGAAGTGCTACTGACTGCATCCAGACCAAGAAATGGATGAACATCATAGCATGTGGCAGCTTCCCCATCACCTGATCAGCTGACATGGCCTTTGGGAATTTATTTTTATTTTCTTATGGCTTTTCTTCACCAACACTGTAAGAAAGGACATGATGTACATCTGGGTTGTACCCCATTATGGGGTTGGGATGTGGGGTCTGTTTGCAGTCAGGTCAGGAATCCTTCCAGTACACTAGCTGAGGTGCAGCCTGAACAAAATAATGAAATAAATAAATAGTAAACAAGCAACTTCAAAATTATTAAGAAATGGTATCCATTTGCAAACCAAGAGGATAAAACTCTTGAGGAAAACATTCCTGTACGGCTACCTATTCCACAGTAGAACATTACCTTGCTCCCTCTCTCATTTCCTCCTTCACTGCTAATACACCTATGGCTTAGTTTTCAAGGGACACAAGGTCCTTGAAACACAAAGATCCCTACCACTGGCAGCTCATCAGCAAATTATGGCTTATCTGCCATAGCTATATGTACTAATTGCGTGTCCGCATAGAATGCCGTCACACACTTTAGAAAGATGACATGCTGTAGGTTTGACAGCTACTCAAGACGTTAGACCCCAAATCAGTTTTCTCAAATGAAAAAATTTATTGTGCAGATTATAGTTAGCTTGACAATGACATCTATGGATAAGCAACATTTTAAAAAAGGACTGTATGTACCGTCTCTTTGGATTTCAGTAAAATCAGATGATTGATGTGTGTGATGTGCATATCTTACTAATACAAACATTCAAATCAATTAGTCGAATACGCATGAAATCTCAGAGAAAAGCAACACATAATGTAATAGCTCTGTAATAAATATGTAGATTTTTTTTTAATAGCATAGAAGGACAGTTTAACCTCTTCAGGCAGCTTTTCAGAAGGACAAATTCAAATGCACAAACTGAGAAGGGCAGTGATGTTTATCTTCCTTGGTCATCCATTGGTAGAAGCTCACATTGCTGTATAGAGTAGCCAGCCACAAGATCAACACAGCGGCTGCTGCTGAAACTCTAGTGGAGGCTCAGGAGTACCTCCCAGCATTTTCTCACCTCATGTTAAGCAACTGAGACATTTCTTCCAAATACGCCATGGAGAACCGCCTCCCTCACACTCCAAATTAAATGGAAAGCTGTCACCAGCTGCAGTGCACTGGAATCTGCAAGGGTGTGGGTGGGTTTTTTTAACCCTCTTGTCTCACCTTGGGGAATTAGGAGAGAGAAACAGATGCACCCTGACTGCATCCTGCTATTGCAATTACTGTTTGCAGCGACACTGAGGAAAGTCATCCTGTCATCCCATGGGAAGGTTGGAGAAAGGGGACGGCAACAGTATGGCATGGCAGACCAAGCTCTCCTGGGCCACCACTACAAAGATTAGAATCATTTTCAGCTTAAAGGCAAAATGCTATCATTCAGAGCTAAGCTGCCTGCAATTAAATGTTCACTCTCAGAAGACAAACAAAAAAAAATAAGCAATCTCTCTTTGATTTCTGCGCTTCTCGTCTCAAAGGTCCTTGAATTCTCTGGGACAACAAAATAATGCAAATTCTCATTTCAGTGATGCCCTGGAGCCATCACAAAGGATGAGAAAATTTGTAAGGGGGTTGTAAAAGAACAGTGTAAAAAGCAGATCTGCTGCGGGGGAACTGCTTTTGGAAAGAAAAGCAGCTGGAGCAGTTCTGGGTACTTTGAAGCCTCCCAGAGAGAAGTTAGAAGAAAAGGGGAGTGGTTCATAACGGTGTTGCGCAAACTGGGGGAGACTATCAGCAGCTGAACCTCAGAGACTCACACATCGCTGATTTTTACTACCTCTCTTATATCAGCGTTTGTTTTTTCACTATGTTCTTCATTTACATAGCTAGTCAATCTGTATCAACATCTGGTAGATAAATTAAATGATACAGCTAAGGTCATTGCTGCAATTACCTATTGCCACTTCCATTTGACCATTAAACAATAATTATGTCATTTAATATTGACAGCTTGTTATGTAACTTTAAGTAACCATAACTTTAAATGAAGAGTGAAAATTGCCAACTTGAGTCAGCAATAGATGCTTCATTAAAACTGATAAAACTGCTACATTGTTTAAATAACAAGGAGGAACAGTCCAGAGCAAGCATTTCAACTTCTTAAAAGAAAAAGCTTACGTTGAAAGAACAATCAGGTAAAAATTTCCAATATACATACTAAACCTCAAATGAAATATTTTACAGTTTATTAATAGTATCTTTATAAATGGCCTTGTTTCAGCACATGAGCATAAAGAGAATCTCAGAACACTTCCTTCATGGGCAGGCTATTTTATAATTTCTTCCTGCGGTTTCTTTCTGCTTTCTCTGATGCAGTCCCTACTGGAGACAGGATGCAGGGCTTCTTGGACTGACAACCTGATCAGGTACAGTAATTTACCCCAAGCAATTTACCTTCATTTTTACAAACATTCAAACCCTTAAAAACAAAGCTGAGGACAATAAGTTTGAAACTTAGAATTCATCTACTTTAGCAAAATGTACTGCGGAAATTTGTAGGTGAGTGAAGTGGATATGTGAAGAATAAACTAACATTACTTCTCCTTTTATAGAAAAAAAAGTCTTGTTTGCCTCGCTCCCAGCTGCATCTTCCTCATTGACTTAAAAAAAAAAAATTAGGCTTTCAGTAATTTGTAAGAATTTGAATTAGACAAAAGGGTCCCCTAGCAAATTACAATAGACTGGCATCAATTAAAGCATGGTAAATTTACAGAGAGGCAACACACCCGTCAGTACCTGGGATCTACAGAATGGTACATCGCATTGCTCAATTATTCCCTATGGGCTAAGTGTAGGAGTTGGAAAATGGAAATGAACGTTCTTGACAGCATTGATGTGCTTGGTCTCACTTTTTTGCGTTTACCTGGATTGTAGAATTCATGTTTTCTACCAGATTTTTAAAATGCATACATACTAAACTCTTTACTAGCTTCTCCATATGAATGAGAAGCAAAATTTGGATCCTACTGTGGGGAAAAATAATAGGATCTAATGAGTATGCAATATAAAATCGACTTTAATAATATCTTTTCAGATAAAGTATTACTGAACAGTCTGAAAAGACTTCAAACATCCCATTATTACCGTTTTGACCTGAGGCAAAGCAAAGCACTGAAAACATATCAAGGCTTCCATTCAAGACTAAACGGGTTATGCTTGTATTATGCAATTTATATGAGAGTTTAGGCAATGATGAATATACCCAATTCAAACATAAAATAAAATGGTAGGTTATTCAGTAGCACTTTTATCAAAGCTTTACCCTATGCGGCAGCGCACAAAGAATCACCTTGTCTAATCTGTTTTGTACACATGTACAAACACCTAAGTTTACTAATAAAAATACCTATTACACATCCCTTGCTAAAATCAGTATTGCTTCCGTATTTATAAGCACTTGGTCCCAACCCAAAAAAGGGAGTGAGAGTAGCCAGAACGAGGACTGTCCTAGTGGACATCACTTTCTCCTGAAAACAGCAGGATTTTAAAAGAGAAAAAAAAAAAAAGAAACAAAATCTGCCTAAACATGTTTCTTCTTTATGAAACAATAAATGAGGATGTCTTCAACTCTTGACATCCAGGTGATACTTACAGTGATAAAATCTCAGTCAACAGTCACATTATTTGAACTGTTGACCTGAACCCACCAGGACACTTTCCCACTTTCCCTCTCATACAAGAATTACTTCTTAACTTCTTGATTATTCCAGACTACTCTAGCTGAAATACCAGAAAGAAATCTTAGAAGAAAAGCAGTTTCAACAGGACTTCAGGTCTGACCAGCAACAGTCTCAGAGATACCATACCATCTTGGCAGGCAGGCTACAGAGTCAGAGTACAGTTCAATTGACAGGCAACTGCTTGAGGATCTACCCATATTAAGGAGATGTCTGCATGCACAACCACTCGCTTCCAGAGAAGAAATATAAAGGAGGCAACCAGGGCAATATGTTATAATTAAATGGCAAGTCAACACTTGTCTGCTTTTGCATTTTGTTAGCCTGAATTTATACAACTTATATCCCTTTTTGATATACAGAGCTGTCCTCTGGTTAATTTTTAAACAAATTGCTGCCACAGTTAATATTACAAGGAAAAAAACCTTCACACTTTCCTTTCACTTTATCATATCTCTTTTCTAAAATAGCTTGGATATGCCTTTACTGCAGAGCACTGGAGAGACACCTGAGTTTAGCTACTGAAAATAGTCTAATTATGCCAGCATAGAGTTTAGCAGAAGGTAATTTAAGCTATTTTTCACCATAGTAAATAAGCCTGCACTCAGTGCTGGATTTGAGTGCCTTAGTACTAAAGCTGACTTGTTTAAAAGCTGGTTTATGTATGTGTGCTATACAGACATAACCTCCTTTTTGAATGCAGCATATTCATTGATATTTTTTTTAGAGAAATAGCTTAATTTTCATTATACCCTCCATTACTTATTAACAGGACCATTAAAAGCAAACAGTTAGCTATTAAATGGTCTGCCAAACAGCCTATACTAGAGCATAGATTGACCTATTTTATCTTATAGATGTGGTTCTGTTACTAAAATCCAAAGCTGCTAAAAAATGATAATTAAAAAAAAAAAAAAACACCAGGGAGGCACATCTGAAGTCATAATAAGCATGCAATTTGGGTATTCAAAATGACATCATGACAGCTGCCACACGTTCGAAGTATTGAAAGTGCTTTAAAAATAAAGCAGTGGTAACGCAGTTTGGCAAATTGCTTCAATTGGCTTCCTACCATCCAAAAGTCAACATTAACAGCAGCTTGGTTTGATTTTTCATCTGCCTTTTGTAAAATAGATCAGACAGTGAAAAGACTCAGGATCTTTTTCTTTTTTTCATTTCTGTCCCACTCTTTCAGAAAGTTTGCAACAATGCAACCAAATTACTTAGTAAATCCAGTGCACATTCCAAGCATGCTAATTAATATATTAATTTTTCCACTTGCTGTTTGAAATAAGTTATGATGCCCTATACATTTATTTACAGAAAAAAATATTTAATCTTGATAAAAGCACAGCCTCTCACTTCAACTTAATTTTGTTTTACTACTTGTTGAAATGTTTGTCTTAACAATTCCTTTGATTGGGAAAAAACTACAACAATGACTGGTAGAGGTGTCTTACCTAAAGACTGGTAGAGCTCAGTCATTTTGGGATGATCCCAGCAGGTTGTTTGCGTCTCATGGCTACAAAACAAAACACAAAAGTTAGTAAAACAGAATTTCTCTTTCCCTTTCCTTTGCACAGTGCACATCCCAGCGCTGTGCCAGACCACCAGCAGCAGCCTGAGCTCTTGCAGGAGGGAGTCTCAGCAGCGGCAGGCATGTCTTCTTTCAACACCAGATGTCAGTTTGGACTGCTGCATTTAGTCATGGGCTCAAGAAGCAAAAATTGAAAGTTCTGCTAATATTACAAAGACAGTGAGCTTTCAAACAACATAGTGTTTTGGCTCTCTCCCTTAACCTGGGGGTCTCTGTGAAGTTTCAGGAGACAGAGCTATACAGAAGCCAGGAAAAACCCAAATGGGGTTATAAAACCCTGCACTACGAGTAGAATGTAAATGGGACAATCTCTGCATGGAAGCTCGCAGTCTTTAGCTTTGCAGCACGATGTTGCCAAAAGACATGCAGTGTGAGAGAGCCAACTGCTTGAAGTGTTAGTGAGTGTAGTAGCAACTCATGTCTCCCAAGGCTACACATTTTAAGATTTTTTTTAATGACAGCGTAGCTAATGTGATCTTGTTTCCATTAATGTGGAAAACTTGAAAAGAAAATTCTCCTTATCTATCCTATAGCCAGTGAAGTCTTGGTCATACGGAATTCAGCTCCATTGAAAGACAACCATGACTACTCTTAAATAAAATTCTGAAAAGTACAGTTGCTAGCAATCACATCTGCAGTTCTTGTATTTGAAAAGCAAACACCCTGGGACCAACACATGCGTTATTTGGAAGGAAACACAGAAGAGCGGGATCTGATCCATGGTGCTTTGGCATTCTGGGAGCACAAACCTTTCAGTTCCAAGAGACTGAATCGCAATCCAGCAAGCAAGCAGAATGCCCCTGTACACCAAACCGTGCATGGAAAGCTGATGTAACAGCGTTATTTCAGACACCAAACTGTCCTTCAGCTCTTTATGAGGCAGTGATGTTCCCAAGTGCACCTCTACAGGCATGCCCTAGGGGTGCAGTTCTCAATGCAACACTTCAGCATCACCACTGCTCCGAGGAAAAAGAGAATTGTGAGGTGTTTTCTTAGCAGGATGTAATTTGTTCTAAGAAGAGAGGCTATTTAGTCGATCCACGTGAATACTTCACTGGTCCAGCAATGTCTGTATATTCAGTAGCTTACTGTATAATATCCCACATTTTGCTCTATAACAGCAAGGAAGAATGAAAGGGCTCACAAGCAGTAAGTATAAGCAAAAATGCATGAACAGCACTGCCCGAGCCGAGCACAAGATGTTAAATAAGCCCCATCTCATCAGCCTCAGCATCCCCTCCCTTCCTAATTCCTGTGGCAGCTGAAGGTAGTGAGAAAGGGGGGAGGACACGAGCCGCAGCAGCCATCCTGCTCTTTGCTCTGGGAAAAAATGAGTGCTGCGAAGGGAGGTGGCTGCAATCGCCTTCAGTCATCTGAGCTTACAGTTTTATGACCACAGACGTGGTAGCTTACATGAAAACACCGTGCCCATGTTCCCAAATTTCTCAGGACGTTTGGTACAAGGAGGTTCTGCAGTACCAGCAGCTCACAGCACATCCTGGTATAGTTAATATATCCTGGTATAGTTGAAAATGAAGGGTTTTTCCATTTTTGAAGAAAAACAGTTTCATTTACGTACTGAGTCCGTCAGAAATGTGGCTACCATTTGGTCCCTGCTTGCACAATAGCAGCCAAAAGGAAAAGAGCAAGGGAACGTATTCATTGCCAAATAACTCTGTCGAGAGAGAGATCTCACGCTTCAGGTAAGAGGGCTGCAGCAGCAAGCAAACACTCAGGCCCACAGACCTGTCCCTGCTGTTTGCTAGCGCCCAGAGTTAGTTCCAGACCAGTGGTTCCCCTGGCAGCAGCCGGCTGGGCCCAGATCGGGAGCGCTGTAGGACCGAGCTCCAGAGCTGCACACAGGCGCGCTCCTCAGGCTGGGGGCTGGTGCAGGGGAACAACCCAGGAATTCTGGTGATGGGGGTTTTCCACACCTCTTTATTATCTCAAACGCCACGTGTGCAGTACTTCTCAGATATCTGAACAGCAAGTGTGTCCTTGGCTTCTGTGCCAAATCACGTGGCAAACACCAGAAAGAACTTATGCATACAGTTGCAAGAAAGCTCTGAAACTAATTGCCTAATTTTCCCCGTGAATTTAGTTTGGCAGCCCCAGATTGTTCTGTGGATGAACTAAACCACTTGGGGATCTACAGCTGTTGGTCTGGGAGCTTTCAAAGGCACTGATTCCCCATTAAAGTATTTTAAAGCCATCGGGTATCTGGCAAAGATGTATCTATACAGAATCCAGAATCTCATGCCTGTGTTGGATAGAAGAACAAGAGGGTCATTTTAGATGCAGAAAACTGTTATTGTCTGTTATTGTTAATCACTCATCAAAACTACATAGACAAGTATTTCACCAGTATTTTTATTTTTATGGTAAAATGTAATCAGATATCAGTGAACTTAGTGCGTATGGCTTGAGATTATGGCACTCATTAATCTTCCCAAAAATATGTAACTGATCTTCCTAAGATTTTGTAGGCAAAATTTCCATTGCCAAATAAACATTGCACTGTTTTTATGTATATTTTTACTGCTAGTCGCCTCAAATGACTACACAGCATGCTTACATCACGACTAAGATAACTCGCTCAGAGATGCCCATTTTGTAAGAAGCGGTTTCACTCACTTCGTCTACAAATCTCAAAGGCTGAGCTGGCAGGGCAGGTGCATTTCCCCAGTGCTCTCTCCCTTTGCTTTATTTGCAAACTTGTTTGCACGTCACAGGAAATACTCCTTTCTCTGGGGTACCACTGGCGAGTCAATGCAAACCTTAACTCTGGCCCTGTCTTCTCCTATGCAGCAGAACCCAATGCCCTGTACCCAGCTCACAGCAGGGCCCTGGCCATGCAGCAGTGGCGGCTCGGCCTGCTCCCTGCCATCCTGGTGAGCCCTCCATGGGCTGTGGGCTGAGGCCTGGTGTTGGTGCAGGTGAGGAGGCAGGGCAGGGCTCCTGACGCACGGGAGGCAGGATGGCCACAGCTACTTTGCTCCAACTAAAAGTACCAGAAAGGTGAGATCACACCCTGCCTGCTCTCTGTGAGCCTCTTCGACACTTCCAAAGGCCATTCGACTGTGAGCTGGGGGCCGGGTGGCAGGGAGGCTCTGCCTGCCCAAAGGGAAGCGCCAGCTCAGCAGTTTCCACAGTCTCCACCGCGTCTGGGAATGCCGTAGCATCCTTAATAGAGCTGCAGCACAAGGTCTGCCAGAGTTTCAAACTCTGGTGAGCAGGGCCCTTTGCACCCTGCAAGTCAGGGGGACACGGAGGGATGCAGGAAGCACAGCGCGAGCCCACCCGACCAGCGACAGCTGAGCTGGCTGAGATGCACTGAAGCAAGGACTTGTGGCTCATCTTTCTCTTTCCCACCTGACTTAAGCTGCAAAGGTGGAAAGGAAATTAAAAGCAGGTGAAAAGGAGAGGAACTGCACTGGGTAACGGTGACACCTAGGCGCTGGTGTGGCTGGCACACTAAATACACTGATAATTCAGGGCCATGAATGCGCGGTTCTCACTTAATACATCCTTTGGGAATGGCAGGACCACTTCATTAAAGGATGATTACATCATATTAGCAAGGGTAATTTTTATGTGGGCATCCCTGTCACACTATGCCTGTGCAATCCCTCTGTTCTTGCCAAAAGCACAGAGATTTGCCTTTCGTCATTGTCAGGAGAGAATAGCACATGGGACTGCAAACCTGAAACCAAGAGACGGTATTCAAAGAGACACATGAACTGAGTTACAGTTCCCTTGCTACAGCTTGATCAGTTTGGTTCTTTTCTCTTCCCACATTTTATATAACTTTTGCGTGACATCAGCAGCGTGAGGAGTGGAGAGCAATGCCCCACCAGTACTAAAACGTCTCTGCACAGGTTGCAGCCAAACATTCACACACCTCTTTAACTCATCCTGATGGCACTCCTTCTCCTACTATCATATACATACATGTATGTATAGGATTCAGGTTCTCTCGTTTATCCACTGCAAAGTTCCATAGCTCAGAACTTCAGACTGCAGCAGTGCAGTCCTTTTTGAACCCTTGCACTGCTCTTCATTTGTGATACTGGAGCACACTCTGCTGCGCTTCTCCCCTCACACTTCTATTGGAAGCGCAACACGAACGAGATATGCATCTGCACAGATGTGCACAGAATAAGAAATTTCATCAGGTGGCAATAAACAGATTGTTACATGCACTTGATAACAAGGTGCAATGAAAGTACTGTTTTATAAAGCACAGAATTGATCCACTTTCAAACAACACCGTTTATAATACCTCTCACCTTTTGGCTTTAAGATGAATAAAAGGTTATTACCAGCACCTTATGACTGCTGTCAAAAAGCCAAAATAAACACGATACAGTTGCTTGGCTTTCACTAAACTAACATAAATGCATTTCAAAGTGTTTGCATGCATGCATAGACACCACTGCTCATTTACAATCAAAAACGTTTTCAGCAGCAGATGACAGCGATTGCAAGAAGACTTAACAGCTGTCTTTTTACAGCATTTCATTAATTCCTTGGCTAAAACACGGCACTGCGATGGAAAGTCTTAGTGGTGTGAGAAGGTGGCACTCCGTTGTGCTTTACAAAGGACTACTGTTTTCCTCTATAAATCTAGAGACTACTGATCTGTGCATGGGGATTATTTCTGCTTAAGCCAAGGATCAGCGTCCTTCCAGCAGGAATTTGACTGCAGCGTGTTTTATTGGCTTTTGCGAGATTTATCGCGCTGCTGAAGGGAGGCACCAATACATATTTAAGTTTCTTGCAGATACTAGAAATGAATAGTCTGAGAAGGGCAAATATCAACTGCCAAGAACTGAAGAGCGACTCTTTTTTCCTCCCCTGTGATGTTAAACATTTATTTTGCACGCTCTGCCATGAGCAAAGATTACCGCTCGGCAGCGGGGCTCGGAGCGCTGCCCCTCCATCTGCCACTTGCCCACAGATCCATTCGCTTTCCAAAGCCCATCCTCTCCGCTCCTGCCAAAGCGGCTTCCCTGCAGGCTCACCCAGGGATGGCCCCAACCAGCACCCAGTGCTGCGGGTCACGGACCCACGCAGCCATGCTCCGTCCAGAGCTCCGCGGCCCCGTGCCCGTCCCACGCTGCCCAACGCAGCAACACCGGCCCTGTGGAACTGCTCCCGGCCCTGCTGGGGAATGGGAAAAGTGACTGCTGAACATGAAACGACTGCAAAAAAGTAATATTCCTTTCAGCAGTATTAAGTCTTTTAGGAAAGTTCACTCCCGCGCCAAGTTACGTGCCACACAGGTAACGCTGCACAGTCCTGCGCAGCCCTTTACAGCCCATCAAAAAGCACACATCGCCACCCCATCGCTCCCCGGAGCACCCAACGCCTCCGGCACGGCCACCGCCACCTCGGCTCCAGGTCGGGCTCCGCGGGGTCAGCCCACGGGCGGACCTGTGCGCGCAGCCCCCACCCCGCCTGTCCCAGCCGGACAGCGGCCCCCGTCCCAAACCGCCCCGAAGGGACCGGGCAGCAAGCTGCCCTCCTTGTACTGACAGGCGGAAGGCACGACGGTTCCCCCACGCGCTTTCGAGGCGACGGTCCCCCACGCTGCCTCCACCGTCGCAGCCGTGCGCTGGGACAGCCGCGGCCACCGCGGTGCCCCGGCCCCATCCCGCCCGCAGCCCCGCCGAGAGCTCGGCACCTGCCGCCGCGCCCCCTCCTGTTCCTCACCCTCTCCGTTGCTCCCTCATGGCGGCAGCTGCTCGGCGGCGCCGCGGAGCCAGGCACAGCGCAGCCTCCCGGCCCCACCGCCGAGCACCACTGCAGCCGCCCCGCCGCCGGCCGGGAAGCAGGGAGGGAGGGAGGGAGGGAGGGAAAGGGCGGCGCTCCCCGCACTGCACCGCCCTGGCCCGCCCCCCCCTCCGCCGGGCTGAGGCGGGGGTCTTTCGCCAGTGTTTCGCCGGCCCGCCGCCTGTGGAGTTTGGGGTGCTCCTTCCCGCCAGGAAGGGGGAGATGCGTGGCGGCTGGAGTGAAATGTGCGCCGGCAGTGGGCCGGGTTGGAGCCGGCCTCGGTGTGGATGCCGCCGTGCAGCTGCTCACGGCAGCAAGCGGTGTGCTTGGGAGTGAAAGCNTGCGCGCAGCCCCCACCCCGCCTGTCCCAGCCGGACAGCGGCCCCCGTCCCAAACCGCCCCGAAGGGACCGGGCAGCAAGCTGCCCTCCTTGTACTGACAGGCGGAAGGCACGACGGTTCCCCTACGCGCTTTCGAGGCGACGGTCCCCCACGCTGCCTCCACCGTCGCAGCCGTGCGCTGGGACAGCCGCGGCCACCGCGGTGCCCCGGCCCCATCCCGCCCGCAGCCCCGCCGAGAGCTCGGCACCTGCCGCCGCGCCCCCTCCTGTTCCTCACCCTCTCCGTTGCTCCCTCATGGCGGCAGCTGCTCGGCGGCGCCGCGGAGCCAGGCACAGCGCAGCCTCCCGGCCCCACCGCCGAGCACCACTGCAGCCGCCCCGCCGCCGGCCGGGAAGCAGGGAGGGAGGGAGGGAGGGAGGGAAAGGGCGGCGCTCCCCGCACTGCACCGCCCTGGCCCGCCCCCCCTTCCGCGGGGCTGAGGCGGGGGTCTTTCGCCAGTGTTTCGCCGGCCCGCCGCCTGTGGAGTTTGGGGTGCTCCTTCCCGCCAGGAAGGGGGAGATGCGTGGCGGCTGGAGTGAAATGTGCGCCGGCAGTGGGCCGGGTTGGAGCCGGCCTCGGTGTGGATGCCGCCGTGCAGCTGCTCACGGCAGCAAGCGGTGTGCTTGGGAGTGAAAGCGGGCAGCTTCACCCCCAAGGCCTGCCTTGCCCTGCCGAGGGGCCAGTTCTGTTCCCCCGCATTTCCTGAGCACGGGGATGGGTGCCACATTTCCCTGTGTGAACTCTGCTTCATGTTGGGTGTACAAGTAAAAGCCATGGACCTGCTTTCAGTGTTACAAGCACTTCACATAGCCTCTCACACGCCTCTCACCCAAGCCACACGTCTCCATGTCCGTCACTCACAGCATCAACGCTGGGTGGGAGCCAGGCCCTTCACACAGCTGGGTAGCACTTCCAACTTAAACGTGGTCCCCTCATGGTAAAGCCACCCAGAAGAGTGCTTTTAAAACCTACAAAAAGCCCCTGTCTTAACGCTGGGAAGATGTAGGCCTGGGCACATTGGAAATTCACTTCACCCGTAGTCACCACCGTACCAGATCAGTGCCCATGGACTGCTTTCCAGTTGCGTGGATGTCAGTAAGCATGCACCTCAGTGGTTTCCGTCCTGAGGATACATACGACCGACCTTAAGGATCCAGGTACCCAGATTATCTCATTTTAGTCAAAAGCCCAACAAATGGTTCAGGGGAAGCCCTCGTTTTTTTTCTAGGAACTCTACAAGTGCATGTTGCTCAGGGTTCAGCCCCTGCAACCACCAGATGCAAGCACGAAACCCAGTGGAGTGAAATGTTAATTTCTAACAGTTTCTAAACAACCTAATTTGCTTCAAAAGGTCAATGTCACAGCTTTCATTTATCTTGCATCTCCAACACTGCCCTGACAAGGCAAGAAAAAGAGAATTCATCTCAGTATGGACAGACAGTGCCACATTAAAGCTCTCTGGGTTATATATATATATATATATATCAGCTTTGAGGCAAATGAACTGGCTGAAGGCTGTCAGTTTTTTCAAATCAGCAAACACATCTGTTCTCATTTTCTGCTGAGTTTTAAGAAGGGAGAGATCTCTCAGCTTTAAAGTACAGTGCTTGGCACGTTAATTGGGAGGGACTTTGCAGTCTTCACGAGGGAAGAGCAGCCTGCTGAATGCAGCAGGGCTCGCTGTGGCTGGAAGCCTGCAGTTGCACAGAAAAAGCATTTTGCTTTCTTTCAAGAAATCTCTGGTCCTGATCGCCGTGATACACATTCCTTCAATTTCTTACTGTTGCTGGAGTTTCCTGGTCAGCCCTAACAGAAGCTTGATGCTGCTATTACCACGTTCCTCTCCTTTCCCATACAATAGTGCCAAGTAATAAGAATTTAAAAAACAGTCTGAAATTCTCATACTTTGCATAATCTTCTTTCTCCTTGAGTTACAAATAAGGTATTGTATTCAATTAGACTCACAGCAGGTGAAAACCCCAATTAGTGAATCCATTTTCTTGGCTTTTTTTCCCTACCTTACACCCACACACCACTTTTTTTTTTTTTTCCCTTGAACAATAAAGGGGAACTCTGAGTCATTCCTCAATTGAAAAGCAAATTAACCCTTTGATCTCCCAAATCAAACTATTACCCACTCAAGAACATCCAGGGGAAAACATGAATGTTGAGAGATTAAAGGATTAAGGCCTATGGACTTCATAATTTGATTTTATAAAAAAAAAACACCTATTTAATGTAATTCTGATTGCTGTCTCCAAATTCACAGGAGCTTTTAGCAACTCTGATTGACCTCAAAATTATGTCTTTGCTGTGCAATGCAAGTGAACAATACCAATGTTATTCCAAATTATTTTAAAACTACTCATAATTTATTTCAAAAATATAATTTGTTTGCAGTGTATATGGTTACTGTTTTGGGGGTTTTTAACTGAAGCAAGTCTATACTCCATACTTAATTTTAAGCCACTTTTCTGATAAAAGAAAAAGAGTCTTCTTCTGTAGAAAATAAAACAGGATTACAGGGCAAGTGAAATTTTAATTCCCTGTGGTGCTTTTCTTATCCAAGGAGTATTCGGTCAATTTGGACACCTACACAGAGAACTATCAGAAGAAGAACAGTGTTAATTTCTTAGAGTGTAGCTTTGTGCCAGACTGTATCTGATCAAGGTGTCTGTCTCTTCAACACTTAGCTGCGCCAGGTGCTTAAGGGGAAATCACAACTGCCTAATACAGGAGGGATAATCTGCTTTCCGTAAAGGTGCCTGAATAATTAAAGACTGGTTTACTACCCCAAAACTCGGGATGAAGGATGAAATGGATTTTCAGGTAGTTCAACGGCGCTGCCTGCTGTCCAGATGCCAATGGCACCTGTGCATTTGAGAATTCTCATTTTCCAGTCCTAACACGTTATTCTCAGAATTCTGTCACTTTTCTATAGGGAAAGAGACACAGTCATACAAACTTGAAAAATAATAATATGAGCATAAGATAACTGATTCTCAAATAGTATTGCTTGAGTATAAATCTCAGGTTTTATAAAGGAGATCAGCATTAGGACCCCATGTTGCAGACAGATAGGGAAACAAAGGCAGAAATGGGTAGGAACTTCCCTAGAAATGCTTAGCAGGGCAGACTTAAATTTGCTTGTAAGGGTAGCACTTAATGAGTTAGAAAACTAAAGATATTTCTTTATTTTTTCTGTCATTGAACATAAAGATATGACATTTTCCTATTAACTACGTCTTGTTCCTGTCGTTCTGTGAAGCGTGCAGCGCTCCTTGTAAGTGTGGCTTTACTATTTCTCAGTTATCTGGGTGGTGGATTAGCAAGTACTTGCCTTGCATGTAAGAAGACATTGTGGTGCCCTGTGTTGGGCTGGCTAATCCGCTATGCTCTTTGAGCCTATTTTCTTTTTCTTGGTATAAATAAATACTAAGAATCACTTGGGATGGCACGATGACACTTTCCTGGATCATCTGTCTCAAATACGCTCCAAGGGCTGAAACCTCCAGGATTTCTTCTGTGTTCGCTGATAGCTCTCTCAGACGAGCCAAGAAGAGAATACTGTTTTGGATTACGCTTTTTTTTTTATTCTTTTTTGCCTGTTTTCACATTACCACTGGAAGCACTTTAAAATACTGTAAATGCAATGAAGAAAATAGTTTTGAAGTTCTGCGTTCATTTTCCCCAGCGCTGCACTGTAAATTAAACACTTACTAAAACATTCATTGCTATGTATAATCAGCTATTTGCACTATGGGAGAGCTGAGGAGGGAGCATGCCTGTTCCCATTTAGAGTGAAATCGTTTGTGTCCTGCATGAAGGGATATGAGCAGGAGCTTCTTCAACAGGGATCGTCCTTCACATCACTATGCAGCCATGTAAGCACAGAATCACAGAATTGTAGCGGTTGGAAAGGACATCTGGAGATCATCTAGGCCAACCCCTTGCAGGTTCCCTGCAGTGGGTTGCAAAGCATGGGACTTATATTGAAGAAACTCAACAAATACTCCAAGTGTACCACGCCCAAATCACCCAGAGCTGCTATCATAGGCTTTTACATTTCTAACCAAGAAGTGACTGGATTTCAAAGCTTGATGTCTGAGATGTTCTTGCATCAGACAGAGTAGGAACTATGTGTACTTTATTTAAATAAAACTATTTCTGTAGTAAATGTTGCAGAGCTTGCAGCAATTTAATGCACAGTATGGAAGGTACTGTTGCACAGCATGTGTAACAGGAGGACGTGTATTCCTGCTGAATACACAATGGCACAAGCTCTGCCTTCCTTCACAAATCTCCTTTGGGCTGTGCTTGCTTTTACTCTAGTGAAGACACCTGACTAAAACAGAAGTCCCCATCACCCTGTGAGATGAGCATCACAGAACCTTGGGAGCAGTCTGTGTGTGCCTTATGCTGCACGACACTGTTGGCAGAATATGAATGATAGGATGCCTATCATTTTAGGTATACTAAATATACATATGATACTCATCCTGTTGAAACTCATCCTGTTGAAGGTTAATTGGGAGAGAGTGAAATTGTTTTTTAGCAATTAAAAAGAGGCAGTGGTAGACGGCCTGCAGTAGCTGAGCGTTTGTTCAATCCACTGCCAGGTACAGAACCCAAACAGAGGGGCAGTGAGAAAGACTTTCAGTCTGGTGATCAGGTAAGGTTACGTGCACCACTGCACATGGTGGACAGCACATCCCGGTTCCCCTAGTGTTATGAGCTCCTCAGGTAAGGACCTGGAAATAACAAAACCTCTTATCTCCCTCTCACTCCAAGTCATAAATAGTAAACAAAATGAAGAAAGATTCTCTTCTAGGATGGAGATGAACTGCAGTGTGGATATTCACAAGAATGCTAAGATCAAGAAGGAAAAAGGCTGGCAAAGCACTAGATGAATAGAAGTATTAACAGAAACCTCTGGAAAGCTAACCAGAAAATGAACCTATAAAAAAAGCCCTTAACATCTACCAGCAAACAGAAAACTCATGCCAAGCAGAACAGCATGCTAATCTTGATAATCTACAAGTAAGACTTGAAAAAATAATAATTATACCATGGTAAGTTCTTGGTTTGAGGAACCTGTATTGGCAAAATGAATGGCTATCATTTCAGTGAGTATGGTTGTGAACAAATGCAAACTAATAAGGATAAATTAAAGAAAATAATGAAGGCAAAATCTATTTCTTATTTTCCTTTGCATTCTCAGTTAGAAATAAATGACTGTTTTGCCTCCTGGGGGATTAAAATAAGCAGGATTTCATAAACTCTCTTGCTCACTAAGTCTCTTTTCACCTCCAAATCTCTCTTTCCACACACATACTTGCAACACAAGTTGCAAGTACAGAAGCTGGCTTCCCATATCATGAATTTCTCTTCCATTTCCTGTCAATGTAGAGACCTCAGTAGAAAATGTGATGTGATATGGATCACCATGCATTCCCGGTGACACACTGTTTGTGAGCAGCCCTCTTGTCTGAAGCCGCCCACAGACAGCAAAAAGCCCTGCATTCCTTTTACACTAATTTACTTTTTGTTTGCATTCCATAAAATATTTATTTTTGACATTATCATCGGGTCTGTTTTGATGACTAAAATCATACAAACAGAAAAGTTTTTTCCTTCATTCTGGACATTTTTCCAAAAGGGTCCTGTGTAAATATTATCTTGAAGAGAAAGTACTCATTTTGCGAAAAAAGCCATTTAGATTACACTAGGAGATTACATCCTGGGATATTCCGATGGTAAGACTGCGTGTAAGTATGCAAAGAGGTCAATGAAAATATATTGCATTTTATGACAGCTGCATGCAGGCAAGTTTCCAATCAGACCACTAACCAGGCAAACATTACACCTTTGAATTACTGTATGCATTTTTTTCCCTGCATTTTAGCAGTGGATGCTTTGCAGTGTTCTCACAGAATGTGTAAAATCTGTTGCTTTAAAACATACTTTGAACCTGTCATAACTACCATATCATTTCCTCAATTATTATAATGTAATATACATAACATTTTAATATATTATTCTAACAACAGAATGCCTATTTTTACATACCCACTAGGCTTCTCCATCATCTTCCCGAGTATGTTGAGGTTGCTGACCCTAGCAGGTATAAGAAGGTTGAGAACTGTTCCTAACCTTTTCCTATGCGCCTCACAGAGCCCTGATGTGAGAAAGGGAGAACTCTCCCTCCCTGTTAATCAAACTTAGGTTGATTTCATTTCCAGACTGGAGAGGATTTAGCTTCCTAACTACACAAGCAAAGTTCACTCTTCCTGCATGTCATGACTGCTTTGCTGTCTTCGTAAATGTCCAACATGGGTTCAGAAATCAGGTGAAAGTGTGGTGCTGCACTTGAGGAAAAGCCAGCCTACAGAAGCTGATGGAAGAAAGAAGCAGCTCCACCTAACTAGCCTTACCAGTAAATCCATCGAGACTTACTTCTTCATCTGATCCAGGTGATTGTTCTCAGGGTTTATTTGCATGGAAGTGCAGCTTCAGGTTAAGGTTGTGCAACTGTTGTTCACAAACTGAGAACAAACTTTGTAATGGCAGAAAAGTAAAAGCCTTTCATCTGACATTTCTGAAATTAAAACTTCAAAATTTCTTTCCAAAACAATAACCTATGACAAAATGTACTTCTGTTTAGTTCAGTTTGACTACAACATGAGGCAATTGTTCATACAGCTCTGACAGTGTATGCTGTCTGTAATGGCAAGTGGCAATAGTCTCATCTTGTCTGTGCCAAAGAGTGAAAATTAATGTTTATATATACGTTCATTTGAAACAAGCATGGACATACAGATACCTACGTCAGCAAATGCTTCCAGAGACAAATGAACAAGTATCAGTCACCATGAAGCCATGTCCTAGGTCACAGATATTAGCTTATCCTAATTGAATCTAAATGTATGTTAGCACTTAAATACTGCAGTAAAGACAAATATAAAGGAATTTTCAAGAAAGAAAAATTATTTCATAGAATCATAGAATCGTTTGGGTTGGAAGAGGCCTTACAGGTCATCTAGTTCCAGCTGCCCTGACATAGGGGGTTAGATATTCCTTAGCTACATGTAAGAAAAGAATTTTGTTCAAGTCTCCTGTGGCAAGTTCAAACATTTACACTTTGGAACATGCTTCACATCATTCCAGACAGCTTCTGCTCCACCCATTTACTTAACTGTAATATGGTTCTTTCTAACCAGGTAGTCCTCTCAGCTTTTGTATGTAGGTATCTGTGTAGCTCCTTCCAGCATACGAGATGGCAGTTAATGCAGGACACAATCCCGCAGATGCTGGCTGATGACAGGAAATAAGTCTTGCTAGATTATATTTCACAGTTCAAACTAGATGTTTAACCGAGTATAATGATGGGAATACATCTAACAGAACTCAGTGTCTGGGTATACTTTCAGTATTTTATGAGTTTGAATTCAGCAGAACCTCACAGTACATCTCAACAAGGCTTCCCATAAATTGCAATTCTATCAGCATACCTTCTTGCCTTTCTCTGATCTCTGTTACCAAATAGAAAATGGAGTTTCGT
Source organism: Penelope pileata (assembly GCA_013396635.1). Lineage (NCBI taxonomy): Eukaryota > Metazoa > Chordata > Aves > Galliformes > Cracidae > Penelope > Penelope pileata. The sequence goes on along the minus strand of WBMW01001277.1, from coordinate 366,057 downwards.
AGTGAACAAATAAGCTTGCAAAAGGAAGATTCCCTTCCTGGCAAAGCAGCCAAACTAGCCATGGGAAAACTTGTGATGATAATCAGAGATGCCTTGTCTGCACAAATCAAAGAGCCTTGATATATATGTCCGCAGGAACACAGATGACTTTTAGGAGCTACCATAATTCACTATTAAGTGAAGGACAACAGTGACTTAGTGGAGCTCAACATCAGCCAAAGTACATTTATTCTTTCTGTATCAAACATTCATCCACACAGAACCAATCAAACAAATTAGTAATTTGGATTTCAAACTATTTTCTTCATCTTTAAGAAACAAAACTGCCATTTAAATCCTGAACGTTTTGTACAGCCCTAAAATATAAAGAAGAAAAACCTTACTTATGGTCCGTATTAACATTCTTAGACAACTGTGGCTACAAACTCTAGGGAGTCATCCTTCGAAAATGCCATCAAATAAGTCAGCCTACAATTCTACCATTTCAACATTTTCAGCTTTTTCTATAATAGTCCAGACTTAAGCAAAAAATCCTTATTGCTAGGTCTAAGTGGAGTAACCCATCTTTATGATCTTCCTCACCGTTTGTTACACAATGCCAGATTATTTTAAAAGTTTGGACTACCTGACTTTTTACTTCTGTCAGAAACATCACAACACAGTTTTTGTTACCTCCCTCTCAAGAACAATAATGTGTTAAATTCGACTAAGATTTCTCCTCATCTATATATGCAGAGCATTGACAAGATCCAAACCACATGTATTTCATACTGTCCACTTGGACTACTGCTATCTTTTATGCTAGCATTAATTTAATAGACATAGATAACATTATTTACTGTGTAGAAGATGATTTCCTGAATGTTCTTGAAGTTAGAAGGCTCACCTGAACTCACAATTCCTGTCTTAGAAAGCATTACAACTGTTTGAGCGTTCATCCTTAATTCATACAAGATAACAAAATCAGTCTGTCATACTAAGAAAATATAATGTTGTTTTAAATTATCGTTGTTTTCTTGAAGCAAATTATTTTCCTTTCATGAGCTCTAGCTCATGGTTGTCAGTTTTAGAAGCAAACGTGGTTTTGCGAGCAATTATCACCACTCAGTTAATGTCTTTACACTAATATGCATCAGTCCAGGGAAAATAAAGCAATGATCTTCGCTTTACTTTCTAATTAAAAACTGAGTTAAGTTTGATGTCTTTTGTAGTATAGTACTTTTGTAGTGTAGTAATGAAACTTATTTTTTCATATGAAGATTGCACTTTTTATCAGTAATCAGAAATTAATCTCTTTTTACTTTTCCATAATTTTGTTGCTGCAGTTGGTCTTATTTCTCATTCTTAAAAATCTGCATTCATTATTTCTCAAATTATTATCCTTCCACCCATGTCCTTCAATTTGTTCTGTTTTTAGGGTAACTAACAGAGCAAATAATTTATTAGGGATAAAAATAAATTTGCAAAGATTTGCAGATGCTGGCAGCCTAAGAACTTTGCCAAATGGAGCCCAAGCAGGGAGTAAAGGATTAGACCCTATCTAATCCACTGGTTTTATCAAATCATTGTATTTAATACTGAACTAAAACCTTTGGAGACTTTTATTTTTAGCAGCTTGCCATACTGCTTATTCATTTGGCTTTATTCTACGAATCACAATTTAGAAGTCAAAGAGAAGAAAGATTTCTTGTTCATGAGTAGGATATCATCATTAAAAGTCTTCTATCTGCTACACAAGTGAATAAATAATTTTTTTAGACTCTATGGAATATTATTTTTTTCTGATGATTTGCCTAGTAAACATTACATTTCATTGAAGCTAGTATTTAATTTAAAATTTTAACAGGGATTATATGCAATGAAAATGGTGATGGTAGGGCATTCCATTGGGTAAGAGATGAAGAAAGTGATTGGTTTTGATAGTCGTTTCCATGTTAATTTTGTTCATGAAGCTTGCTAGTAAATTGAAGAAAAACAAAGTCAGTAGCACTACATTTACACTGTCATTTAATCAAATGATTAAGTCTATGAAACTGCCAAGAGTGATCAACTCTCCAAATCTGACAGTATTTTGGTTATGCAGACTTTCTAGTGACACATTCTTCTGTATCTACACTGCTCTGTATGTCTGCCCTGAGAATAATAGTCACCTCCTGGTCTAAATTCCACACAGTGGCTCTTTTTCATATTGCTGAGAGCTGGATCACTCTACAGTAGACTACCATGGTACTGCTGTACTTCCCAGTTACTACTGCTGCAGGCCTAAGGCTTGATTGACATGTTTATATATTCTTTTCAAACTGTCTGACTCACTGTAGTAGTTGTTGTGGCCAGGAAGAGCCTTTATGAAACTAGTCTGGCTTGTTCCTGCAGAATAAATCCATCACATTTGATGTCGAAAGCATCTCCCTCCACTGAGGGAACCAGGAGAGTTGTAGACCAAACCCCTGTGACTTGAATGCCATGCAGTAGAATGTAGGTACAAGAGCTTTGCTGGGCCAGATTCTCAAGCTTTCGTGATGACCCTAACAAAGCAATCAGCTGGTAATCAAATTAATTATCTTTAAGTAGTGTGTTTCTATCCAGAAATGATTTGACAAAACCAACTCACGGTCAATGAGATCAATTATGATTATGAAAGCATGCTTTCTTTTAAAGTGTGCTGAATGCTCTAATGTGCGATTTCCAAAGTTTGCAACAGTCAAATCGTCTAAGGAAAAACAACCATTATTTCCATTCGAAAACTTTGTAAGCAGTCACATTTGTTGACAGTTTGTTGAATTCAAGAACCACTGCCTGTGCATACCAGCAGAGAACCTGTACTCTCGTGGCATTTATTTCTAAAAATTTCATTATATACAAATTAATGGTCCAGGTTGAACTTTTATAAAAGAAACTGGTAAAAGGTAGGGCTTAAAAAGAATACTCATCTCCTCTCTTGGACTTCTGTGTACTTGCATAGACCAAAGCATCTCACCAAGTTTGTGAACTGCAAAAACACAGTATGCAATGAAGGCTCTAAGCCTTTTAGTGTATCTCTTAGTACATACTGAGCTGAATTTTTACCTCTAAACAAAATTTTTGCTCAGTTCCTCAGTGGGTACAGGTTGTTCTGATATTGGCAGAATATACCATTCTCTGACTTAATCAATTTGATGCATTTTTAATTTCATGGGTTTGGTTGTTCCTAGATGGGCACAGTTTTTATTAATTAATCCCAGCCACCAATTAAAAAAGACAGTTCTTCTTTTCTTAATTTAGGTCATAATGCTGAAATTATATTTTCTTTACCCTATCTTTTTGTGTAATTTGCAAGGGGTAGTTCAAAGCCATGTACAGAACAATTTAAGTGTCTATTCTGTAGTTTTCCTCTTTCTAACTGAACATTTAATAAAGTGATAAATTTGACACTGCATAATTTGGTGAGAAATTTAGCACTGGATTTCAGTGAAAACAAGATGAAGGATCATGTCTGAAAAAAATATCTACACATAGGTAATGCAGCACTATTCTATCTTACTGTTCTTACGCATTCCTTCATCATATAAATAATACTGGTTTCAGTAATGCCTATTTTGTGAATACAATTTGGTCTGATCTTCTTTGCCATGACACTATCAGGCTGACTGTGGGTAGGTATATGGAATTAGGATTATGGGTACTGATTTACCAAAAACACTATAGCACCAACCTTGAACTGTTGTATGTATGTAAAAGGAGATTTTTTTTAAGTAACTTTTCATGTTTATTTTATTGGTATAATTTTTTTTCATCTTTACTGGATTTAGGCATAATGCAGCTGTAGAATGAGGAGTACATGTAGAAACCAGGGGATTTTAACCCTAACTGCATTTTCTACCAGTCAGTATCATAATCGAGAGAATCATCTGGTCAGTCTCTTATGTGCTATAAAGTAGAAAAAGTAAATAAATTAAGAATTGATACATCTTTTGCTGGCAAATGAATAGGATAAAGGTGGATAGGGAGGCAGTGGGTATACAGTATAATAGCTTCAATCTGACATATCATCTGTCTACTGGTAGTATTTTGAAATAAATAAATGATCAAAAAAAAAATCCAATAAAAAAAAGATCAACAAAGTCAGGATGAAATCTTGGAAATAAAATGAAACTTTGCAACACAAGTGATATGAAAGGTGCGATATGATTAAAATGCAGAATCTTATTTATTATGCATTAGGTAGATCAAAGCTTCACGGTGATAACAAGGCAGCGACTAGATGTTGCCACCTGTTTGGTCTCACCTGCAATGGGAATCTGTTAGGTGAAGCTGTGTTAAAGATTGGCACTGTGGGTGACACTTGTCAACAGCTTACATTAAAACACCAAGATTATTCTTATTTTGCTGGACAGATTTACTCATTCACTAGTGGAAATGTTATTTTTTAAACAAGTAGAAAAAAGGAAATTATGTTTAATTCAGGAAAGTTTCTGAACCAGCCCCTAAAAATTGAAGGTAAATTCTCTCACTGAGCCACATCACATACTTCTTTGAGATGGTGGCAAAAAGACCTGAAGAGCCTAAAATTAGAACACATTTCCACTGTGGTTTTGGAGAGAGTGCTGAGCCTTGCAGCAGGCTGAGCTCAGAGAGGAGAGACTGTGGCGAGCAAATTATCTAGGGAAATAAAATCTGGAAAACAGGGCAGGAGACAGTTTTTTGGAATATTTTATATTTTTTGGTGGTTGTTTGTCTCTTTTGTTTAACTTCTCAAAAAAAAAAAAAAAAAAGGAAAGATATGATTTAAGGAAAGTGTGTTGGTGTAACTGTATAACCATTGCTGGGAGAATCTAGTAGAGATAATTCAGGAAAGCTAAAAAACTATGAGATGCAACAAGACAAGTCAAGGCAAGGAAATGGTGATCTGTGCCAGTGTCCTTGAAACTTGCTGCAGAACTGGCAAAACAGATGAACAGAACTTTCAGTCTGGAGATGCCAGAGCAACATTAGGATCTCAGGACTTTAAGTGAATATTGGTAGGAGATAAACTTATGTGCAACTGAAAGAAGGAAGAGTGAGTAAAGATTCAGAAACACCTGTTTAATGTCAGCAGAAATTTAATTTGGGTTTATAAAACTGGGGAAAAAAGTATTTTAAAACCCTATGTACTGAAGGAGAATTGTTTGGGAGGTCTCTGGGTGTTACAAATATATGCATCAAATATACTGACCAAAACCAGTGTATGGACCATCATAGGAGAAAGGAAATGCCTGACTCCATCCAAACTTAGGATGACTACTGAGAGACTGCACAATGTGGGCATACCACAGGCAAGTTTAATGAAGGTTTCACACTGACAATCTCTTTTTCACTCTTTATTTCTAGAATAGTGGACAAATGCCCCAGAGCAAAGTACTGATAAAAGTTTTGCACTTAGCTCTCTCAGGAGAAAACTGTACAGATAGATTCACATTTTGCCAGCAGCAGATGTGTATTCTACAGTACTTTGGGCACTAATTTGAAAAAAACATGATACATGAGAGGAAATGCTGAGAGCCAGATTCTGATCTCTTTTACATTGCTAAAAGTAAGAAGTAACTGCTGAAATCAATGAGCATATCTTTCAATCCAAGCAAGCTGCTTTTGGCACAGAACGTGAACATGATTTCCATACTTCTGACAGTAAGTCTGACAGGAGCCTAAGATGACCCCACCATAACTCAGCAGGTTCTTCTGTTCATTTCAGATTGCTCGAGTGCAAGGAAATATTTGTTTCCTCTTGCAGCAGGAAACAAGAGAAAAAATCATAGCATCCATAAGCAACCACCAATATGCGGTGACCCTGACAGTGTGATTTGCATTACTTCAGTGTCATAGCAGAGTTAAAACAGTGGAAAAGCAGGTGAATCAGTAACGTGCAGGAGAAAACAATGGTCAAATATAAAGAGCTAGAGCGCTGTCTGCAATTAACATCTGCTAAGTGCTTTACCTTGTTTTATAATATTACAGCAGTATTAAAAGAATAAGAACTTCCACTATGAGGCAGCAATTAAAAGAACAAATGAAGCTGAGTGCACCTATGGCCAGAAAGACAACCTCTTCGCGTTTTTCATTTAGGCCTGCAGTGATGGTTTATGTCAAAATTGCTTAGCTCAGAAGGCAGAAGTCCAAACCAGTATTTGAAATTGTGGGGGGATCACTCATAAGAGACTTCTGGGAGTCAGATTTTTAACCTTTCAATGTCAGGTGCCGATTCACTGTGCTAAGTATAGGGATCAAATATGCTCTTTGACAACTGAGTCCAATTGACTAAAATGCTCTCAATGCCAGAAATCAGGAAGAAATTTCCCTCTAAAAATTGAAGGAAGATTTGAAGGATATCTTTATTCCAGCATTTGTTTTTGTTTGATTTTTATTCCTGTAGTCACTGATGTTTCTAGCTTCCACTACAAAATACATGCTCTGTTACACTCAGGAAAACAGCCACAAACTGCTTATTTCTGTTCTCCAGGGTTTCTACAGGCTGAAGCTGAGTATGATTTTGAAGAAGATTAATACATGAGACAAAAAACTGAGAATATTTGCTTACTTATGCTTCCAAGTTCAGTCTTTAGAAGGGGAATCTACAGAAAGTACAGCATAGCTGAAATCTATACTCACAGAAGAGCATCTCCTTCTGTATTTCTAGAGCAAGCTTAGAAACCTCTTTAACAAAGATCAGCTTCAGTAGCTTTTCCAAGGATGCATTTAGGTAAAGAGAGGATACATGCTTATATTTTGGGAAACACAGTCTACTTGTTTTTATAAGCAAGAAAATGGTAATTTCCTCTCATTTGCCACAACACCACTCAAGTGTCTGACTCTGAATGAAAGAAGTCTGGAATGGAAAATAGTAATCTGTCACTGATCATTCCCAGACATGGTCTCTCTCTGACTGTAATTATTATAATAAACAAGGCTGTAAAACCCTTGCACTTTAGGTAAATCTTTCTAATGATATTATAGTTCTATGTTTGTAAAGTGTTAATGATCTAAAAATATCTCCAAAGCTGACTTAAAAAAAATGGGTTACTTATTTGATGGTTAAAAGATTTAGCATCGCAAGAAACTGTAATTTAACTTATCCAACTTAGCCAGATTTATAAAGAAGCTTGCTTAGATGGAATGCTAAGCACCAGATATTTAGTTAAATGAAGACCGAATCTTGGACACAGTGAAAATTACTCAGTTTTTACAATGCTCCACTTCACCACTGCATTTATCTAAGATCAAATGGCAAAATTCTGCAAAATATTACAGTTCAGTAAGTATCTTCACTGCAGTAGGGCATGGGAGTTTAAAAGAAAGGAAATTAACTTTCTGATTTCCCAGAAAGCATCTGACAAGCAGCAAGGAAGGGAAAAAGTAATGTGAATCAGCAAAGGTGAAAAATTAACTTGACCTAGCAAAAAGGTGCTTTTGGATCATACTTGCTAGCTTTTGCAATGCAGAAAAGTGTGTTTACTTGTTTAAGACTGTTCTCTGCAAAAATCTGCAAAATGAAGTATTTTAAGAACATGAAGAAGAAAGAAAGAACCTTCCTGTGCCAAATTAAAACCCAGAGACATAATGCTAGGGAACATTTAGTTACTTCTAATCTGTGCTTGTTACTGGTGAGCCAGGATGCAGCAAATTAAAACAGTAGTCCTTCTACTGACCTCACTCTGCTCATCATCTACTTTATTCAATGTCTTCCCCTTGCTTCTCTTTTCTTACTCTTTTGTCTCTCCCCATCCACAAAACACTTGGCCCTGTAGTCCAACTATTGCTTCTCCTGTAGCGATGGCATGCTTTTCTTTGAACAAGACGTATGAAAACAGAGTGCCGCAGGGAGCATTGAGGAGATGTGGCACTAAACAGTTTCTTGAAGTGCAAAATACTGCTGCAGTGTGCTGCCAGACATGGCCTGGGACCATAAAGGACATTGGAGTACACTCACATCCTACCTTGGTCTCCCTTAAGGGGAGAACCCTTTTCTTCTCTCCCCAGTTCTAAACTGCGTGAGACAAGATCATACTGGAATGCTGTTTCACTAGAGATGGTGTACGTACTTATGTTTCAGTTCCTGAGAGGAAAAAAAATATATAGAAATAGCACCATTTAAGCACCAAAACAGCACAGAGCAGATGCACGCTCCACTTAGTGGGGCACTACCCATGTTTCACCGTGCATACATCTACAGATTCTCAGCAGAATCTGTTACTTAGTACAGATTCTTGAGTAGAAGTGACAGACTTCATATAAAACTGCACTGTTGAGCAGCAGGCTGGCAATAAATAAATGTTGCTCGGGAGGCTAGACATACACAGCTGTAGAGATCATGAAATTCAGCCTCTTTCCTGCAAAATAAACACTTCAAAAAACTGGGAAATTCTACAAAAGGGACATTCAAGTGAATATAATAATTTTACCTGAAATCTGTGTATTTGGGCCTTCACTATTTATGAATGACAAGTAAAGAAAAATCTTTTTTTGGAAACAAAAGCACAACAAAACATTTGCTGTTGCCCTGAATACTAATGATGGAAGACTGTTGCTATGGTGATGCTAATTTTAACGCTCTTGCCTGTGGACTTCATATGAACTGCCCGTTTTAACTTTTGCAAATGTCATTTACAAAATGAAAACCCATTAATGACTGGCGAGGGCACAATGTTCCACTTTAATTAGAATAATAAGGAATGCTGATGCACAAAGTACAGGTTTGTGAATTGCTACAAAACCCACACTGTCAAAATTAATTACCACTGATGAGGATTTTGTTCTTATTATTTTTTTTCCCAAAGAAAGCTTTAGAATAACAGCCATAGCTTGACTTGGAAATGAAAGCAGGCCTTCCTTGTAATATCAAGGTGGAATAAATAAGTTTGCAACACCAACAGTACAGAAAAGGATACAGCACAGCTTAGAATTGTGATTGAGCCAAACAAAGTAAGTGAGCACCGTTTTCACTAATGGGAAGGTGCCAATGCTGCTGAGAAAAATAAAGTATTTTTCAGAGAAGTACCTGCTCTGAAAATCGGTTAGGATTTGGAAAACCAAGTTTATGTTTTTGAAGAGTTTATGTGTACAAGCTGGGAACAAGTAAATGAGCATGTGCTACAATATGATTCTGGTTTGAGTTGGTGAGATATTGCTGTAACTTGCTAATTGCTATGTGCTGGGCCAAGCAGATGATGTTTAGGAAAAAAAAAAAGCATATGCAGCAGCGGTAATCCCTTTTGTCATGCACAAATCATGAACATAATACATTTCTCACGAGGGGAAAAAAATTCAACTACCACTTCTGTTTCTGGGGAAATGTCTGAGAATATAAAGTAGTTACTATGTTGATAAGGGCATTTCAATAGGACTGACTGCAATGAGGAAAGCATACTGCAATGAAAAGCATCACAGGCAGCTGCTGAGAGTACATTATTCAAACTAATTGTTATTATTAAATATCTCCATTGTACATAGTACCGCCTAGAGAACCTAAATTAGAGTTGAGATCCATTGTATTGCATGCTATATGAACAGAAAAGAAACTTCTTTTCTCTTACAACAAACAGTGCTGTGAAGAACTTGATTCACTGTTGATAATTTTGCAGAGTTCACCAACATGCCTGGTGTGCAGCCATGCCTACTGTGCTGGACAGCCATGAGGCCTGCTTCTACTCTTGAGAATCATTGTGCTCAGGTCTAATGTGCACTTCTGCAACACCTTGTCCGATGGTGTGTTATCACAGAACAAGAAGGGTCAGAGAGACCCTCTTCCACTCAGGAAAAGCTGTAGCAGCTATCTGGAATTTAGGGGGAGCCAAAAGCAAACAGCATTTAACAAATAGTGAGCCGATATGTGTTAACAGACTGACACTGTAAACTAAGTCAGGCAGATTCCCAGAACTGCGAGGCCTACAAAGCTGTAGCTTAATGGAATTTGAAATAGAGAAAAGCATCTGACATAAATGTCTCCCAGAAAATGGTTACTACCCACAGACAAGAGAGTGGTGTTTCTGGCAATGTCAGTCCCTCTAGCACTGACACGCGAAGGACTGAAGGGACTTGAAGTTAATGGAGCTTGATGCTGTTGGGGATCTAGAGCACCTCAGTTATCATCAGGACAGGACAGATATCTGGGTAAGAAAGGAGTATTTCTGTTTTGTTTGAACTTCTCTGTTAATCTAGGTGAACAGGCAGAATGTGAAAAGCGTTGCTTCTTGAGGAGAAAAACTGAAGCAATGGTATGAAACCAAGCAGTGATGATACTCTAAAGCATCCTCTGATGTTAGGTGATGGCAAGAGAAACAGTGCCACAAAAAGGTCTAAGTTTGTTTCACATATTTTGTCATATATGGACCAAAATACTCTGGGCTATTCTAATTCATTTTATGAGTGTTGTTAATATAGTGAACATAGCACTATTTAATGAGTAAGTAATGGCTGAGGCTGGAGTAGATTACTGCTCATCGGAGTGATTGAATACTAACTAAAAATCTTTTGGAGGAATATGTCAGTTTTAAGCAGAAAACGGAAAATAAAAATATACTGTTTGGTGCCAGAAAAGGAAATAAAATATTTAAAGGATAAGCAACACTAAATGTGTAAGTAGGCATAAAATGCACATACGGGACCTAAAGGATAGCTGACAGTATAACGTTGTGTGAAATAGTGGAAATGTCAACAGAGGAACCTAGATCTAGTTAGGTCTTTTTCAGCTTCAGACATAACTGAAGCTGAAATGCTTCAGTAATGCTGTATGGCATTCAGGGAATGCTATATAGAAAACAGGAAAAAAAAAATCAGTAATTAATGAGTTGAATGTAGAATTCACCAGAAAACTAAATGAAATAGAACTCTGAAAGTGAGTTGCAGGGCTTCCTATTAGAATATGCACAGAGACTGAAGACTAAAAACAGCACTAAGAGAAAGTAAGATAAAAGAGGGTGATGGGCTGGAGGCAGACAACCAGTGGGAGGATGGACTCTGCAAAGAGATCATTAGAAGGCAAGGGAAAGATGCAGGAAAAGTGAAGAGTAAATTATTGCAAGGGAAATCCTGAAAACAAGCCAAGAGAAAACAAGAAAGGACAGTGGGAAGATGGTTTGCTCACAGTGGTGGAATGACCTAGAAGAATGTGAACAGTGAAAAGATTCTTGGAGCTAGGCGACAGGAAACTGTTAGTGACCTCGTAAAGAGCTGTTTTAGTGGAAAAAAAGGGTACAGAAGCTAGAAAAGACTGGGGAGGAAGAAAAACATGGACTGGCAACAGACACAAATTCTGGGAAAAAGAAGGGCAATGGTCTGGATGTTGAACAGTATCAGAAGAGAGATTTGTTTTATCAAGGGCAGTCCTAAAGAAAAAGATTTTCATGTAAGTAAAGTAACAGATAATCTTCAAAGAAAATGCATACATCATTAAAAATAAAAAGCCTTAAGATATTTTTATATTCTCCTGGTGTATAAGGGGCTGAAGACATTAAATAAATAGACTAGTTCTCTAACAGTCAGATCTTTGATGTCCTAACTGTCGTTCTTCCAATTTCCTGTTTTGAAATATATTGTCTGTAAATGATCAAGAAACTTGCTATGACCTCAAAGAAAGCTTGTTTCAAACAAAGATCTTCTCCTTCAAACAAGCGATGCTTTTAAACTTTATTTTCCTCACTGCTACTAGTCCATAGCCTTGAGTTTTTACTACTGCGCATTAGTATATCATCAGTCTGACGAACATGCGTTCCTTTGTCGTGGACAGGACATATGCCCAATCTTCATTGGCTGAATATAATTTTTTTTCCCTTTGGCTAATTTCTAAATAGGAAAAAAAAAACCCAAAACATTGAAATTGAAGATCATTCAGCTGGGTAGGTTGATAAAAATTTAGTTTAGGAATACTTCCAGATAAAGATATCATGTCGAAATAACTAAGTACAGAGCTGTGTAATGTGCTTTTCAATCAGATCTGAAAGTACTGAATATGACTGTCACTACGAGCCTGCATTTTTCTGGGTGCTTCACGCCGTACTACAAAATATTTTGTGGTTATTGAAATAGAAATGCAAGTTCTCTGTTCCGACTTAGACGGTTATTGTGGGCTTTAGGTTTTGCTTTTTAAAGTGTTTAATTTCAGAATGAATTTTTAATGAACTTGAACTAGTGTTCTTACAATTGAATATCAGTCCTGTCTTGTGAAAGCAAACTTTTAATATTCATTGACTACTTTTTTTATAGTCAAGATTCAGCAAAACACAACAATAAAAACAATTGAACATTGCAACTATAGCTAAAAGCTGATAAATACATGAAAATGTATTTCCCGTTAGAACTTAAACTTCTCATTTTCTAATGAATTTTGCTCAGTGAAACTGAAAACTGCGGCATGACTGGAGCTAATGATAAAATGGATGCAGAGGATTCTTTTCAACACAAAACTAAATGAAATGCAAATTAATGACATGCAAAACCATAACGAAGATGTAAGAAAGCCTATAATAAGCTTATTATAAGTGCAGGCTTGTTTGCTTCAGAACTTCTTAAAGTTTATCTATTTAATCACATTTATAAAAGTCAGTGCATGATTTATATAGTCCAGGCATTCTTAGCAAACACGGCTACAACACCCTTCACCAGTAGGAATTTTGCTTTAAACACTTCAAATTGTTCCCTAACAGTTTGGGCAGAGGCAGTCTCAGGAGTAATAGAATGTGTATTTGTGCATATAATATATTATTTTAACCTTAAGATTCCTATCAAATTTGCATTTTTAAACCTTTGAGTGAAGTTTTAGTTGATGGAAGATTTGCCTGTGTTTGCTCCATATTGTTATTATTTCTATGGTTATAGCCGAAACTAAATTATACACAAAGTTCCTGAGGGACATTTATAGTCTTCTCTCTGGCTGTAATCTCTTCGCTGCTGCTGTTGCTGTTGTTAGTACCTAGCAGTATTTGCACTTGCTTTAACTTTTTCTGTATTTTCTAAAAGATGGGTAGGTAAGGTCAGCCAACAAAGTCTCCATTGATGAAGTCCTAACACTAAATACAATTAAGCAGAGTTAAACTGAAGATGAAAAAGTAGATAGAAATTACTGATCTGGGAGGACATATAAAGCTTCTGATTTTCTAATGAAGGTGCAGCTATTCTGTGCTTCAGCATGCAGTAGAATCCCTTAGTTTTTCATCACATTCTTTACAATGTTAAAGTATATATCAGTTTATATATACGTATACATGTATATATTTATAGCACCACCAGGATGGCAGATGCCAGGTTGGAAAATACTGGTTGGAAACAAAGTTTATTCTAGTATTCCTGTATTTTCATTCAATTTAAAACCTTACTTTTTATTTGCCTTCCTTGTATTTATTTATTCCACATTTTTGGGTCACAGCAGTTGAAATAGTGAGAACAATAATAAATTTGTATTACCATGAACTCTTTCACTTCCATCTCCTAGAAATGTTTATGGGATATTTCCTGCTGTAAAGGAACGATGAACTTTTCTTAATGATGAACGAAGTATTATACCCATGGCCCAACTAGACATTCTCTGATGTGTGATTAATATTTTAAAATACAACCATAGTATTTCACATTTGTGTTATGGTCGTGATGCTTTTATGAAATCATCTGTTCCCAAGCCAAACAGAGTAGTTTTCTAACCATTTATATTTTTACTTCATGTCTGTAATGTCTCTCAAGCATTTTTTCTACGCTTCAGACAGAATGTCATAATCCTCTAGAATTAAGTTCACAACATTTTCTTCAACAGGACAGCTTTTAAACGAAAGTGCAGTTAAATGTGTTAGGAACAAAACAAAGTAAAATAACATCTTTGCCTCCCTGCTCCTGTGTTATCTTTCTCTGTTCTTCAGCAGTGGGCTAGTTATTTAAAGCCCCTTTTTGAACTTGAACTTTAAAATAAGTTATCTAGCAAGCATCTAAATTCAGAATACCTGAATGTTACCAAATTGTCGTGGATTTAGATATTTGGATTTTTACTTCACGAAAATTCATATGTGAATGTTAATCCCCTCGCATCAATTTCATTAACATAGTAATGTATACGTTCACATTATCAAATATAAAACATGTAAGTGAAGAATAAAACATATACAGAAAACTTCTGCACGTTTTCAGCAATCTTCCTTGTTAGTAATTTATTGCTGTACTAAATGAGCTTGCACTCCCTGAAAGTCCCCGACCTGACTCTTACATATAGCATTTATGCAAATTTTGGCCTTTTTGGAAAAGAAGAGGGAAGACCTAGACACACAAACTGAGTAGCTGTTAGGCAGCAAAGTTTTTCCTCTACTCTCCATGCTACTCAGCAGGCTATTGGTTTGGTAATTGTGCTAGGCTGGGTATATAGAGTGCTGCTTGATAATGGCTCTCTGTTGTGTTGCACCATAATCTCATTTTCTGAGTACAATTGGCTTGGAAAGAGCATGAATGCTCGTCTCATCAAAACAACTTCTAAGAAAAACAATTCATTCAGAGATGTTGTGATACTTTTTTTATGGTTAATTTTTCTTAAATTATCTAGCCATAGATTTCCTAATATAAAAATGTATCTGAAGAATAATTGAAATTCAAAGCAAATTTGTAGCATGCAAAAGGCTGCCAAGCCTATAGCTCATATTTGAAATTGTAATTTATCTCATAGAGTTCAACTTTTTAATTAGAAAATGAGAAGCAAGTAAATGAATATGGATGATTTGATTATTCCTAACCTATTGGTTAGAATTCTTACTTAATATTCTTTACTTATGAAAGAATCTATACTTAAGATCCAATCTTACTGACATTCATACAGTTCCCGGTTAATACAATTTATGTTTTCCCTTAGCATCTTTAATCTCTAAGCATAATACATACACAAATTAGTTCTCATGATTGAAGATCTAAAGACAAGGATATCACAGAACTGATGTGCAACATCATTGCAGCTATTATCTGACAAAAAAAAATCTTGAAAGGAATCCTATAGGGAGAAAACTGGTTCATAGAATCCGTTGTCATGGTTCAGCATGTAAAGACTATACAGGTCACCTGTCAAGATATATGTTGAGACAAAGAATGTTCTGAAATACAGGAACGCATCGCAGTCTGTAGGAGAACTGGCATCTCAGATGGTCAGAGAAGGATCAAACACAAGAGAGATTCAGCAGCTTCGGTGAGTTCATTCTCAAAAAGAAGTCAGACTGGGAAAAAATCTGACCTCTTCCTGATAGGCCTCAGGAGAAGCAGCCCAGCTTGTGTATCCGAATATTCACTTGGTCTTTGCTAGACTATTGCTTTACCCTGGGTGCCAACACTAGAGCACTGAACAGTGTTCCTGAGCCTGTGAATCCATAGCAGGTACAGTTGGCGATGCATGTTGTAATCCACTATATTTATACTCTCTAGTTTTTTCTTTGGTATTGAAACAGATCTTAAGATGTACAAATGTTAATTATAGTCCTGCCATATATTAGATTGATGAGATGATGACAAAGAAGACAAAAAAGGCAGAGTAGGTAAAGAGAGATGAGTTTACTGCTGACTTTTATATGGATACTATTTTTCTCTTGTGGAATTGGGAAACACTTAGTCTGCTTATTGTGGAGCTAGCTGCATCAGAAGAGACACTGAACCAAGGGCAATACAGACAACAGACATGGCAAGTGCTGGTTTGGAGGAGCTGTCAGTCTTTTGAGAAAACAAAGGACTTGTGAGACTTCTTGGTATAACGAGACTATGTAAAAAATACGAGATATTGTTCTCTATTCCCTTGAAGATTTCATTGGACAGTTGTCAGAAGCTGTCTTCTCTTTGTCTGTCATCTAAATTAAGTATGTAATTGATCTTTATAAAAAGAAAAGTCTGACAGGCAAATCTTTCTATTTTTTCCCTTAATACGTCTAATCTTTTCAAGTTCAAAGCATTCCGGTGGAAATCAAACATAATTCCTATTTTTGAATTCTGCTCATTAAGCACACAATGTTTAAAACATGGGCTTGAAGTCTATGACAATAAATTTCAGCTATCAGAAGCAGCTGTAAAATCTACTTTTTATGGAAGATCTGGCACGTACTGTATAAAATAGGCCCATATTGTATATATGTCATTCAACTTTTTCAAAATTATATGAGCTGTGTTAATTTTTTATTCTTGATGATGAGTAACACACTCAAACTACATTTAATAACTGAAGTAAAATGGAGCGAAGAAAAATGAAGTAAAAAGTAAAATTCAAGCAAAAATCACATTCAGCTTACAATAAATATAACAATTTCAGATATGACATATCTAATATTATGTAATTATATTGTATTACTCCATAAAGATACTCCTTGTACAATAACAAAAGTTTAATTTTCGTCTTACTGCCTATAAAAATAGTTCATTTATTGCTCTCTTAGCCTCAGAGCTGGGAAGTGATGAATAGCTGGATGTAATGGATTTAAAAGGTTGATGCTTTCCTTTTAATTAAGAAAGTAGGAAAGCCAGATGCCATCCAAAATTCTCTTACCCAGCTCATTCCTAAACTGAGCAAACAAGCTAGAAAGCTCAAATTCGTGCCTGAAGAGTAACAACACTACCTGCATAAGGCATTTTAAGATTTAACCTGCAAAAAAATTAACCTTGCTTTCTTGTTCTTCTCTGTAATGCTCAACACTACATACTCTCATGAAAATTTATACTGAATGTATCTGATGACAAGTCTTAAGCCCTTTCCGCTTTAGTGTGAGCACTGTAAGACCAGCAGGACCATGGTCCCTAAGTGCTGTGCAGGTGCTTCTGGAAGCTCCTGAGGTGGATCCGAGCTCAGGATCTCTCATTCACTCACAGCTGAGTTTCAGCCTTTGTGGCAAGTTTTGAAGCCAAGGCCACAGTCCAAAAGATGATAAATGAAAGCTGGATTTGGGCCAACCTCTAGAAAATAACATATTTGATTGATGGTTTTATGCTGGACAGCGTGATAACTTTAAGGCAGACTGAAAAGTATTAGACTTTTTTTTCTATCACAATCACTACAATTTTGGAATTGAGAGATCAGAAGTGAAAGACAGGGAAAGATCAGAATAGCTGTGTTTTTAAAAAGTCAAAGTATTACATTTTTTGGTAGTTGTTAGGTAGACTAACTGTCAGCCATATGCCTAGCTTGCAGAGCTTGCTCACAGCTTCACTCACTACACACACACAGGCATACATTATTTATTTACGGTTTTCCATGTCTCTCTCTGCTCTGTCTGACAGATATTTCAGACATGCTTTTGTGTCGTATTTATCTACATTCTGCAGAAGAAACAATTAACCCAAGTGATTTTACCAGAACAGCAACTCTTTGGTTTGTTTTATCTTACTGGGATTTAATTCAGATAGATTCATTTATCCTGTGTCTAAGTTGAAAAAGAAGTAAAAGAATCATGCCTTTAATCTGTTTGCTTTTACAATGAAAACTCTGGGCTCTTAGCTTTCTTTTCTGTGTTGAAATTCTGCGTGATTACACAACAATTAAAAGGGAGATTAAGAAGCAAGACAACAAAGAAGTATGTTTGTAGAACTGGCCTGCTCTATCTCCAGCGCAGAGTATGGAAAGACTGCAGAATCTAAAACTAAGGGATATGTATGTCACAAGCTGATACATTTAATGTAAGTAAAATACTCTCACAGGAAACTGTAACGCGGAAGAGGGTAAGAAAGTGGAGATGTATTGGCCTTGGAGTTAGCTCAGTGCATAGTTAATTTACATGGATAGTCTCATACAGATCTTCTCAAGGAGCCAAATCTGTGCTCCTGAGAATCCAGCTTTGTCCTCAGAAGGACAAAGTTCAGTGAACTCCTATAATCTGTGTAAGAAAATAAGCTTGGCTGGGAAATAACTTGGAAGGCTTCCTTTGTGAGAAGTACTGAGATGAAAGACTACTGTATTTTTGCAGAAGCATTTTAAATCCTTCAAAAGAATGGGCACAGCAAGAGGCTGAGAAGACAGACACTATTAACTGGAAGTCAGCTATACAGCGGAAGAATAACGTCAAAGATTATTACAAATAAAGAAGTCAACAACTACTAAATTTCAGCGGATCATGACAGCAGGACTACTGAATTTTGGGGGGAAATAAAGTAAATGGCAGACTTCAATTCAACTCCTCCTCCCTACTCTAAGGGAACAGAAGTCTCTTAGGACTGCCTAGTGGCCGTATTATTTACTTTGCAGGGGGTAAGCCATACACAAGGCAGATTACATACACATACATACACAACTCAGAATATAGATGCTTAATGTCCCCTTTGTGTCCCAGGAGGATGGTCACTAGAGAGGAATTGTGTCGTGCAGCATGACCAAATGCTTCTTCTGCTGTTGGAAAATCCAAAGTAAGCATTTGGTTGTGCTACCTATCACTGCTTTGGAGCCGCTCCACTATGTTTGACTGGAGGATAACACGTGTGTGTGCATGCAAACTTCAATCATAAGGGTAGCTCTTCTAAGATATGATTTATCCCAAATTCTGACATTAAAATCTGCAGTCATCCTAACCTTCATTATCAGTCTTTTTTTAGAATTTAAGCTTTTTTTTTTTAACCTTTTGATAACATATGCAGTAGTCTTTGTTCTGTGCATATTTTTTCACTTGCTTTTCAAATTTCTGATGAACAGTAATTGCTGTTTTGCCTCCTAAAACCTTACATTTAGAAATTTTAATGAATAACTAAAACACTGCTAAAGAGCACAGACATGACTCTGCCTACTCCTGATTTCCCATTTTCCAGGTCACTCCAAGCATTTGATAAAATGTGTTTTAAGGTAATTTTGCACGTTTTAATTCAGAAGCAAAAGGGAGGGCTTATTTCCTCAGCAGCACGTTGTGTGCTGGGCAGGTATTCAGTATCCAGACAGGAATGTCCACTTGCTACTTTGGAAGCCAAGATACCTCTGCTGTCCTGGAGCACACAGTTTGGTTTGTCAGAACACTGGGGAAGAAAGGGGTGAGACTGAACTGCTGGTCTGGCTCATCACCCCCACAGGGACTGAACCACATGAAAAGGTGGAAGAATGTGGCAGCTGGTGCAAGGCGATTGTGCTGCAATTTTCATGAGGCTGAGAGTAGGCCAAGAAACTGCAAGATGGCAGACTCAGAACAGCTGAAACAGGTTGTGCATTGTTGATAAGTGTATTTGCAATGGCAGTGATGCCTACACCAATACGATTTGGAAAAAGAATACCAGCATGGATAGTCTCAAGAAGAAATTATTGAAATAATAGCTTTAGAGGCAACTATTCACTACAGATTAATCAGCTGTATAAAAATTAAATTTTAACCAGGGAAATTGAAAAGCATGAACATACCTAGCAGTAAGTAAATACTGCTGCTGAGGATTTCACATTAAGTACTGTCTTACTTATCAAAGGCTGTGTCATTGCAAATGTGAAAATGATGAGATAAAACAGTTAAGTACCAAGGGAAAAACAGATAAAATGAAGAACAATAAAATGCATATCACCATTCTTCTACTCTGATGACAGAAAGAAAATTATATAAACATTAAGGGAATGCTATCCATAGCTGCTCAGTCTTCACAGAAGCTCTTAGAGGATTAACAATTGACAGACAAGTAGTAGTTCAAAGAATAAAGAAAGAATGTGCTAAGTTTAATAGCCAAAATGGTACAGAAAACTGGTATTTGACGTGGTTGTGTTCAAATGTAGAATATGAGCGATGAGAGTGGATGAAAAGAAGAATGACTGAGGAGAGCTGGAGAAGGGAATAGATGTAACAACTAAGTAAGACTCATTAAAACTTGACAAATTTGTTTCACATCTCAACAACAGTAAGTTTATCTGTAAAAGTTGTAGCTGAATTTAAACTTTAATTAAAATAGTACTGCTAGAACTCCTTATTGCTATTAAGATATTTTCTAAAGTGAACAAAATAAAATAAATATTTTCCTTTGAATTTGTAAATAGCCTGGAACAGAAGATAAAATGGAAGCCTAACACCAAAATTACTAAGGAATAAGCAAGATTGTCACTTATCATTTTATCATGAGGAATCAACCATTACCCATGGCTGCTGGATGTGAGTAGCTCATAAAGAATTGAGAAGTGCATCACGAAATACATCTCGTGCCTGCACTAAGAATTGCCTCAGCATCTCTCACTGCAGTGACAAGTCATATCACAGAAAAGAGAAAAGGAGGATCTTTTCCTTCCTAGTGGTGCCACAAACTGACTCCTATGTGCCAGAGTCTCATATTGCTTTCTAGCATTTTCCTTCCATAGATTACCCTCTCCCTTCTCCTTGACAGAGCTTTCCACCTTCCTTACATCTGTTTCACTATTTGTAGCCAAATACATCACAATGATACATTTCCTCATACATCAGGAAAATTGCACGTTGGAATTGGAAAACCAACTTGAACCAGGTACAACTAGACATCTGTATTGCATGACTGACTTGGTCTTCTTCACATGTAACTCTGAGGTTTGTTCTGAAGCTGCTTGAGTGACTGAAGCACCTTTCTAGCCAGATGGCCTGAGTGACACTGGTTGAGTTTCCAAAGTACACTGGGAAGGTAAGGAGGAAGCATGTGAACGTGCTATTAAATGACACCCATGTTTCAGTTACTTGCACTACAGTCTTTATCACAGGTATTGCATCAGCTATTTCCTCTAGAAGCTATGTATAAATAGTTCAAGGCACATATTGCAAATAATAAAGAATTAAAGAGAGAAGGAAAAATGTATTGATACCTCTTTCATACTTGCTGTGGAATGGGCCTGTATAGAGCACTGGAAGTATGTGTGTCCAAGCTGGTGGATTTTTTTAAGCTTTCTCTCATTTTTTATGCATAGGTACCCCTTAAAACAAACTGGCTGAATGTGAGAACTAAACACAGAAATTTTAGTTTCTGAGGGACTAATTTGTCCCTCAGCAACAGATTTAACTAAAAACTCTCCTTAAAGGAATTCATTGTGTTTAATCTTGTGCATTGTGAGATTAAAAAAATAGTCCATTACATTCACAACTGCATTTCTGAATTTTTTTTTTGTTTGTTTACTTTGTCAAAACCTGTCATACATACTTTTCAGCAGGCAATGGAACACATTCGAATATAATCCAGATACTCCAAAGCTTACCTTAGGTAACTTATGGTGGCATAAAACCAAGCAACCAAGCAACAACAAATCAGTGCATCCTGTGGTGTTTTTGAATAACTAGCATACTTCTGTGAAATTTACTGCACATTGCACTCATTTTTTCTTCCCATTTAGACAACATAGGAGCAGTTCATGATAATATAAGAAAACATCCAGCTACCATCTTAAATGCCAAATGAATTACTCTTTATACTCACTTGATATAATAGGGCACTTTGTTCGGCGAGATTGCCCTCTCCCAGGGGCCTTGGACAGAAGCTGTTAACAAACAAACAAAGAAAAAAATAAACAACTGCACACATACATTCATACATACAAACATACCTAGAAGAGAAACACGGGGGTCAAGTTCAAAGCAAACAGGAAAGACAACATTAATCTCTAGAATTACAATTTTACACTTGGCCACGCTGATACTGGTCTGTTTGCTCAGTTGCCCATGAAGGCAGGAAGGATTAACCCGCTATTCTGTATTTCTGGGCTAATCTGAGAGAAATGGAACTCATTCAGCTGCAAAGATAAACACAAAAAACTCCTTGGCTACTAAACTTCAAGAACAGATCCAAAGCAGAGCAACCAGATCTGTCTCTGTGGTGTGTTCTTTTATAGGTTTTCTTCCGTCAGTGTGTTTGGCCGTTTTTTGTTTTTTGTTTTTTTCCAATTTCTTTTCTAGGGTGATCACCTCCTTACATCCTTCCAGGAACAAAATTTCATACCTGTTTACACTTTGTGCTGAGTGAAGCTAAGCTGACATACTGTCTGAGCATTTTGTTTATTCTCCAGTTGACTTGTTCTAAATGCAGAGCAGCTTCATTTTTATTTCTCCACATTACTAACTGTGCTTTACTGATTTCCAATAACAGTAAATAATGGAGAAAATAACAGAGTGGACACAAGAAACAGTGAGGAAATAACATTACTCACTATTGGCTAGCACAGTGTTAAATCTCTACACCAACTCAGGATATAATGAAAATCTTTTGTAAGAAAGTTATATATCCCACTAATTGTTGACAAAACAATTTTAAATAATGTGGTTTTGTCAGAGGTAGAAGCATCTCATAATATGGGCCACAGTCTGAATGCTAGGGGTTTTTTTTGTTTGTTTTTTTAATTATGAGGTTTTTATCTTTCTAGAACTGTTGCACCTAGAATTTTCTTTTTCAGTATAGTGATTTCTTTATATGAAAAGTGATTTAGCTGGGAAAAAAAAAAAAAACAAAAACACATGGCTGTTCACTTCCCCCAGTGTAATCCTTCTTTTTAGTGACCCCTGCTGTTCATAAAGGAAAATAATTATCTCCTACACTCAGCTAGGGATCAGCAGCTTGATCATTCAATGCAGTCTTTTCTTTCACTCTCCTGTTTGAAATAGACACTTTAATAAGGCCACTCCCAAGCTGCAGGTACTTTAACAAAGTCAACAAATCCCTACAAATCAGAGCAACCACTTCATGTAATTTGTACCAGAACTGCTCATGAGCTTCACAGAAGTCAATCTGCAGAATGAAACCCACTGTCTTCCCCTGTTTGCAGGCTGGAGTTGAGGGAAAGATATGAGACATTCTTATCAAAAAAGCCCCACAGGGAAGTTCTGGTATTTTGGTAAAAGTACCTATATGTGGATTCTGAGGGAGGGGTGGAAGAAGGCTGGGGACCCCACCGAGGTGAGGCAGTGGTGGAGGGAGCTGGTGCCATTCCTGTTGCTCTGAAAAGGAGAGAGCAGAGCGCTCCCTGGCAGTGGGACAATGACTTCCATGTGCATTGTAGGTGGTGCTGAGAAGTTAGGGCAAGGAAGGAATATGTCTGGAAGAAATACAGATTTGATGATTATGGTTTAGATTACTGGTGGCCTACGAAATGTCTGCCACAGGATCTTTATAAGTCCTGTGGTTATTGTCTAACCCGCAACTAACCATCTGTAACTAAGCTGAGTGGACTGCTTTCCCACTATGTACATGGTTCTGCACTTTTTACAAAAGAAAGGAGAAATTAAATTTTGACAGTATGAACCATGAAAACAGATAACTCTTGAAGTGCATCAGAAATGCAGAATGAATTATGATGATGGCTCCCATGGAAGAAGAGTGCATTAATGCCATTGATGTGTCATCACCCACACGTACAAAAGCACTGTGCGTGCTTTCAAATACCAATACACACATCAATTGCAGATGATAAAATATTCCTTCTTGGAACAGGGACTGAGGTTTTGTTCTGTGCTTGTACACCGTGCAGCTGAACAGCTGTGAAAGCTCAGGTTGCCATTCACTGAGCTGCTCCTTCTGGTAGCGCTGACTGCAAGATGTGCACAGCTTCTCTGCTTCTGAGTACTACGTATAGCCTCAAATGATGTCAAGATGCAATCTGTTACATAACTTATATGACTAAAAAGCTACAGAATATCATGTCATGTTTTTATGTTGATTACATTAAAACAAGAAAATGTCCCCCTTTTAACCCTGGTTTTACATTGTATTTCATATATAACAATTACTCTGTCTACTGTTGAGAACACACACTGCTGTAAATGTAGTTTTGGTGATCAATCCAATATTCTCCACAGTCTAGGAGGGAGTCGGAAACCAAAGACAAGGATTTAGACACAGGTTACAATTTCATTTTACACTATCAGTGGCCCAGTGCTTTCTTTATATGCTTTTATTCAGTATCATGGCACTGTGTGTTAGTATGTGGTACATCAAATATTTTTAAAGACCCGTAGAGTGGCAATGATAAGGTTTCTGACCCATGGGATTTGGTATTGTCTGAGGACTAAGTTGAATAGCATTTTACTGTTATAATTTTGAAAATAAAATGCCCTCAGTATTAACTAAAAATCAGATTTTGTATCTGACTCTCTCCCAAACAAGCATTAATATTCCCAATGGCAATATCACCAAGCCACAGTTCTGCCACAATTTTGTTTTTAATAAACACCTCAACAACTAATTGTCATATATTTTTCAAAGGTGCATTTTTTCTGTTGTTTCTGAATTAATCTGCGTAAGAGCTTTGCAGTCATAACTTACCACAGATTCTTACGTACGATAATGTTCTCGATACATTGAAAGAGGAACAAATACTTTGCTTTCATGAGAACTAAGTGTTTTAGGTATAACAAAATTCTGTGATGTTCTGCATAATTTGATTTAGTGTTCCTTCAAGAGATTGCTGGGAAGCTGTCTATAATACACTTTTGCTTTCCTGGATGATTCCAGCCTTGCCTAAATTTGAGTTGACAAAATATGCAGTATTTTTTACAGCTATGCTGAAAGGATAATCATTTCATTTTTGGCAGAAGCCCAGAAGCTGAGAGCAGCTGTTTCTTATCTCTAGTTACCAGTATGGCTTTACTACCCATTACAAAGCCAGGGCAGGTAATGGACATGTATCTGCAATTCCTGGTTACGACCACTTTACTTGTCCAACTAAAAACACTTGCTGAAAAAAACTGTTCTGTATGACACTGTACTATCCCTGCATGCTACAGCACTCAAGAAGCAGACATTTTCATTTTTGTCAAGTGTAATTCAAAAGTGTTATATTGTTCTAGCTTGCTTAGTGTAAGAATCCATTATGGTACACCCAGCTACTTCCAATGACGTCTACTGAAATTTAATACTACAACAAAATATGGGGCAATTTAAGAGTGAATTTAAATTTCCCTGTATTTTATTGCTATACATTTTAGTGGTTTCATAAGTAGAGAATTTTATTTTTCCTGCTGGTGTGCTAATTTCTGAGACTCACTTTGCCTATTGTTCAACTTAAGTAAACATGGTACTTGGTGGTAAGCCTACATCCTTGTTTGTTTTCAGAAAGTCTAATGAAACAGCAGCGTGCTGGCTCTCTGAACATCAGCAGTGTTTTAATCTATATAGGGTTCTGAATGAAATATTAGCTAGAATGATAGTATAATTTTATCTGTGTTGATATTGTGAAACTAATCTGATAAATATTTCACTTTAGCACAGCAAACATAATGAAAAATAGATGTATGTTTACCGATAGTAAACATTCCTCCTCCAGCTATTTGAAGAGTTAATTTAGTACAGCCACAGTTACAAATTACTCTCAGTGGTCCTTGCTTAAGCAGTCAGCACACACCTCTAGTCACCACACAATGGCATGAGCTTATACTTTCAGTTTTAAATACAGACAAAGTCTTTTCAGTTGTGGTTATGACTTGGGGAGTTAAAGCATTGGGAAACAGTTTTAGGATAGAAACCGTGAGGTCACACTTCCTCATACTGTACTCCATGCACTGTTATGTATATCTTATCAATTTTTTTCTTATGAATTTACTGTATTTATTATATATGCATTTCATTTGCATGATAGTTAAAGCAGAGCTCATTCAGTTGTTTGCAATCAAGACCTGTAATACCTGCTTGGTGGCTGTGTTGCAATGCAGCAAGGTGCTTAATTATATTCATGTTTTATTAACAGTGATAATTTGTTTCTTCAGCCTAGGAGCTCTACCTGTGTGACGGCTATTTTTCTACCTGAGATTATTGTCATTATTATCTTTATGCAAACACTGAGCTAGGAATTTGTTTTATTTCCTCACATAAAATGTGTTTTCATACCAATTACTTTCATTGCAGCTAGGTATGGAATTGGAGACTTCAGATAAAGGCAGGAAGGAACAACAAAACAATAAGACAGTCTTTGGGTCTGGGAAGACTCTGCCTTCCCAACAATCAGAAGTTCACATGTGTGTAAGGTACCTCAACCCTTCAAAGAAGATGCATTGAGTGCTACCCCAATTATTTTCAAATGAGACCATTATAAATGACAAACTATTGTGCTCTACAGACTTTAAAGAGCTTTTGCTTCTCTTCCTGAGAGCATACGCTAAATCAACGTTTCCCCTCCATAACCTGTTCATGATACATGCTGTCAGGACACCATCCCCAACAGGTATGCCCATGTGACAGTGGCACAATAGAACCGTTGGCATAATCTGTGAGTTCTTTGAGATCCTTTGCAACAAATGCCAGCATACATCAGTAAAATATCTTTTTTCCAGATTTATAGAGAATTGATTTCAAATTGTGTGCATTTATTTTTGTACCAAGTGATGCTGGAGGACATTCAGACTGTGTTGTGCAGCACTGAGGTCTGCTGTTGCACCAGGTCTCTGAGAAACTGAAATCAGAATACACTGACTGAGCAATTCAGAAGTTACAAGGCAGAAACATCAGGCAAAACCTGCCTTTTGTAAGAACTACGCAGCATGGGGTCTATTCTGCTCCAAGTCCTAGCTTGCCGTGCTGCACACATGGATGATTCTCAGGCATTTCAGTGACAGCAACTTCTCAGTTTGGACTGTGCAGTTCTTAAATTCAAGCAAACACCCCCAACTTCCCTGCAAAACCAGCAGTACTATCTGTCGCTGCAACACACATGCAGGCATTTTCAGAATGCTTCTAATCAGTTTGAAGGGATTATTAGTCATGAAAACATTCATCATGTGGTCAGGGACAGTATTAATTAATTCAAAAGAGTTATAAAAGAGACCTTTCTATTCTGCATTTCCTGCTGGAATCCCTGTGGCCAACTTATTTCCTATCTGCAACTGAGGGTCAACATTGTATGGTGCCACCTAAATAATGCATGCCTTAAATCATGAACAACGTTTCCAGGAGTTTCCAAAGGTTACTTGTAACACAGAATATAAAATCCATCTAATTCTCATTTTTCTTAAATGTCACACTACTGAAAAATGACAAAAATACAAGCATCCACTTGCTTAATAAATACTGCATGAAATACAACAGAGCTATACGTTGATTCCCATATCTCAAGTTGTAAATACTTCATATTGTTAACAGTGGCTGTTGCACTCAAATACTGTTAAAAATAAAACCTTTAAAATTTGCTCATCAAATTGGCGGTGATTTCAAATCACTAAATCATCAAATTTCCTGCAAGTGGAATCAGATGAGTAAATCTTTGCTAAATACTCCATGTCTCGTATAGCAAAACATACTAGAAAAATTCTTATGAAGAGAGAGAGAATATTTATATCCAGGAATTTGAGGACAAAAGGAATGTTCTAAACTGAACACAACCTACATCTTATGACAACACGGGCACATGGTTAAACGCATCAGAGTTAAACCTGGTAGTGTAAAATATTAAGATTTCCTTTAGGAATCGCAGATTCAATGTTATTCTAAAACATTAAAAATACAGAGTGGGGGAAGTTTTGTCTTAGCAACACAATACTTCATCCAGTGCAGAAAAGGCAACCCATCTTCTGAGTCTTATACTCATGTAAGAGTAAAAAAATAACATAAGATTACTTGCAGAGTATTTATTATTGCAGAATATAGAATTATCTACTAATCAAGAATAAAATAAAGAAATGGGGCTGTTACCAAAAACAAGACAGCAATTTTCCTGAAAACAAAACAAAGCACTGTTTAAAAATGAATACAATACAGTATTTTGAAGTGGTGGCTATTTTCTTATTTTCTCATTTAAAAACACTTTATTTTATGCTCTTTAAAAAAGTTGCAGAACTGTAACAGAACAAAGTCTGCTGGAAGTGTGCCTGTGGCTTAATTTTAGCCGAAGCAGATCTCAGCTCTGAGTGGATAAATTGCAACTTGGAATACAGCTGTGTGGACTGTTGGAAGGGTAACACTGTTAAGATCAAAAGTTTCAAGTACAGGCAGTGAAACCAGGTGTGCCCATGAGAAGGCAGGCTTTTAGCACTTGGTACAATGATAGAGGTACCCAAACTTAGGCTGATATCCTCCCCAGGGATTTCTAGAAAACAAGTTGGGAGTGTAAGCCCCTAATTAGCAAGGAATCTGCTGAGGACCATTCACATTAAGAAAATTAACCCCTCAAGTACTGGGCTGTCTAGAGGCTGAGCACCCAGGTGACCTCCTGCCCCTTACAGACAGCAGGTCTATGTCTTAGTGCTGCACATCAGCAGCTCCCACATATGACTGCTTGGTCTTGCTTTTGAACTCCAGACACGGCTTTTATATACATTCTGTTACACTCATGTAAGTCATCAATTTTCTTAAAATTTTGAATTCTGTGGCTTTGTTCTAGCTTTCTAGGAATATTGGGCTGTATAAGATGATAAGAAATGGTAAATACTCAAATTCTCAGCAGCACCACACGCAGTTACTTTGTATTTAGACAAAAGAAGAAAAAAGCAGTCAGGCTCCTCTAGCTACCTTGACCACATTGAGATGCTGTAACAAAATCTCCGTGCTTTCAGAGAGTTCTCAGAGTTAGGCTGATTCTTCTGAGACTACTTATCCTCTATCTTTTTATTATTCTTTGGTAATATCTTCTATTCAAAGCATTCATTGTGATTTCTAGAACTATTAAATCATATATCCTATAGACATGGATGAATGCACATGGTCTTTGATGTCTGTATGTCAAAAGCGGTATCTGGAAGACAATAGAAGATAATGCATGCAATGAGAAATAAAAGAGAAAGATACTGCTGTTCACATTGGAAATTGATCTCTCAGATGAATGGATAAAATGTCTTAAGGGTCCGGGAGCCCAGACATTTTTAGAGTCTGATGTCTTAATTAGCAGGACTTGCCATTTTACAGACATCTGCCTGTACAAGAGAGAGCTTCGCTCATCTTTGGTTTGCATTCATGCACTCAGAAAGTACTTGGAGAAATTCAGGATTTCTCAGGAGAGTGGCCTAAATAACACAGAAATTAAACAAAGGCCCAGGAAGAAGGAAAAAAAAAAGAGATCTGAACCGTGGCAGCTCTGATCTTTTCCAAAGAAGCAGAGTCCTAGGTTATACAGCCCTCTCCTCTGGTCCTATTTTTTGCTTTCAAGCAAAACGCAATGACTGCATGAGTACTAGCTTATCAGGCAAACTGCTGGCTCCACCATTCCCAGCCTTTCTGTTTTTGAATGAAGGCTGCTGTAGCTGCTTTTCTTCGTGTTCAGTGCTGTTACTGCTTGGAAGCCTGAAACCTACAGGAATAGTTATGTGTCACCAATTTGAACAAAGGTGCTTGCCCAGGCTATTGAGGTGTACAGATCTTTAAGTTTGGCACTAGCACATCCATGTAGCTGAAGCTTGTAGTCTGGGAAATACAAGTCACAAAATTTAACCACATGTAAAACAGGCTTCCAGGCTTGAAAATCTAAATTTCTTTCTGTTATTCACATTTCTGGTTTCTTTGCAGTGACAAAAGTCCATGTTCTTCAAGTGGTCGGTGCTTGGGAAGCACGAGCAGCACCTGGGATCTGTCAGTTGAGCTCAGAGGTACCTACCAGCTGTATCTGAGCACTGCTCATGGAGTCACTTCATTGATGTGCTGCCCATACTAACAGATTGTCTCACGCTGGACAGTAAACTACAAGACTTGCTTATGTTTTTAGAAGATGTAATACCTTCTATTTTTCAGTGCTCACAAATGATCCACATGAATGAACTACCACATAAAAAAACAGGATTGACGGCAGGCTGGCTAGCACGGAAAATGATATTAAAAACAATCTGTCATCAATCCTACCTCTCATTTATTGCATCTCAAAAAAAAATTATTATTTTGATAACATAGGTGAGACAATGAATCCCATTCTTTGTAAGAGGCCGCATCACAGATAGAAATAAAAGAGTAGTCAAAAAAGCAAAATTATTCCAGAAGAGTCAGTAAAAACTCTGGAGCTGGCATTATGTTGAAATTTGCACTTAAAGTGGGGTTGCAAGTATTCTTTTTCACGCTTCAGTTTCTGTATATAGCTTCCAAATTAAGCACCACCATCCATGAAGGAATCACAGATTTTTTAAATGACTTTGCTAAATATTTACCAGTTTCTCTTTAATAGAAAAGAGATTTCTTTGCTATTTATTTTTCCACATCCTGATTTAGATCATTCTAATTAAACAGCAAAACCTTCGAAAACCACAAACTGTGGATTCATGATATAATGTCTTGCACACGTAATAGTTTTACGAGTTATATCTTAACAACTATTCCTGCCAATGCTGAGAGCCTCCATCCTTGGCAAAGCGGTAAAGAATAAGCGGAGAAGAGCTGGGACTCTGTGGAGACCGGTAGAGTGTGACATGAGCTTGGGGAAGCATGAAGGACTGATCAGAAGATCAAGGGCTGAGGTGAGAGTCCAGCAAAAACATGCATGGGGCCTGGAGAGAGGCAGGTGCTAGCAGAGCAATAAGAAATAGTGAAGGAACAGCTCTCAGAACTGGATGTAATTGCTTAGAAGTGGAGACTACCATTTGATTTCTTGCCTGCACAGGACATGATAAATACAAGGTTCTGCACTGCTCCCCCGTTTCTTTTGTGCCAGGTTTTCAACAGCCCTATGCAGCTTCATTTCCAAGCAAGCAAAACCAAACAGACGATGTTATAATTTCTACATCTTAAATTTATAAAAAGTTATAAATTTATAAAAAATGTTACTGCAAATTAAGAGCACATATATTTCTTTCTTCCAAATGGGAGAGAATTGTAATTCAGTCAGTGATAGAATGTGAACTGAACTATGATACCAGTCTTTTTTTGCAGAACTACTTAAGAAGGTAGACCAACTGTAAAGGGCAAATTTTTATTACATAAACACAGCTGGGAGCTGAAGATCATCACTCACACCTCAAGATAAGCATGTATGTATGGTAGAGGGAAGTTGATGCTGAGTTTGAGAGGATGAACTGGGATATAAATTAGGCATGAAACAGACAATGAACCACTTATTTTCCCTACTTATTACAGTTCTCATTGCTCTTGTATATCTCAGCTCTTTAGATAAAAACATTGTGAGTTGAGCATATAAAATAAATCCAGCAAACAGAATTATCATGGTTCATCGTTTCATAGTTGTTGCCACTGGTAGACTGATCCAGCTTGGACTCTGTTTGCCATCACTGCACTGAAAGATCATTCACAAGCCATTGATTCACCTTCATTTGACCTGCCCCATTCTGATCGGCAATCCCTGCAAGTACAGGTACAGATATAAGATTAATGCTAGATGGCAAAGCCTCTGGCAATCCCTCTCTTGAAAAGGTACCTCTGCAACAGATCTGCTTCCATCAGTGCAGAGATGCAGAAAAGTTACCTGGAAAGCATGTAAAAGCATACTTCCCTTGAGTATGGCAACAATACATGATACTGAGGAACTTGATGCTTTTGGGATTTGATTTGTCCGAAATGCGGGGCTGACAGATGCACTGGTGGTTTTCAATGACTAAACACATATACTAGGAAAGTATTTGGTGGATACTTTCAGCACTTCAAATATCTAACTTTTGCAGATACATTTACAAATATATATTTGCACACAGTTGCACAAACATCTAAGACAGAGAGAGAACAGGCAAGTAAATACACAGGATCTGTACGCCCATTTTTTTCTCAATAATTTGGCTATTTCCAAGGCCAGCATGCCTTCCCCTGGCTCCATTTCCTAAAGTGCTCATCAAGTGGTAAAGAGTGACCAGAATGATTTCCACTCTCTGCTGGCTCTGGTTAGTGCACTTTTAGATTCATCTGTGTTATCAGCAAAGTAGCATCTGTCACACAAGTTGCCTGGATGCACTCACTGGCACAGGGAACAATACCATGATGTTCAGTTCGATAACATAGTTCAGGCCATTCTATTCTCTTGCTGATTGCAACACAATCTTGGTTAACGTACACAGTGTTTTTCATTTCTGAGGAATATTCTTTCCCCAGGAACAAACTGTATGTCAAATAAGAAAAGAAGCATCTCTTTTCGTATTATATTCATGTCATGCACTCATAACTCTCACACATTCCATCCGGGCAAATGTGACTTGCAGTTATGTATACTGGGCAAATTAATCATTCCCACATATTAAAACGTAATAAAAAGAAATTTTGAAAAAGTAAAAGGAATTACAGAAATAGGTCTTACTTCTTCAACATCTGATAAAATAAGATGCAAAGTTGAACCACTGTGAGCCTCCACTGTGCTTATATGGAACAATATGGACTTTTTTAAAATTTGCAGTTCACCCCATTGAGGCACCACTGTCTGTTTTTTCCCCGTTGCCTTTCTCACCCTATCTGGTTGAAAAATGTTTAACCAATTAAAATTACAATGCAGTATCAGCTGAAGAAAAGTTTGTCCTCTACCCCACTGTGGTTGTGGCTGTACAATAATAGTAATATCTATTTCTGATGTCTAGATAGCTTGCCCCTCTGCACAGAGGAGACCATCATCCCTTGACTGTGTTCTGTTCTGCTGATATAATCTCTTAAATAAAGTTTTACTGTTTACTTTCCTTAATTGAAGTACAATAGAAAAGACATGGCCTTTAAGAAGCTTCATTTTAGTTGCTGCCTTAGAGCTTTGAAGGTGTTTCAAGTTGTCTTTCAGTGTACTTCAAAACATCCTTGATGAAAGAGTGTGTGTGAAGGTGGAGTGGGAATGTTACTGGCAAAGCTAGTGGCAATTATATTTTATGCAGAGTTGTAAAATGTTTACTTAACTGCCAGCATTCTGCCAACTTTCTCACAATGGTTTTGATCCTCTCCCTACTCTGCTAAGTGATAAAACTCTGCAAAGCTCATAGACAAAATGTTTTTCTTGCCTGCCTTATTTTGTCCCTTTTTGGAGCTGAATATTTCTGGTCCTGAACAGGGAAAGCAAATTTACTTATTTATTTGTTTCAATCCTTTCTGAGTTGCAATCAGCAGAAACTCTTTTATTTTTCAGTATCATTTTATTTCATTAGTCCTACAAGGGAATCTTCAAACAATGAAGAACAGCTTGGCACCGACAGATGTATGGGCAGACTTGATACTGGCAGACATTTTCCTTTTACCCTGGACTATGTGAAATTATTTAAACATCTTCTGCTCCCAGTAATAAAAATAAATAAATAAATAAAAATTAATATGGCCTAAAATAGAAACTCAGAGCAACCATAGCTAGCACATGACTACAATTAACTGAGCGTGCAAGCTGAGCAAGAAAAATTGGAAATTACTTACTGGTAAGAAAATGCTGGGAAGTAGGGCCAAAATCCCTGTGAGCTTCATGCAGTTGCCTGATGCGCTCATCAATGGCCACCTGTGAAGAGAGGAGAAAAAAATGGCTTTTGTCTAAAAAAGTAACAAGCAGCAATAGTCAGATACTTTTTTCATTAAAGAACATTCTGTTTAAAATTAAGAAGGCTCCTGCAACAATCTATAAACCTCAGGGATTAACTGGGATTTAATGTGTTTCTTTCAAAAGAAAGGAGGTCAAAAGAAATTTTTACGTTTTTTCCTCTAACTTTAACTGATGCTAGAACAAGTTAAATATGAACAGGCTGATAAGTAAAGGTACTTTAGCATATTGGCCTGACTACATGCACCTGAAAAGAGTTGCCAGTACTGAAGCCAGAAACATTTGTCTCTGTTAATATTTTTATTGGTGCTACTGCAGAAGTAATTTTTGAGGGTATATATTATAAAGCAGCATGAAAAGTATTCTGTTTGAATGTGGGCATGATAACCATATTTTAGAAGAATGCTGAACTGAGGGTAGTTAAATCACATCTGGGTACAAACACTTCTC
>WBMW01001277.1:207595-323246 GCA_013396635.1 Penelope pileata | reverse complement strand
TCAAATAATTTTCCCTTTTTTTTTTTTTTTTTTGGTTAAAAGTCTTTCTATCCATCATTACTCAACATTTTTAAGACTTTTAGGTGGTTCACCGTGATCATCTCTAGGCACCATAACCAATTAGAGAGAGTCAAGGGAAATGAACAAGAACAATGGTGACACACAGCGAAGGGAGGAGTGAGCAATTGCAGCTAAAACTGATGAACAGAAGTCTTAAGAAAACAGGAAACAGGGACAAATCCTCCAGCAAATCAACAGATTATCCAGAATAATCTGCTCTCCACATTGATGGTGGACAGGACAAGATCTCATGACCTTAAATTTCATCAAGAAAGATTTGTATGACCTATCAGGAAAGACAGAAAGACAGAAAGAAAAAAAGACAGAAAGACAGACAGAAACCTAGCACTAAGAATAATGAAGAACTGGAAGAGTGCGCCTTATGAACACCTTTGTCTCTGAATGTCCTGGAGAACAGGTCAGACAATACCTGCTAGGAATGTCTTGGGTAGAGCTGATTCTGCCTTGAGTACAATTTTGTTATTAAGTTTTGTATTATTAATGGGAGTTGCCTGAATATGAAATGAGAGTTACAGTCCTCTATCTTCCTACTATGAAATATATAAATTGATGTTCTGCTAGTGGTATCCGGTTTAATTTGCTAAAAACTCAACATAGGGTATTTGAGGGGCTATGAATGATAAATTCTGATGACACCATATAGAAGAAAAAAGTTCCACCATGCTATTTGTGTTAATTGTTATAAGCAGTATATCTATGAAGATATATACTCTTTGCATTCCATTGGGAAATTGAGAAAATTAGGAGAAACTTATTTTTCACCTCTTGGGAGGAATCAAATGGGAACTCCTTCAAGTACAAACCTCAGTTTTTCACTTCTTATATCACCTGCTTTTGTATGAAATTTAGGGGAAATCTTACCTCACAAAATCTGAAATTCAGATTTGGGGAAGGGAGTTGAGGAGATGTATGCAGTCTAACATGGATTATTCCTAAAAATGAAGATATGTACTATTCCACAAAGTTCATCACATCATCATGTTTCCAGAATTTGAAAATGCCATTGGCATATCACACTAAAAAGCATCTCTCATATTTTCCACAAGTCTAAGACAACAACGGTGTTCTCCCTGAAGGCAATGGAAACACAGTTGATCTGATAGAAGCTCAGTTCCACCCTTTTTTACTCTCTTATCCTCTTAGTCTCATCAATTCTACATACATATCAAGAGAATTTCAGCAACTTTAAAGAAAAAACAAGAAATTGTGAGGTACACTACTTCAAAATACCAAATGTAAGATAACGTTATTGTGTGCTCTCTGTGACTGCACAAACTTACTGGTTTTTCTCCCCCATTTCTACCTCAAATGAGTTTCAAGGAGCATATTCTTCTCTCTTCAGTCACAGCTGTCGTAAGCAGTATCTTATTCCACAGGAAGCCTTTCTGATTTCACTGACACTATTCATGGAAAAAGTTACTGTTTCACATGAGTAGATGCATCTGGATCAGGAGAGG
This sequence comes from Penelope pileata, assembly GCA_013396635.1. Lineage (NCBI taxonomy): Eukaryota > Metazoa > Chordata > Aves > Galliformes > Cracidae > Penelope > Penelope pileata. The sequence continues at coordinate 321,708 of WBMW01001277.1, read as the reverse complement.
AAGCAATAGAAAAGATCAGCTCCAGCGAGAATTCATTACAAAAGATGTGGTGGGGATTAAATTTTCTCTGCTGAATGCTTATAGAAAAGCAACTTGCAACAGGGCAGTACAGGGCGTTGATCTCCAGAACCTGTCTTGAGGTCATTAACATCTTGCATCACTTAAGAAAAAAGCATTACATTTAGAATTCAGTGCATCACATTACAACACATTCACCTTCTTGTATTAGTTCTTAAAATTATATGCAGGAATCTCAGAGGCAGAGAAAAATTTTTCAGTGCCCCATCCTTCCCTTGAATTTTTTCAGCAGAGCTTCTGTTATCTGATTATTGTTATCCTTAGTCTAGATAGATGCTAAAACATCTTCTAATAGGAAAAGCTTGAAACATTAATTACTGCACTGTTGTTGCTGAAACATTAGTCTTTTGGGGGCTCTATCTATCTCGTGTGTTCCTACCTTAACAGGGTTTTTTGATAGATGTGTTTCTTTTAAACATTATCTCTTCGCTTTTGAGGCATGCATGGAAGGTAACATCAGGTATACTATAGTTAGGTCCTTTCAATATACAGCTGTAGAGACATAAAAATGACACCTTACTGTGCCCTTTTTTATTTCTTTACCCTCTCTGCTAAATTTATTTCTCTTCATTATTCATTTTACAGTTTTCTTTTTCATTTACAATTATTTCTAAACATCTTAAAATCCATTCTTCTTTTCACTCTTCATCCTGTAAATGCTCTTCTTAATGATTTGTAATCCATCCCTGAGGTAAAGCATTCTTCTCTCCTAACAAGATTTGAATGTGATTTTTTTGCTTTTATTTTTTCCCTCTGTCTTACTCTTTTTCTCATTAAACAGCAACAAAGAATCATGTTGCACTGAAAATGCCATTTGTTTCTGAAAGGTCAGGTAATACAAACAATTTTTGTGCCATAGGGAATGTACCTTTGGTGACTTAGGGAACTGTAAGTAGAATGTCATGCAAGAAGTGTTTTATTTTATAGTTGCCCCAGAGCACATGCCTGTAATTTCCAGTATCAATTGAGTATCGCTAATAAAGATTAAACTTTCACGGCTTTAGTTACATTCTTTCACTTTCATAGATCTTTTATCAGTTGTATTGCTCCTTTTCTCCAGATTTGTGAATTTCCTCTGCCCTTACTAGCTTTAGTTGTGGGAGTAACTGCTCAGCACTGCAAGTCAGAAGCTCACAGCTCAGACCTGTACTTCATATGGTATACTTCTAAAAGAAACAGAGATGTCATTCAGTATTGTCTGTAAGCAGCACTACTCTTAGCTGATTTTAACTTCAAAATATTTTCTTCAACCATCTTCAGCTCCTTTCCACTAGCATTGCCCTCTGACAGCTCAGGGATTATCATTCCACCAGTATTCGAGAGACTTCAATTTTCAGTTCTAGCTATTTCACTCTACTCCCTCTCTTGTCTACTTAATTTGTGGTTGAGCATCATCATTCTCTTTTATTGTTTCAATTCACACTTCAAAATCCATGTTTCTTCCTACTAATGCAGTGAAAATATATTTTTTCATACCTATATAGTAAATCTCTCAATTTTATTTAATAATGTTTATAAATAGGTGAAGAATTACTTACACTGAGTATTTGGCTTCACATGTACTCGTAAGCCAAAAACTGTACAGGGGAAGACTGACACAGGGAACGCACGGAGGAAGAAGAATATAGGAAAGTACTTGAAAAGGTGGAAAATAAGACAAAAATGTTTTGTACTGGGAAATACTATAGGACAATAGCAAATAATGAAGGATTCTACGTGCAGCAGCAGTTGTATTAATCCCATATATCTTCTCTTTCATATTTTCTACTCTTCCCTCCTTTTCCTCTTTGAGAATTTGAGCTCTGATAAATAATCCTTACTACCCAAACCTCCCCAGATGGATCATGTGTTCGGTTTCCTTTTTAGCTACAGAGGGTGAAACCAGTAAGATATGTCTGTGAGGACAGTTTAATTACAATGTGATCTATTCACATTGTTGGATTGTTTCATCCATATGCTTACATCTGGCAAGCTCAGGAATGTAATATTCTGTTTCAAGCTGTATTAAAAGTACTTGCTCAATCAAGTGCTGACACAACATGAACAGAAAAGCTTCATTTCATGAGATTACTGACTGGAAGGATTAAAAAAAACCTTTTATTTATTGTTCTTGCCCAATGAACCTTTTGAAGATGGCCTCTCAGTCTCAATGACTTTGCAGAACGAGCTACATCCCAGCAGCTGCTCAGGCTTGGGAGCATCCGTATGATCAACGCTTAAAGCTCGCTGTTATCTGATACTTCTTTGTATACAGCTACAGCTCCTGATTTTGCACAAAAGCTTCTTTTTCTCCCTGGGGAAGACATGCATATAGCACACTGAAAGATAACAAAATGTCTCTTGGCAAACAACAGTTCAAATGGAAACAATTGCTGATAGGATTGATACTACACTGATTGAAGATAACAGCAAAACTCCTATAATAGTGTAATATGACTTCTGAGAGGAGCTGTCTGCCCCCTGCAGCTGGTCAAAGTCTATGTATTCATGCTTTCTAAGCTGTGAGTTAAATTCAAGAGACATGAAAGCAAAACCTAAGTTATATATGGCCCCACACTGCTAAGCCTCAATGATGCAGAACACTTCCTAGTTTAAAACAGAAGATATATTCTCCTATTTCCACTCTTTAATCTATTTGAGAAGAAAAGGTGTTGATTATATACATATGGTGTGTGTATATATATGTGTGTGTGTGAATACACACCCACCCACCCACAACATATTTACTGAGAATATAGGATTGTATATGGTGAAGGTTGAAAGTTATACTGGCATGAAGGATTGCAGCGTATGCATGAGTTCAAGAAGCTCATCACTTCATAGATGCAAAAAAATTACCGTACAGTACACTCAATAAGTGCTATACATTTTTTTCAAGTAATTCCAGTAATATTACAGTTTTCTTCTTTTAACTTTTGTATTATCCCTCTTTTCACCAAGCTGAATGCCTTATTTACTACTGTCAACCTGTGAAGGTCCTGGATGAAGCTGAACAATTCTGAAAAAAGCTTTTCCTGCTCCCCAGCTTTGCCCACTCCATGGATGCTGATCCTGCCATGGGCAGAGGAGGGTTCTGCCTTCCCAAGGAAACAGAGCCCCAGCCTGCACCCTGCAGGAGGAGGTGATGCCAAATCTGTGGCACTTGGGGGTTCCAGGAAAACTGTAACTGGTCTGCACTGACTATTGACATTTTACAGAATTCAAACATATTAGTGCAAACCTCAAACATACCTTTTTTGCATACTGGCTCAAAAATTAATGCAACAAACCCTGGAGCATAAATGTCATGGCAGAGTTCTTAAAATGCATATATCATCTATCTGCATAGCCTCAAATATGAAAAATACACACCCTTTAACCTCAAGATAAGGTTATAGATATATAACCTTATATATATAGATAAAGGTTAATCTCTAATAAGTCCCATTCTGAAAGAAATTTTGATTGTTCATTATTGAAGGCCATAGAAAATTCTCCCGTTTACCACCTTACATTCACAGCTATTTGTATGTCATCATTATTTTTTTTACAAGTAAATAATTTAATTCTGTTTCTCTTTACCTTATTACTCACTCATTTGAAAAAAGCAGGCATTAAGGAAATCTAAGAATAGAAGAGATCTTGGAGAATCAAGACTAAGGAACACAGAGTTCCTGAGGTGAAGCACAGCTGGAGGGGAGCACAATGCAAGCAAACTGTTTGTGAAACAAGAAGTAAAAATAGGAAAGATGCAAAGACAAGATTTCCAACACAGTCCGAAGCCAGCCTCAAGACCTGAACTTGCAATATCTGTATATGGGCACCATATAATACATTGACAGGGAGATTAATTGGCAGTTACAAAACTTTAATTTACTAAGTTAGAAACCCTTTCTGAATGTCTAACATACAAGCTGTAGTTATCACAATGACAAGTTGTCACTTGGCCTTCCATTAGGCAAATAAAGGAAACAAGTCAGCATTCTCTTGAAAAAAGAATCTATTTGTGAAAAACTTAATTACGAAGGACTTTTTCTAGAAAGGATTCCACAAGAGAAAAAAGGTAAATTAGTTCTTACCGCTCTTAAAACTTGAGCGATTTCATTGAAAGATGCTCGTTATTTCTATAAAATGACTTTAAAAGTTCTGTGTAAGAACACCTTAAAACCGCCCACATAGTTTAAGAAATAAGGATGGACTAGATTTTACTTTCAGCTAAACCTTCAACTAAGTTGCTACTTTCTTTAATTCTACAAGATCAGATGCTGTATTTTTATATAAAACTGCATTAACACTTCTGAGATTGAAACTTGTTCTCAGGGATTACCAGAAGAAAAAACTCTCCACCAGTATATGACAACAGAAGAGGTCACTTGCCCATTATGGAAGGTCTTTGTAGGATCATCTAACTGCAAAATCAAACTGATGCCATTAAAATTAGATGAGCAACCCCATTGTCCAGACAACAAACAGGGTTAACACATCAAGATGGCTGGGATTTCTAAAGAAATCAAACAAATATACTTCTGCAAGCTTTTTGACAAATTATTTCAAATAAAAGAAACCAGATCATTTGTAAAAAGCAGAATCATATTTGTTCAATATACCACCACAATGAGCTTATAAACTTGAAAGAGATATGCAAAAGAATTACATGCAGCACTAAGTCTTCTGTAACTTCAGTTAGAAACAGCTATTTCACAAACAGAAGTTTACAAATGGAAGACAAAAGACTTAGCTGTTATTTTTTTTGTCTGTACAATTTTTTTTAACTTACTGAAAATTTCCAAGAACAAAAATGTGGAAGTAGAGTCATTTAACTCTGAAACCTTTCTGTTCTAGTGTGTTAATGTTTCTTTGCCCATTTTGAATCCATAATGACAGTTTTAGTACTATACAGATGAAATTTTATTGCCATTAGAATAAAACAAAATGAATGTGAGTGACATTTTTGTAGACCAGCTCCATTTCTTGTTTTGCTTTTTGTTTGTCTTTTACTATCACGTAGTTATGCACTTTTAACAATCGACTTACATTTGTCTCTTAAAAAAAAAAAAAGTAAAACCACACTGCAGAAGGTTTTTCCTTTTCCCTTCTCTTTCTCTCATTATAACTTACTCTCTGCTTTCTGAAGATCCTGTTATGTCTTTTCTACCCTGGTAGGTCTTTTCACAACCTCCACAGTCTTTTCACAGTGTCATGAGAATACAAAAAACAACAAAAATAATCTTCCCACTCTTAGCCAACCAAATCTAAGACAGAAGGCATTATTTAGACAGTCTATTCAGTCTCTAACTCCACCATGCAGCAGCATTCCTCTGAACAAACAAGTGCTTTGATTACACGCTGCTGGAATGGTAATGCTGGCCTACAGTTGTGTGTCAGCAACTGCTTTCTGGCTGCAGAGGCCAGATTCCGCTCTGATGATCTGTAATTGCTTTTGACCGGCTAATTTTTATCATTCTGGGCTGCCAGCAGTAGCTGACATGAGGCTGTAAGGCAGCTACAAATCCCAAAGTGAGTTTTCAAAACAACTTTTGAGAAACCAATAGACAAGTTGTGGAACTGAACAGTGTATACTGAGACTGAAAGAAGTGCAGGAAAACCACATGGGCAAAATTTCCTAGCCTACATGTTATCTTAGAAAAAACAGCCACAATGAAACAAGAGTTGCATTTGATTTTGAAATGTGTGTCCTTGTAGAGTGTTCTATGGTGTTTCCCTGAGGACGGAAACTCTACCAGCATGTTTCAGCTACCTACACCATTGTGCTGTCTTGTAATTTAGCATTTGTCTTATCAAAGCCAAAGCAGTCATGACAGTCAGGGAAAAAAGAGGAAAAAATAGTTGAGAAACCAGGAATACACATTTTGTGTTATTAATGCTCCTCATATGAGAAAGCAGCTGAGAGGATCAAGAATCTGAAGGGTGCAGAACTTGGTAAAGGCAAAAAACAATTTGTGATCGTGTTTAAAATGGTCACCTTTATTTTTTCCTTTTTCACAAGTAGCTGCAGAAGATTTACAACGTTGAGTCAAGGAGGCACAAGAAAATTCACATCCAAAGAACTAATAAAGCCCAGTACCAATATCATCTTCTGTCTTAAATGCAATACATGTTCAGCAGCATTGTCCATGCATTTTTTTAGTCCACAGACATGACTATGCCATCTAAAGCTACAGATGTAAGGTATATCCAGAGAGGTATAATCATTCATTTATGTCTGCATTACTGTTCAAGATAGAATTAAAAAAACTAGATATCACAGAATCACACAGAATCACAGAATGTGAAGAGTCTTCAAATTTGTGCTATGCTGTCAAAGGATGCAATTTAATGTAGTCTTTTTTTTTTTTTTTCCTCCAGTTTTAAAAGTTTTAAAATGAAACCTTGGACTCTGAGTTCAAACATTGTTCCCTTGAGAACATGCATTACTAATCTCAGCTCCTACATCAGCAAAACCATTTGGCCAGCTGGTTCTCTGTCACTATTATGAGCACTTGAAATTGTTCAGCAAAATAATTGATATTTTCATATTAATTGGGAAATAATTTACCAAGTTATATACTGTCAGCTATCATTTCTTCTCTAATAAATTCGTATTTGCTGTAGTATCTATATACAAGGATATATTCTAACTTAATCTTTAAGAAGTCTTCTGTTTATATTTATGAACGCAGATTGAGTGATGTGTTTACAGATTTGCTTGCATTATTAGAACTAGAAGTCCTGTTCTAAAAACTATTCCATACACTATGAACTTCCCCAGAAAACCAAGACACATCTCTTCACAAAATTGTATTGGGTCTGGCTGTTGGCCAGATTATGATCTTGGAAAAAAAGAAAAAGGGAAGAAAAAACCAGTTAAATGCTTACTGTTAGTGAGAATGAAAAGAATTGAATAGAATAGCAATAAACACCAGGAAACAGAGAAAAGAAAACCCTATTGATCAGACAACCTTTGGTAAACCAGAATGAGACCATACAGTTTTGTAATACTCAAGGCACATTACTAATAATCTGACTTGAACATTATTATTTTAAAAACAAAAGAAAACACACATTACAATTAATTGCAATGGAACGCCTGCTTCATACTCGGTGGAAAGGCAAGTTCTTTGACACCAGCAGTGCTCCATAACTATAGAGTAAACTGCAAATTTGGAGTGTCTCTTGAATTCTGACCTTTCTGAAGTTAGACAAAATGTTAACAATGAAGCATAATAAATGTTCAGACCTGGACATCTTGCCCTGTGCTCAAGAACAGGTGGTATGGCTGAAATCAACCTGAACAGGCATTAAGAAAAGATTTCCAGAATAGCTGAAAAATGAACTTTATGACAATAATTAATTAGTAACTATGAAATGGCTCAGGATAAATATTATTGATGGTATAGAAGAAATATAGTCTTTTGCAGTATTACTGAAGGAGATGCTATTATTATTACTAAATAGATGTTCTATACAAATTAGGTAATACAAAATATTTGAATATGAACTCTTTGTTAGAGAAGACAGCTTTTAATATATATGCACAGTATTCTCAGAAGGAGTCCAATCAATACTAGTTTCTGGATTTGTAATTTTATAGCTCTAACAGTCTGCAGACATTACATCAGCTATCAGAGACACTGAAACTACGGCAACCGTCTTCACAGTAGCACCACCCATCTACTAAGTTGGCCAAGTAGGTTGAGATCATAATGATGCTGTTCAGTACTTTAGACTTCAAAAAGTTATTTTGGTTCACTTAGTAGCACTTCCTACTGTTGAGAAAAACAGCTCTTGAATTCATAAACCTAACATCCTACTCAACTTTCTGGTTTACATATCACAGTACATCCTCTTTGAAAATTACTCTTACTGTTTTTGTCCCTAAAGAATTTAAGAATGCATAGCCATCAAACTTCACTCCAGGCAACATGTTGTACCACAAATAAAGCATTCCAATAGCAGAAAATGAAGAAGTGTTGGAAGACTATCCATCATTTACTCCAAATCCATCATTTAGCCAAGTATTCCCATCAGTTAATTGGCTGAAGGCAATCAAGAAATGCTGCCAATGTAAAAAGTAGATCTGAGATATTGATCATCTTAGAATTGTTCTTGTTGAAATCTGTTAAATTATTCCTTTGATGTTTGGAAAAGAAGATATACTGAAAGTTGAACTATTAGTTAAAATTTCACTCTACCACTTCCTTGAAAGCTTATTTTTCACACCAAAGCAATGAGTACTTAATTTCACGTACATTATTTTCTTTATTAGGTCAAATATTTATATTGTACATGTTAAATACTTATAGACTCCTTTTGTATTTTTAGTAGCAAAGCTGAGCAAAAATGTGGTTACATTTCCTGGTGCATAAAACTAAAATGTTTTTTAAAAAACAGCAAACAAAAACAAAATGAGGGGAAAAAAGTGCAAGTCTTTACACTTTAAAATTTATATATATATTTTTAAAAACTGCTAATTTGTTCTCCCACAATAATTTTAGTTCTTATAAATTATCAAGAATTTTAGTTCTTACAAACCATTTAATTACACATTTTCTGACATAGTAGCATTGGTCATAATGGCAAAGTTGCTTTTTCTTAAAATTGAACAGGAGAGAACTGGAAGTGCTATATATACATAGTTACCATATGGAAAATGTGAAATTGTGGGATGAAGACCATAATATGCATGTATATACTGAAAATCAAACCTGAGCCTTTCCTGAATGCCAGTCTATATTTTTATAAATATATACTTAAAAGAACTTTTGGAATGGTAGTATTAATGGAAACCATAAGAACAACGATTGAAACAATCAGGTGCTACTTCTTATAGCTTCTTTGTCAGTATGGAATAGATTAATACACACATCAAGAAAGGCAAGCAAACAAGATTGTTGGTCTGTCTCAAATTTATAACCTAACTAATATGATTCTGGAAGGACTTGAAGTCCTTGTACTTTTAGTTCTGTTTTGTTCTACAAATCTCAGTATTCTGTAGATAAAGTGCACTGCAGACAAAAAGATGAAGAAACTCTGATGAATGATGCTCAGATGAAAAGAATCAATGAAAAATATCCAGCTGTGCTAAAAAGGCTTTAAATTATCATTTATGCAACTGATGCACGCAATAGGTGTTGGGAAGGAAAAGAAAATTACTATAAGCCGTCTCTTTGGCAAAGCATCAATGTAATTCACTTTTCAATCGTAAGGGAAATGTAGGGCAGTGGAAATAATTTCAATCAGAGGAAAGCAGATACTACTGGAAATTCTGAGTGCTCTCATTGGAAGATTGTGATCATCAATATAGGTTCAGACATAGAACGCAAATCAGATTTAATTATATATAAATATTAGTCAACAGATATTACACATTTCTACTTCAGGTAGATGCAGCCCAGTTGTGAAAAGGAATGCTTAACCTTTTCTCGTGGAGCTAGGTCATGGGAGAAGGTGGATACACAATACAGGATTTCATTTAAATAGCTGCACACTCTGCTCACATTATCTGCAGTGCTTCAGCCTCTCTTTGTCTCTTCACATCTCTTAGAGCAGAGCAGGGAACCGGAGAGGAGCTGCATGCTGTGATGGAAATGTGCGGGCACCTCTGAAAGTCTACAAAAGGATTAAAGTGTCTTGGGCCCCTGCCCTCCTCTATGGACCTGCTCCTCCCTCCACTTCCTCTACTTCTGACAACACAGGGTCTTGCTCAATGAGCTTTCCCTGAGCATTGCAGCTAACCTCAACACAACTGCACCCTGCAGAGCCTCGTGAGTGGTAGTTTTGTAGTGGTATAAGTTATTGCTGATAGGACATAGTAAGAGGGGCAAAAGTTCATGTGGGATAAACACAAACAAACCCCAATGCATAAAAGAAGTGAAAAATACTACTTCATCATCTACAGCTTGAGTTTTCAGGTATTTAATTCTGTCATAAAATCCATAAAACTTAATAAATGTTTGGGAGAAAAAGCAGCTTTTCTGCTATTTGAAAAAAGCTGGTAGAAATCTAGCAAAAGCTTAAATACTTTCTTGTTTTTTTTTTTTTTTTCATTATTACTATAACCTGTTATTTAAAATCCTCAAACAGAAAGAGTTATAAATTGTAAGGACTATCCCAATACGTTTTCAATTAAATAACTAAATTAATGTAGAGACATTTAATTAAAGTTGCACTAGTTTTCAGAAATGCAGTTAATTAACCTGCTATCTAAAATTAAATCTCTTCCAAAACCCTTTTGCATTTCTGCAGCCCATCTGAAACAGAAATAATTAAAATTCTAGAAGTTCACCTATGCATCTGAATATTGCAAATTAAAAAAAGAAAGAAAAAAAAAAACAAACCCAGAACCTGCTGAAGTAGTTTGAAAGGCTGCTGCTTTCATGGGATTTACACAGCCTTCAGAGTGGGAGGACAGCAGACACAAAAGCCTCAGAAACAAATCTAGGTTCTCACCTCCGCACAGACTTATTCATTCAGTGTTACAGACCAAGATCCTTTGAAGATTTTCCAAAAGCGAAGGGTAATGGATTGATGTGACCAGGAAACAAGGTGATAAATCCTGCTGACTCGCACATGCCTTCAACTGAAGTAAACAGGACTAGCATAGGCAAGGCAAGCAGTACCTGCACTTCCATTCAGGAGCAAATATAAGCATTCTATCAGAGAGGAAAATTCATATTCCATGGCTGGAATACCTCTGACCTTTGATATCTCAAAGATCCCCCTCTCTGCCTTGGTCTTTTAGGGACTTCCTTCCTTCTCGGCCAGGCTTTAGAGGTCAGTTAAATACAGATGGATGTCACATGTGAGAGTTACTCAAAATCACCATCCTTGTTTTAAATATCTAAACATGGTTGATTCAGAGATAGACATATCCAGATAGCTGTAAGGTCTATTACTGCTTAGGATCAGAGAACAATTTGCGAGGAATTATTCCTTTGGGGGGAAAAAAAAGAAAGAATACTAATTGAAATATAGTTCAAGTCTAATATTTACTGGAAAAGACACTAAATTGTTAAAACATATATACAAAAATAATGACTAAATCAATTGGGCATTAAGGACTGAAATTTGAAACTGGTCACTTCAGCAGTTTACTCTGTAAGTGGGAGCAGCCATGAGCATAGACAGTAATACTGTACTCACATGCTACCAAGATTACTAATATATGGGCATGTATTCTGTTATAGGACCCTCAGGAGTTCTGAGAGTACAGAAAAAATAAAACTGCCTTCTGAGGTTAAATACACAAAAATGAAATGCACAGGGATGTAGCAATATTTTTCCAACAGGTATTTATTTTCTTCACCGTCAACAAAGGAGGCAGAAACTAAAAATCAACCAGATTTTTCCTGTACTGCATGCACAAAGTTCTCTTCTGGGAAAAAAAATTGATGGGAAACCCATGTACAATGTCGTAAAACTAAAGGATAAGAAATAAAACCAAGTTTTAATTATCTAAACTCCAAATCATCTTCCTGTTTAAATTAAGCTTTTCAGAGTATAATTCAGGATCTGGATAGCATATTTAATTTTAACTTATGGCTCCAGCATCTCTCTAAACAAATAAATCATCTGCAATGCTCTTTAAAATACAAATTCACATAGGTTTACGTGTGTGTAGACTTCCATAAGGCTTAATCCTGCCATCTGAAATACAAAGTAGAATTGCCCTTCTACAAAGAAGGATCAAGAAAACAAGAAACCTCCAAAATACGATATTAACATGCTAAAATTTAAATGTCTTTGTACTCCCTTTTGAAGACCCCTCTCTCCTTGAATGAGGAAAATTACTAACATCTTTTTTTGTCTACACAAAAAAATTATCAGAATATATTTTCCTTCTTACATTGCAAAGTCTGGAGAATGTATGCAAATAACAAAGGTAGTAAAAAGCCATAGAAACTTGTAGAATGATCAACCCCTGATAATCTGTCTTTCTGCAGACTCTTGTATCACTCTCTCCCACCTTGAGCCTGCAACACAACAGGACTCTGGCAAATTGCGATAATCTCCTTTAACCCTAATCACCATTTTAATCAAAAGAGGTGGGGCAGCCTGGAATTCATACAGCAAGGTTAGCACTGCAACTGTCATTCTATTTGCTACATACACAGAGTATGCTGCTATAAGGTTGAAATGGTTCAAACTTTTATTATCTTCACAAGATTACTTTCCAGCATTAATATTTGACAAGTAAAAGAAAAAAAAACATGAGACTGTCTGCTCTGATGAGTCTTAGAAATCTGCTTAGATTATGGTTGTATCTGTCACTTACTCTGCTCTTAAGAGACCTCTGGGGAAAACAAAAAGATGTGATTTGTAAAACTGCCATGACTAAAAGCCTACATCATGTGCACCTTATATCCCACTTCTCCTCTCTCCATCCCCTTCTCTTCCCCTCATGTTAGGTTATAACTTTTCTGTTTTTGTACTCTATTTGCTTGCTTGCTTAATTACTTTCTTCCTAGCCTTTTTTTTTTTTTTTTTAAGAAATAGTGGTATGATTGTAGATAGTATGACAGTCAAGGAGAAGCTTGTATGAAGAGAAAGAAAGAAAGCTTCAAGGAGAAAGAGTAATGAGAGATACTTAAAAGAACATTGGAGAGATTGGAGAAAGGGGAAGATTAAAAGAAAAAGTTGCAGACAACTGTAATTTTAAGCTAGAAGGGATTCAGCAGCTGTCATTAAAATCTTGCAGCTCTGCTTGAGATGTATTGATCAGACTGTTTCAATGTTTCCCATAGAACTTACAGGTCCCTGTATTTAGAATTATAGTAATGTGATAGTCTACTCAGGAAACAATATTTACCTCAGCAAACAAATATTCTGTTTTTTAAAGAGGGGTGACTTCCCTGTATTTCTTCTTCAGAAAGGGATTCTTCATTTTGCATGTCCTTCTCATGGGCAGCACACAAGTATTGAAATACTCTCCATGCCAAAGGAAATCAGAAGAAGCTGAGCTTTTCCATTTTATTTATTTATTTAGTTAGTTAGTTTCAATTTAAACAGGACTGTTTATACTTACAACTCCTTAATATTGCAGGCATTTCAAAGAATGACTCTCCCAGCAGGGCCCATAAAGATAACAGAGAATACAGTCTCTGTATTTGCAAAGTACTGGGCAGTTGTAACCATTCCAACTAAAATGGTAACTGAAGAATGACATTAGGCTATGGACAACAGTAAGAAGGCATGTTTCCAGGATTCTGCAAACAGTATTCTGGTACTGATATACAAAAGATATTTTCTAAGAAGCAAACACTCATTTTGGTAAATAATATTGCTCCTTGTTTTCCACCTGAATGTGTCTCACCCTTACTTTTTAAGTTATTTCAGAGTTCCTAATCACTCAGGTCCATTTATTATACATCGTACTCTATAATATATTAAGAGGAGAAAAATGCATGAGATGGGATAATTCATGTCTCCTACATAGCAGTGTTCTTGTAACACCTTTTTTGTTATCATTTCTTCTTACACGTTAAAAGCTGTTGTTTCAGTCTGATCAGCAGGTAATTACATTAGATTTGGTGCAGAAGGGAGAAAGGTATAAATGAGGAGATACAAGCACATTCATACTATCATTTGCTCTCCAACACAAAGCAAAATCCTCCCAAAGGTTCTCATTTCACATTACCATCCTCTCTAGGTAAATGAATGACATTTCTTTTCTGATGTGACTATTGTAAGAATCAAAATCCCTCAGCAATAAGCCTGAATTTTTTTTTTTTATAATGCTCTAAGCTCAACAAACCTTCGTGGAAAATAGAATACTCTTAATTATGAATAAATTAACTAAATTAGTAACATGAGATGGAGATGCAATTAAGGGACTGTTAATTGAAACTGGAAACACAGCTGTATACAGCTCAGAGATGAATCACACCAGTAATGACGCAGATGTTTATAAAATGTGATTATGTTTAGCAGGAGCATACTATTGAAACTCCCCAGCCTATTCTTATATTGTGTCGCTGGAATGGTTTTTAAACCCGTGAACACCAGGATCTCAGGGATGGTAAATTAGGTTCCCTAGATATGTGAATTAGTGTTGTCTGAATGTCAGCAATTTAATTCTCCAGCTTTCAAAGAATGTAGACATGGAGCCAAAACCAAACATCTGTTAGTTATATGCTCATTCAAAAAAAAATATCTCTGGCAAGCTAGAGCCTGTCTGAATACGAGAAAGACAGTAGAATACAGTATCTCTAAGCAGTTACACTGCTGTGTGAATATACTGATCATGTAAATAATACAGCCTGGGAGCTCATGAAATCTACTTTGTGCACAACTGTGAATATATCGTCTCAGAACTATTCCTCCAAAGAGCTAGGAGGATCAGGAAGAAATAATATTTCCCATCTAAAGGCTTTAGGATTGATTAGCCTTCTAAAAACAGCAAATCAGGATTTTTATTCTTTAAGCTTTTACATCTTTCCTTGGATGCTCTTCGATACAGTTGTAAAGGGTTTTTCTTCAGGTGCCAAAAGGCACAAATATTGCTCACGGGTCATACAGGGATATCTGAGCTATGCAAGTTCAACAGGAGCGATAGTGCACGCGGTTGTGAAGGATGGCAGAGCAGCCAAAGCTAAGGGCCAGCCATGGCTTAGCTCCCAGAGGCTGGTCTGAAGTCTGCCTCACACCTCTTCCTTCTCACAGAAGTGCTACCACTGAATACCAGAATGATAAATAACAGCTCGCAAATGGTATGTTTGAGTCTGTGATTTGTTTTCTGGTTTAAGTTCACAGACTAACAGTAGTAGGTTTTACAGCATTCATATTTTCCTTAAATATAATTATGTTTTCAATAAACATGCCAAATAATGTAATAGCATAGTTTGTATCCAGAAGTCCACATACCCTTCTACAGCTCACATCAACAAGTCACTATTAGTTTTGATTCAGGGCCTTTGGCCCGTATAATAATAAGCACAAGTGTATATGAAATAGAGGTTTTTTTCCTGGTCCCATATCCGGAGCAGGACAAACTCCTACAGTATGCGAACTATCAGCACTATTGTAAGATAAAAAAAGCTACTATGACATGCACAAAATCAACAAAATTTTATTCCAATTCAACTAAGCTTTGTCCCAGAAGGGGAAACCCTTCTGATCCATAAATGGACACTCACTTAAGAATGTGTATATTTATGCACCAGGTAGTTAAAGTAATTTGAAAAATGATGCATTGTACCATTTATTGGCAACACTAAAATTATCAGAGTCCTGGCACCATTAGACATCATCATAGGCTCATCCCATCAGTTGTGGAAATGACTGAGCACAGCCTAAGGAAGAGAAAAGTGGTCATGATAAAAATAGACTTGGCACTGCTTTCCAGAAACTTTATTTGCTAGGAGCTTACCTCCTATTCACTGATGAAGAAAAAGGATTAGGTCTTGACTTTTTCAGAGAAGAAAATTCGCATGGTTTCTGCAACAGACCAGACAGGTCTGATAGTAATTCACATGCCATTCACAGCTGAATAAAGTTATGAAGGCTTTATGAGAAAAATGTAAACCCTTTCTCTTTAAAGGTAAGCCTAGCCAGCCAGGTTCTGGGATATATTGCAGCCAGCTATGACAACTGATGTGCAAACCAAATTCAGTTATCTTAGCTCTTGGGCTGGCAAAAGTACAGACAAAGTCAATTCAGGATTTGAAATGTGATGTTTTGAGATAAGCAACTGGAATGCTGGGATATACAAGAAACACAAAGCTATTTTATGGAAGACACATTCTTCTATTTCCTCTGAATACCAAAAAAATCACTGCACTGCTGAAACAGTGCTGTAATATCAGCTATATGTCAGATAAGTAGGACAGAACTCAATGATTTTACAGATAAAAAAGAGTCATAAATGAGGAAACGGGGGAGAAAGAACACAACACACTTGAGACCAATATAAGGAATTTGACAGACGGATGTGACAACATCCAACACAATGAAAATTCTATCTGCAAACGTAGACTTAGGCTTATTGTCCTAACCTGATTAATACAAATTCTTCATGTCATTAATTTTGGTTTAAAACAAATTGAGCTATGGCAGAGAATCAATTTTAAACATGTAAGAAAACGGAAGAAAAAGGCTAATTTTGTCCTGAAACTAGGCACCTGAGGACTCCCTATCAAAATGTCATACACTGAGGAATTCATTTCCACAACACATGATTTGTATGTTGCTATGATTCTCCAGGTACAAAAGAAATAATAAAATACTATGAGTAAAAATGAAACTGTAAGCTTCAAGTCAAATTTATACTATGTTTGTTCTTCAAGGGGTGCCTTTCTAAGGGTTAGCCTTCTTTTGTAATGTAACAGCAAGCACAAGGATCAAATGGGTCAGATGAGCCACTGGAAGCAATGATCATGTTGAAATAACTCCCTTTACCTGTGTTGGCCCAGATGGATACAAATTTGGAAGCATTTTATAAAAAACATTTGCACACAGGACACGTACGAGGAACTGAGCTATTTTAATTCTAAAATGCCCTCTCCTGTACAGTTAATGTACTATTACAAGACTTCCAGACTGCTCAGAATTTTGTATGTAAGGTCACAACACTCATCTTTACTCAAGGTGTGATGAAAACTACAATGGCAATTTTAGAGGGCACCTTGTGAAAAAATTCTGAAAATGACATGCATACTCATCAACAAAGGAAGGTTTTAAAGCCATGTCACAACTTAATGCTACTGATGTTTTTAGTATTTTAACCACTATTGTTAATGGCACTTTCTAAAATGGCAAAAATATCTTACTTACCTTAAATTTTTATCAAAGCAAAAAGATTTAGAAAGTATAGCACAGAGAGCTGCATAGCCTAAAGATTGTAAAAGCTTTCTGTAACCTGAAAGTAGACGACCTATCATATAAATATCTGCAGTAATATAATACATAATTGTTATGTCAAAAAGACTCAAAATGACTCAACAGAAGGAAAAGAAATTGGCTAACATGAACCTTTTGAACTGGAAATTTGCATCTTTTCTCTCTACCTTAGGATTTTAATCATTTTAAATGAAACTTTATTTCAAAAAATCAGAGCATTTCACAGAAAAGGATCAGCAAAAATGGGGGAAAAGAGAAGTATTTTTTGTCAGTTTTACGTTCTCTCTCTTTAAAAACCTTTAAAAACCTTGGCACCAGGACTTGGAATCTAAGAGGTTTTATACTGCTTCCAGTGACATTTAGAGAGAGTCTTGATGGGGCAGCTCTTAAACTCTATGAAGGCTCTATCTGCAACAGCCATGTTCCTTCCTAGGTCTGCTTTAACCTTCCTTCAAACTAAGCAGGGCTGAGTGGACAGATGATCTGTGTCAGCAGAGTACATCCCCTCCAGGCTATGGAGCCCAACCACAGAATGCTAAGGCTCATCATCCCTCTGGTGTCAGCAGATAGCTGACAATGAATCCTACCCTACCTGACACTATACAATCCTGTCCTGCTCCATTCTGTTTGAAAACCTAACCCACGAATTATGAGCTCTGACAGTTGATAACATTTTGGCAAGGAAAAGGAGCTGTGATATGGAAGTTTGGATTGGAGAATGACATAATTGCAAGGTTCATTTTCGTTTTGTCCTTGTTTGCTTTCACTGTTCTGACTGCTGCTAGCTTTGCGCACTTCCCAGCTTTTCACCCTGAATAAGCTCACTCACTCTTACCTTTAAACAAACAAACAACATTAATTTTCATATTGAGCAGTCTAAACATAGCTGATTGGAATCAAGTCACACACCTAAAAGGGTTTTGAAAAAAATCAGGGCATGTTCTCTCAATGTTGACAAAAGACAAAGCAATCTATGCAATTTTTACGTAGAAGGTAAACACAGAGCTTTAATTCTCCAAATGTAAAGTCTACTTTCTATGTCAAAAGGACATTTACAGAAAAAAGAATCAATATTTTTGAGATGTTCAGGTATTATAGTTCATGAAGATTAAAGAACAAAAATATTCCCATTTTCAGCAAAATTTCAACTGTGACTAGTGAATAAGTTAAAGAGCTACATACTGAATAAATTAGTTATAACTGTGTGACCAAAAAGTAACAGAACTAGTGTATGCTGGTTTCCGGAGAATACATTTTCTACAGTATCACAACCTCAGTTTTCCTCAGTACCCTAAATATAGTCTGGTGTGACTCATATAGATGTGTGCTGCCAAACATAATCTATAACTGCTGACAGGTGGAAGTACATTGCATAAGTCTCATTTTGTTAGGAAACAAGACTAATGGATATCAAATACTACGCCCATTCTCTTCCTATCCTTTATCCAACAATCAGATAAATCAGAAATCTTACACAATATGGAGTGTATGCAAAGATTCTACGTTAGGGTAATAAATTTAGGTTGCACATAAGAAGTATTTTCTGGCAATTCCTAAATTTTCTGTGCTTCTCTTTGTATTTATAAATGATGTAACTTAGGGTTGTTTTTTTCTTCCTTAATAAAGAAACATACATATATATCAGAAATAACATATCAAAAGAAATTTGTATATGAATATTGAAATGAAAATATAAAATAGGGTAAATTACTGCTCTTCAGCAAGGCTCTTCAAAAAAAAGCATTGAAAAAGGACACAATTCCAAAGAAATAGAAATCAAATAACAAAACTTTAAAATGAATGTATTGTCTATAACAAAAACGTTTACTGTTTCAACAAAGTGATATTCATCACATCACAGCTTTAACAGGATTTTGGCTTTATTTTCAGTTGGCATGGCTGTTGATGACAGCCATGCATGTTAATACTTAAACACATTCTTTCACTGACTGGCCTAAGCATGCCATAAAGAACAATGATGATGTCCTCCTGATTTATTAAGGAAGCTTTCCAATTACTGATACATGCTTCATTAAAAGACTTGAACTCCAATCCAGACAGCTAGCCTTTTGTGACTTATTAGCATAAATAAATAAATAGGATCTCTAAAAAATTAATCAACTGTAAAACAAATCTATTTGCATATTTTTGCAGACAAACATTAGGCAAAACTGCAATTCAAGCCAACAGAAATGGGAAAAAAAAAAACATGGGTATATGACTTCTGAAGCCAAATGGCATAGCCACTTAAAAAAATAAGAAAACATTAAAGAACGATGACAGCTGTGAGTTTGGCAGAATTTCCATTTCTCATGGAATATAGAAAACAACATTTTTATTTAAGAATCTAATGGAAATAATCAGCTTCCAAAAAGGATCAAAATCTCCCTCTACTGGGAAGAGGATACCTGCAACTACTACAATAATTTCAAATTTCAAGATTGAAAAGAACTATGATTTTAGAAATGCCTTTATTAGTCTAATAATAGATGAGCTTGAATTTTGGCCCCAGATATATAGAAAAGTTGTCTCTTGTATTCATCAACTACTTAAGATGACATTAATCAAAATACAGTTAAAAACAGAGGAAAAGCAAACAAATGGAAATTAATTATTAAAATGAATATATAACAAAACAAGAAGAGGAATTCTTAAGGTAGTAGAAAGATAATAATGCTGAAATACAAAAGTCTGAATCCCTGTCATATGACACATTCATACATATGTGACTTTCTTTGTCACCTGAAGAGGAAGAAATATCTGCCTTGTTACTGTTAGCTGTCACTCTATCAACTACCCACTTTTAACACAACCTCAGTTTACACTTGCTGTTTAATCTGGAATAAATAGCTTTCCTTGTAATAATGCTAAATATACAGAATGCTAAGGAAGAGTTTCCATGTAAGTATATGACTACAAGGTTCGTGCATGAGATTCACATGCAGTAAATAACAATTTTGACAACTGAACTGTAAAGAACTAGAAGAGCTTTTTCTTTCTCTTTGGAAAAAATGATAAGAAAATGCCTTTAATCATATTCAGACCTTAATTATATGGTTTCGTCCTGAAGAATACTTTTTGAAACCATCACCCATCATCGTGCTATGTCTATGTCTATGTCTATGTCTATGTCTATGTCTATGTCTATGTCTATGTCTATGTCTATGTCTATGTCTATGTCTATAAAGAGAAAGGATTCGAAAATCTGATAAATTTGTTTCCACCAACTGAGAAAGTCCTGAGCAAACATTTCATTTACAGGTGTATTTTTGTTGTTACTTTGCTTCTTTATTGTGGATTTATTTTCTAGGAGAAGGCATGGAGGAGAGAAGGTGAGAGAAACCTAAATCTTGACTATTATAATACGTCAGTGCTGCTTTCAACTTACATTTTGGTGTAACTTATTTGCCATGGTGCCTACTCACCTGTCAAGTGAGGGGTGGGAGACAAGTGACTTCCACTGGTCAGAGATTTACTGGATCTGAGCCAAGACTGGAAGACATCTATCATTAGTATTTGTTGGGACTTTTACATCTGGAGGCCAGCAGAATTCTGACAAAGTTACAATTCCGCATTGATTTCAGGAAAGGATTTCCCTTTTCGCTTCTATATTCACACTTTTAGTTCCTTTGCAAACATAGGTGGCAAGATTCATTCCTGTTTCTCACTGTGGATTGAAAGTACAAGCTAATGCTTATGAAGCACCTGGAAGATGCTGGTAGTGAGGAAACAGAGTAATAGGCCTGGCTCTTCTGTTTAAGAAAATGGGAAAATAAACAGTGTATTTTCCTCAAAAATATGTTTTAGAGGTGGAAGCTGATTAATGATTCACATTGCTTAAACTCCACAGTGGTGATAAGGTTTTCAGTGACAAAGCTGAGTGCATTAGGTTTCGTTAATTAAATACACCTTTTCATAACACCTCAAAGCCAGGATTTGTTGAATGTGTAAGAATCTCCAATACAGGCAATCTTAAATTTATAATTCTGTCTGCTTCATACTCACTTATAATTACCTTTCCTTACCGTACATTTTTTCTAGGAATATTCCTGTGTATATTGACCAAAACTGAACACATAAACACTGAACACGTATAGCAGAAATATAAATGGGGGACAGGAGGGGAGGCGAGACAAGGCAAGGAAATTGCAGTGAAAATGAAAACCAGAAACAAACAATAGGAACCTATCTTGGAAGTAGGATGATTTTGTAGGACACAAAAAAATTTATTTCTATCTTTGCTTTCCCTATTGCATGGCCAAAATTTCTGTCACACATATGTAAGTCTAACCCTAACACAGAACATGTAACTCTCTAAGAAGTGCCCTCAGGAGTGATTGTCAATGCAAATGTCCACTAAACTATGTATGCAGAAAAAAAACCTCTGTCTCTCAGTGTGTCTGAAACTCTGTTCCTTTTTTGAGTAGCAAAATTGAATTATAAAAACATAGCTCTTCTTCTTCCTGGAGGTCACATCTTGGCCTTTTATACATGATAATCCTTCAAAATTGCTTATATTTTTTCCCCTCAAGATGTGTTTGGAGTTGTACTGGAGTGTTTTCACCTTACTCTCCCATAGCTTCCAGAGTACATTTAGGTAAATATGAAAGAAGACAGTAAACCATAAAACACCAAACTACCACCCGTTCTATCAGCTCTAACTTCCCACTCTGACATGCTGTCTCCAAGGATCTATCTTCACAATGCTTCCTGCACTTGTTGGAAAAAGAGCATAATATCTTCAAAATGTGCATTGAACAAGCAGTTTTCCTGTATATATTTTAAAATAGTCTACAACGTCAAGTTGGCCCTCTGCCTAATGCTTTCATGGAAGACAACAGCAAAATACTTATACCAAGCTTTCTTTCAGATTTGCTTGACTTTTTCATATCCTATATGCTTTCAGTGTGAAAAACTTACTGTTTTACTTTAGTTCTTGTTGAAGTACCGAAACATTTCAGGAAACCACTGGAACTTAGTTAATCATTTTGTTAGTGAAAGAAAAAGTATTTATCAATGAATCAGCACACTAAATTAATTAGCTGCTGTTTTTAAAAATACATGACAAATGATTTTTCTCATATGTGGGATAAAAATTATGAGAATGCTTATTTTATCTTCCAGATTTCTGTACATCTGCTTTAATAATACTACCTGAAGTCTATCATAAGAATGTGGGAAAAAGCAGATAGTAATGACCAAAGATCTTGGATTACTTAAAGTAGCACTCTCACAGAAAAATCTGATTTATATAAAAACAAGGAAAAATTCTGCTGTCAATATTTGCACGATCTGGAATAAGTTGGAGATGTCACAGAAATGTGAGATTCATTTTGGAGAAAGAATAAAGAAGCTATAACCTCTTATTGACTATTAGACTTGGCAGTACCATTGTCTTCTATTCATATATAGAACAGAGACTTGGTTCATTTTTGTCCATTGCTAAGGTTTAGATTTTACAGTAAAGGCAAAACTCTTCATTGATCTCTATGCTTCCACACCCCTGCAATATAGTAAGGTAAATACAATGACATCACTTCCAAATGAGAAGCAATGATGGAGCAAAAAATAAGAATATAATCCAGCATTTGCATAAGTGTATTTAATTGCATTTACTTTCATTTAGTCATAACCTTACTCCCCTGCTGTAGAACCTACCTCGGCATATATAGGTGCATGCATGCTTACAGATTCTCTCTCACATACCCTGTTCCTAAAATTCCAAGCTAAGATGCAGTGCATTTTGGAGAAAGCATGTATTTTTGAAGCCTTTATCACATAAATGTGACAAATAAATGTGAAATTTAAGGGATATTTATGGAAGCAAAAAAATTCCAAAGCTTTTCGATATTTAATTTATAGTTTATGGTCACCTTAATTTCAGAATTAATATTAATATTTTTCTGCTTTAGAGTTCAACTTACACAAGCACTTTCTGAACAGCCTTAATTGCAGCACCAAATCCTGCTCATCACCTGAATACAAGTAATGCTTTGTGATTTTATATTTGATTTTATGGCTGTGACTTTAAAGGTTCCACTGAACAGAATCATTAACCTGCCTATGAGGAAAGTATTTAAAACCATTGCTCCTGCAAATTATTTAATCTATAGTAAAAGGAATGAAGGAGATGAGTAAACTGTCTTATGTGAATCTTTCACATACACCATAAAAATGTCAGTAACATATGGATAAGTCAGTTAAAAGAAATGATCACATAATATATTTGACAAGAAGAATTTCTAAATTTTAATATTAAAAGGTAAATAAACTTTTCAGTATTTTAACCATATGAGAAGAAAAACTGAGTTAACTGATTTCTACTTCTTGATAAAAGTATTCAGAAGTATATGAAAATACATTAGCTTTACCTTCTGTATCATAGAATCACAGAATGGTTTGGGTTGGAAGGGATCTTAAAGCCCACCCAGCCCCAACCCCCTGCTGTGGGCAGTGCCACTCACTGGGTCAGGCTGCCCAGGGCCCATCCAACCTGGCCTTGAATGCCTCCAGGGGTAGGCCATTCACAGCTTCTCTGGGCAGCCTGTGCCAGCGCCTCACCACTCTCTGAGTGAAAAATTTACCCCTCATATCTAATCTAAATCTCCCTTTTTTAGCTTAAATCAATCTCCCTTGTCATATCACTATCAGACTGTGTAAAAAGTCTGTCTTGTTCCTGTTTATAAGCTCCTTCTAAGTACTGGAAGACTGCAAAGAGGTCTCCCCACATCCTTCTCTTCTCCACACTGAATAAGACGAGCTCCCTCAGCCTTTCTTAGTAGAAAAGGTGCTCCAGCCCTCTGATCATCATTGTAGCTTTCCTCTGGACCTGCTCCACATCTTTCTTGTGCTGGGAGCCCCAGGCCTGGACTCAATACTCCAGCTGGGGCCTCATGAGGGCAGAATAGAGGGGGACAATCACTTCCCTCTCCCTGCTGGCCACCTCTCTTTTGATGCAGCCCAGGATTCTGTTGGCAGTCAGGGCTGTAAGCACATGCTGCTGGCTTATGTCCAGTTTTTCATCTACCAGGACCCCCAAGTCCTTCTCTGCAGGGCTGCTCCCAAGGAGTTCCCCTCTCAGTCTGTACTCGTATCTGAGATTGCTCCGACCCATGTGCAACGCTTTGCACTTGGCCTTGTTTTTTCATAGGAATAGCATTACTGAAACTGCTTTTCCAATACTGACCTTTTTTCTCTTTCATTTCTTTAGTAATCCTTTAGTGCTATTCCCCAGGGAGAAAACAATCATAGAAGAAAAAAAATACTAATTTCAATGCAGCATAAAGAAAGCAGTAATAAGAGACCTACCTGTAGCACCTTCCACCTTGTGTTCAGGTCCTCAAGACAGCTCAGATTATATGGGGAGAGCTGAATATCAGAGGGAGTGAATCGGTGAGCCAGCTCATTGACTTGATGCACCTTCTCTTTAAGGGGCACCATTTCTGCTCGATAAACCTGTACAAATTGAACACCATAAACAAAGGTAAGTGATAATTTCGAAAACTATTTGCCCTGCTACCAGCTGATTAGCAGTGCAAAGGTGTTCCACATCAAACTGAAAGGAAGGCATGCACTGATCATCAGACAGTTAACAGTCATCTTATGTAACTTAGTATGAGCTCCAGCT
Organism: Penelope pileata; assembly: GCA_013396635.1. NCBI lineage: Eukaryota > Metazoa > Chordata > Aves > Galliformes > Cracidae > Penelope > Penelope pileata. Next base: position 297,188 of record WBMW01001277.1, on the reverse strand, counting down.
CTCAAGGATAAGGACCAGCATTTCAGAAAGTGACAGAAATTTGGAGCCTTCACTGCAATTTTTGGTTAGTTAAACCAAATCCCTAAGCAGAACACCCACTGGACTGTGCATTATAGGGCATGCTTCTCTCTGTCTCATCATTTTTATGTGCACAGCATGTGTTCCTCAGAGTGGACAGTGGGGACAAATGCTGTTTAACATATAAAAACAGAGGAAGAATGCTGTTCCCAAACAGAGTAAACAGAAAAAAACAGAAGCAGTGCTAAAACTGTTGCAAACCTTTCTGCATTCATGGTCTTATCTTGGATATCTTCTGCATTACAAAGTGAGCACCTCTTAGCTAGTGTTACCAATGCCCACATTGCATATAAATATAAAACACTGTCAGAATAAATGGAGAGCATCTGCTGCATAGATCAGTTCCTACAATGCAATGTATTCTAAAGCAGTTCCTACATTAAGCCACATTCATTTGCTGCTAATTTCTGTGGCCATAGGATCAGGCTTTGATTGAAAACTTCATTGCTCAAGCAAAGCACATAGGCTTAAGCTTAAAAATCGTGTCTTTTTTAGTATGTACTGAAGTGTCTGGCTGATTTCAGACCAATTGTTTCAATCTTCAAAATGCTGCTCTCACTTAGCTTTTTTTTTTTACCAATTAGCAATTTTTTTTACCAATTTTAGAATTGATATTATATGTTCTATTATTACTAAGCCTGAGTTTTCACTAGCATTTTTATTAGTTATACAAATAAAAATATAAGAAACAACAACAGAGGAACGCTGGTCAATGCACACCTATCTTATTAATATCAATAATCATACAATTAAAAACTGAAGACAGAAAAGAAAAACTTATTCCTAGGAAGATTCAACATATAATATTGTGTGATTAAAAAGATCAACCACTAAAATGATATGGTAAGCAACAGCTTATTACGAACAGTCCACCAGTCAAGATATGAGGGCTGCTATGTGGCCTATGACAACAGAGGTGGATGTTGGTACTATGACAGTAGGGGTTGAACCTCCCTGCCAATGTTCCATTACATTTTGTTGCCATGAAACAGATGGCAGCAGAGGGGCAGTCTGACAAAATGGTGTCTGACATGGAAGCATGCATGAAGCAAAGGTGTGGAACTGAATTCCTCCATACGGACAAAATGGCAACCACTGACATTCATTGACCCTTGTTGAATGTTTATGGAGACCAAACAGTGGATGTGAGCACAGTGAGGCGGTGGGTGGTGCGTTTCAGCAATGGCGACAGTGGGTCACCTCCACTGATGCGGATTTTTACGAGTGCAGCATGCAGGCTCTTGTTCATTGCTGGCGAAAATGCACAGCTCATGGTGATGTTGAAAAACAGTGTTTTTTAGATGAGTATTCACTCTATCAAACTTCCTGTGCTCTTTGTAGCTGTTGCAGTTTCCATGGAAATAAACAGGAGGCATCACTTTCGGTGCAATCCCCATACATGATTCTAGAGCTAGGTTTTTATTTCTGCTTTAGTGTAAAATTTAGTAAGAATTCTTTGTCTTTTTGGAAAAAAAGAGACAGTAATCATTTCTTTATCTTATACGATATTTTTCAGCTATAGAAGCAGTAATTTGGAATTTCTACTTGATTGTGATTTTCACCAGCATAACTGAAATGTTTTACAGTAATACTTATATTTTAGTAATCTGTATAGTGTAGGACTGATCCATTTTTCCATTATTTTTTCCTTCTACATAAAAAATACTAAACCTATCACAGGTTTATAGCAGAAAAGCTTGAAGAAGAACTGTAGAGTTGGAAATTTAAAAACAAATATATATGGTGAGTAGTGTTCCACTGTCATCATGAGAGTCCTATTTGAACCTATTTTGAATTAAATAGCTCAGGATGTAAAAGAGTTCTCAGTGTGAACAGTGACAGGACAAACAGCCCCAAATTATTTTCATTACGACTGTCCTTATGCAAGGAAGAATTTCAATGGTCTATGATGCTATAGGAGGTAGATTGGATTTAAAATTATCTGTCAGAAAATATTTTAAAATGCCTTGGAAAATTAGAAAGAACTCTGAAAGACATACCACAGAAACCATAACTGGCCAAATACTACAAGTCTAGAACGTAACAGTGGCCATAAACAGTCAGTAGAAAAGCTCATCTTGCTCAATCTCTAAGAGCACCCACTATGTTTGCTTGGGGAACATGGAATGGATAGGGAAAGCAAGAGCTTCTCTGCTCTTTGCTTGGATCACCAATTCAGTCTCAAAGATTCTGGAGCCAGAAGTTACATTTCTTTGCCAATCAGATCTTGATGGATTCTTCTTACATAAAATTGTCTACTTGATTTTTGAACACAGGCTTTTAGCATCCAAAATAGTCTATAAGCTCAATGTTTAGGTTGAAGAACCACCTTTTGTTTTTCTTTTTTCTTTTCTTAATCTATCACTTAAGATTTTTCCTCATTCTTACCTCACAAGAGACAGGGAACAGTCATTCTCAGTGGACTTCCTTTGTGCCATCTCAGATTTTATAAACCCTTTATCATATTTACACCTTCTTCGAGACAGATTCAAAGACTGACATATATCCAATTAAAAGTGGATATCTATAAGGTGGATATTTAGATCTAAGCAAGTCACTGTATATTCCCTTTATATTCAATAGCTAACCAAAACAGGAGTATAGGACATCATGAATCACATTCTGAATTGCAGTGACTAAACTAAGATTTTCATTCATTTTTATTGGGAGACTAGACACCCACCTGGCAGATATGAAATTGTGCAAAACATATCACATTCCTGATCTATTTATTCTGTCCTTGTCTAGGAGATATCTATACTTTTGATTTTCATTTTTTTCTTTAAAACAGTGGAACGGAACACTGCCTACAATATTCAGGGTCTTACGCCACGGTATAACAATACTTTGTGCTTTACCAAAAATTCCTAACATTTGATTTGGCATTCTGAACAGTGCTGGGTATTGCAGTGATGTTTTCAGAGAACCAGGGCTTACAATTTCAAGATCTCTCTCATGACTTCTAACGGAATGTTCAAAACAGCTAAATGAGAGCTCATTACTATGCATGTAAAGTTGGGATGAGTTTTCCACATGCACTGCTTGACATTTATCAACGCTGATTTTCATGTGCCACAACTTTACTGCCAGTCAGTACCACGAGGTTTTCTATAGCTGTTTGCAAACCATCCTCACCTGGAAGACTTTAAATAGGTTTGTATAATCAACAAGATGTGTTACTGCATTATTCATTCACTTTCCAGCTCCTTTATGTGCATACTGAACAGAGTAGGCCTTCTTGAGCACAACCTCCCACATTAGGCAAATGAATAATTTACTTGTCTTTTATTTTCCATCTTTTACAGGAAATAAATAACCAGACTACCCATCAAGACACTCTCTCCTGTCCCACAAGAACCTAGATGTTTCGGTGACGTTTCTGAAATCATTTGGAATCCTAAAGGCCAATAGCCCTTTGTCAATATGCTCACTGTTTCCTTCAAGACACACCTACTTTTACAAAAGCTATGTTGTCTCTTCTACAGTACACTTTTCCCCAGATTTCTTGGTCTGTAGGTCCACAGACCTCACTAGATGCACTTTTTAGAAACTTTTACCACATTTGCTACTTTCCATTCCTCATAATAAATTTATTTAAATCAAGAAAATACTGTTAGTAGTTATAACCATTTTATACTTCAATTTCTTTAGAACTCTTGAGCAAATAGGTGTCAGGTTCTGGTAATGTGGCAATCTTAACCTTGACAATTTGTTCTATCTTTATATATTTCTTTAGCCACCTCATTTCTATAGGTTTTGTGAAAGTTCATTTAGAGGATACGGATTTGTTTTCAACTTCCACTGTAGTGTCTCCATACAGTGTTCAAATTTTACTCTTTTTGATTTATTTCAAGCAGGGTTACTCATCTCTGTGTAGTTTCCATCCTGAAAAATGAACATTGCTCAGGTGGACTGTTTTTGTTTTATGCTCGCACAGATGCTGATCTTTAGTTCATAATGATTCTTACTATGATAGCAATTTTTTGACCTTGCACTGCTCAGTACCAAGCCAAATATTTCCTCTCCCATTTGTGGCCAACTTGAGAAGTTACTCCTCAAAGCAGTAATTTTTGATTTCTAAAAAGGCAGTCTAAAAAGCATGCTCTAACATGGCATTTATTGTAATTCCTCTTCTTGCAATCTCTTTCTTACCAATTATCATCTTAGTGTTAACTGACACTACATATTTTCATTTTAGGGCTGGTACTTCAAATCCCACGTTTAGGTGGATTGTTGGTACAACTAATTCACCTATGTGATTTGATTCCTAACTTTCTTAAATATAGCATTAAGCCATCACTGGCAGAAACTAACTATTTCTTGTCTGTGTAGTTTGTAACTTGGATCTTACAGTGTCCACTACTTTTTTGATTACATCAGTTTTCTGATCTGTGTACATTTTATTTGTTTGTAACCAAAGTTTTTCATTCCCTCATCATACCTCTTCGTCTCTGGTATCATATTGAATAATATGCTTTCCACGCTCTTGAAGCCTTTTATAGACCCTTTTAGACCTTATTGCCAGCAGGTTATGAAGACTAACCTCCTCTCCCCCTCAATTATTTCCAGGTCATTTTCTGTGCACTTTCCATTAAATTTGCTTGTGTCCTGGGTATCCTGTTGAAAGGAAGTAAAAGCCACCACATAGCCCTCAACTCTTTCTAGAATAGCAACTCTGTGTACAAAGATTTGATGATATGTTTAAACGTAACTTTGTTTTGTTTTGTTCTTCCTTCCCTATTTCCCATGCCATACTGTTATTCTGGATTTTTTTGTTTGTTTGTTTTGCCATTCTATTTTAGTGGTTCCTAACACACACAAAAGCATGCACTTCTTTGGAAGACTGCTTAATGTTCAGAAGGTAGCTAAAGACTCAAAGGTCTACGTCTTCATACTTAAAGACCACATCAATTGGAGATGTCTTTTCTCAATGCCATGAAAAAGACATTTTTGTTTAGATTTCATAAGTCAATTCCTTGAAATCTGAAAGGAAATTCATAAATCATTTGAGTGGAAAAGTAAGTAAACAGCGAATGAGCCTACTTCAATAACAATAGATATATTATATTCTTTGCTAGTGTCAAGGATTTTCCATTGCAAAATTCAAAACTGAATATTCAGGTAGGAATATTGATTATGCAATGCACATTTTTCATTTCTTAACCTCTCTCTCCTTCAGCCATATGTGTAACAGCTGATAACAAGTCAAACACAGAATTCATGAATCCAACCAAAATTAAATCAAGAGCTTGTAACTTCTGGCCCACTGGAGTTAATGGAATAGTGTGACTAAATTCCCCTATGCCACTTGGAAAATACACGCTGAAGAGGAAGCATATTCTCAGAACAACACTTATTCCTTGTGCAAAAACTGAAGTAAAATATAGGTTGGCTTTTATTTATTTTTTGCTACTATAAATTGTAAGTGCTTCATTAAAATTGCTTTTTCTCTTACTGAACTTATTCCTACTGAACTTAACACCTAGCATATATGCTTAAATGTAGTCTAGAACAGAAAACCTCAGTGTCTTGCCAGAACAGACAGCAAGCGTGCAGCTGAACTGCGAGCAAGAAATCATCGTTGTTCAGCATTCACCACATCGAGAAAAGCAACACAACAGCATGTACATACTGAGTCATATTCTCATGTACATCTCAGTAGTAATGAGATCAAGTTTAGCTGTATTTGTATTAAAAATTATATTAAGTAAACAGAGGCCATCCAATAATTACTTATTTGCAATCATTATACAATTGTTCAATCACAAAGTTAAAAAAAAGTAATTGATATTTTCTGTTATGATTTTTCAAATCCAGTCACTATTCTTACTGTCTCCACCTATCTAAAATATTTTTGCAATGAAGTATAGCTTGGGAGCAGATTTATTTTTTCCTGTTACTTTTGTCTTTCATATGGCCTTAACAACACTTGGATTTATGTTTACAAGATTAGGAAAATCTGTATAAGACCATGTGTACACAATTATACTACAACTATAAGTGGAAAAGCAGAGTTTCACATCTTGTCCCTATCCTGAAACATTAGTAAAGATCAAATCTCCTTAACATTTCCCATATTCATATACGGAGGGACCACAAGCTTCAGCAGATATAGAGTAATGCCCATCTCTTGCTGGAAAAAAGAACTGAAGGAGGCAAAGTTCATTTTACCAAAGCACTAAATACTTTGAATGTTCAATATCAGCTTCTGGAAATGAGTCTCTATCTTCTCTTCCTGGTTATGGATAAAATAAGAATAGATGCCTATCTAAGATGTTTAAGGCTATTTGAACTCATCTCTACTATTTCTTAAGATTTTATGGACTGGCAGTTACGGGTTTGATCTGAACAATATACAGGTTAGCTCTGAGCCTTACATGGGAAATCAGAATCGATCCCAAAGATAATTCCTCCCAGAGACAGTATATGCAAGACTTCAGAAAAGAATATCCTGTTTCACTGAGTTCGAGGTGAGGGTGACTGACCTCACCTCCCTCGATCTTTTTTCCTGCTCTTCTTGAAGATGGGAGTGACGCTTGCTCTCCTCAAGTTTTCGGGAATATTTTCCAGTTACTTGACCTTTTGACGATAATTGAGAGTGCCATTGCAATGGCATCTGCCAGCTCACTCAACCTTTGTGGGTGCATCCCATCAAGGCCTATGGACTTACGTATGTCCAGAATTATAAGCAGAAAAAGTTCATCCTCTTATTTGTTCCACTATACATGTTCTGATGCTTATTAATAGGAAGTACTTGTCAAGTATTTATACACGGCAGTGGCCTCAGGCCGGCATGGCATTTTCTTGAAGAGTTCCTTCATATAGAAGTATGTCCCATTAGCACAAATCTATGCTAATCCTCGATTCTCACAGCCAGTGAAAACCAAAAGGTTATCTGGCAATATGCTGAACATATGAGATGGCTTACAGAGTAAAGCTCTACTGCATCAGATGAACTTGTGGTGTATGGGATTTTTATGCCAGCAGCAGCAGCTAAATCGGAGCAGCATCCACTTGTGCTGTGAGGTGAGGTCTTCCTTCACCTTGCCCACAACAGGTTCTGGCACTGACATTTTTTTCCCCTCCGCTCCATTAGTGCTCAAGCAGAGAAATATTCATGGAGGAGAATATCTCTTCAGGCTTGTATTTAAAACAGCTGAAGGTGGAACAAACTGCCACATTTTACTTGGGACAGTCAAACAGTCTCCATTTTTTTCATTAAGAATGAGTCTGTTTGTTTTCTGATAGGTTTAGTGTATACTGATTCAAATTTCAACGAAACCTGAGACTGTCAGCTGCAAGTCCAATGTGCTGCACTTACCTTCCTTTTAAACTCACACTGTATTTTTATTTGATTCTAGTGCTTCTGGGGACCAGCAGTATTGAAACAAAATGGATTTTAGGTGATTTGATTTTCCATTCTATATATTGTTATAAACTGAGAAATAACCAAGCAAGAATGCACCAGAGTAGAATATAAATAATTTCAGGGATAAAAATAGTTGAAATAAAAGATGTAAGGGGAGGAAAAAAAAATATCGAATGCCCCTCAGTCCTATTCCATTCTGAATTCTGCATTTCTGAATCTGACAAAAACTTAAATTCTTCAAAAAGTATTTCAATCATACAATTTGGAAAAATAAACCAGTATTTCCTTAAAAGCGAGAATAGTAAAATTTGCATAGAATAAGTAATGAATATATAGCATATATTAATTTTCTGAAATTTCAAAGGGAAAAGGTCAGAGGACGTTCAGAATGATATTAAGAAAAATTTCTTTACTATGAGAGCGATCAAACACTGGAACAAACTTCTTGGTGAAGCGGCTGATGCCCCATGCTTGTCACTGCTCAGGAAGCATTTGGACAAAGCCCTCAATAGCATGCTTTAACTTTTGCTTAGCCCTGAAGTGGTCAGGCAGTTGAACTAGATGATCTTTGAAGGTCACTTCCAGCTGTATTTTTCAGCTAGTCTATACCATGATTAGCGTGTCTAACTTAATAAACAGAAGTATAGATGGACATATCCTGAAACACATATCACCTTGTTATGATCAGGGCTGCTACAAACTCTTGACTATTATCTTTTAATCAACAGCTGATATGCAGTTTTATGACTCTTGAATAGGGACAATCCGTGCTACTGCAGTGTCTTTTATTCTGAAATGTTGTTCACCACCACGGAGAGAGAAAAGTAAATGAGCAAGTTTAGCTAGTAATTCACTACAGGCTTGACATGGCAAAGGCCATCCCTGCTAAAGTGTCCATAAACAGTTCTGCACCATTTTTTCACATAAATGAAGTCTGTCACTCAGTAACTTTGTGACCAAGAAGCCAATATAGCAATCATGAGATGAAGGAAGTGCTTAGGAAATGTAAGAAACTTGAAGCACTTCAAAGTGTAATCTGAAAGTCTAATACACACTACCTGGAAGACACAGAAAATATGAAGGAATTATTACAAAGGAATTTTTTTCCTATAGTATGGTTTCATTTAGCAAAATCATCAAAAGCACTTGAAAACATACGTATGCTCAGGTCCTTGAGTTTTAGTCAAACATACGTTTAAACCATTAATAACACATTATCAGTCTTTACTAATTAACTGGTAAACAATGTACAAGCATATTAAACATACACAAACATAAAAGATTGAATAACCCATGTTCTTTACCAAAAACTCTTTCAGGAGACTCACAGTAATTCTTTTTGCCCTTACAAAACAGCTACTACAAAGTAAATCCCTATTGTGTTGTAAGGCAGCATGCTATTTTAAAGGTAAATACAGTATTTCACAGACAGAAAAAAAAAAAAAAAAAAAGCAGTTTAAAACTGGTTACAACAGCTGAATCATGATATTACAAACCACCTCAGGCTTCCAGACATCAGTTGGCAGAACCTGTACTTCAAAGGTCAGGAAGAATCATATGGATTCCTGGCACGGCCATACAACAGCTAGCTTAGACACTACTAAAACACAGACTTTATTCTGACACACAACCTACATTAAAACAATTCAGATCAGAATCTTCAAGAAGTCTTCCCCTTTTTTTTCTAATAAAAAGCATATACAGACTACTTTTAGCAAGGACCACAAAATTTTTAACAGAGCTTAATGCCAAAAGGCATTTAAATTAAAGTCTATCCAATCCAATCTTAAACCTCTAGAAGAATGCATCAGACAGATTATTTTCCCAAAAGCTATATTTTCCAGTTCTTGAATTAATGCTGTAACTCCCATCTTCACCTTTTCACCAGCACTGTAAGATGGAGGGGGTGAAAGTCCAAGTCAAAATCTTGAGGTGGAAATTCCCGGAGTTCTTCTAATGAGAACACCCTCAAAAATGCCAGAAAAAGGAATCCAATTCTAAAGCTAGATTTTAGTAGAACCCAAGCTAGAACAATTTAGGCTAATGTAGGAAGAAAGAATGCTTAAATAAAATACTAAGAAAGATGACTAAATAAAACTTAAAAAATTCAGCAGGTCTAGGGGTTCATAGCAGCACCCTCCCAGGCACTCAGGCTGAAACCATTTTGGGTGGGAGGCTGCCCTGCCACATCTCCAGGGAGAACAGGCTTCAGCTGAAACTGATGAAAATTGTCATTCTTAATCCTCCAGACAATTTAACTGTACTAAAATAAAACAATTTGCAGGTAAAAGCCTAAGAGAATAAAAATAATTTGAGCTGTATTGCTGTCTGGACAAATTAGTTTCACTGATTCAATTGCCTTATTTGTAAATTGGGGATAATACTACTTCTATTGCAGTCTCAGAAAGAAGCTGAGAAGATTAACTCACACTGCCTGGAACATGAGAAGCACTGTAGGAGCACTAAGTGGCAATTATCAGGGCTTATTACGGGTTAACCTTGGATGAAAAAATGAAATAAAATTCTATTAGGCTTTAAATATATAAACATTGAAATGAGAAAATTATAGTGCAGCGTGTCACTGATAAACATCCCAGGCAATCTAACATTCATTGTATTCTCTACTTCAAGCAGTCCCTAAATCACTACTGTGTACCAGCATATGAGCCTGATAAATTAATTTCATTCTGCTTATTGATTTGCCACTGTCATAGTAAAATCATCATTATAAAATCTGTATACTTGATAGGCATAACACCAGAATACATCCCCTGAGTCCATAATTGTGACAGAAATAGGAGAGGCAATACGTTTAAGCAAAGATTTCATTAAAAACAATGTTGGCAGACCTCTTCACGGAAAAAAATATCCTCCTCACAGAAAGCAGACAACATTAAAATCCACTTCTAGCATTCCTTCTCCCTTTTCCCTCCTCACGCATCTCACTGGACATACAGGTCTCTGGTTATACATTCATTCTGGTATGCCATTTTATTTTCTTGAAAATGTTCCAATAGTAGATGATACATAGCAGATCAGTAGACACAGGAGTTCAGTTACACTTGCTGCTTGGTGATACCTTTCTTCCCTTTATCCACCCACCTCTCTGAGCCACACTCAGGGAAGCCTAAAATAATTGGTCTTACAGTAGGAATTAAAAAAAAATATATACTACTATTGTATTTTTCCCCCTTTGGTAAATATTTACATTTCCAAGTAAAAAAAAAAAAGAAAAAAATCAGGAAAGTAAAGAAAGGCTTTTGAACGGAATCAGAGGAGTTCAAGAACATATCTGATTTAATGCCAAGTCCAGAAATGTTAATACTTGATCATCAGATCAGTGTCTATATCTGCTGTGTTTATATGGCAAACTGAATAGAACAAAATGCTCTGTTAAATGCGAGAGGCCCTGCATACAGTATCTATGCCTCTTTGGGTTTTAAACGTCAGTGTTTAATTCTACTTCTAAAAGCTCAAGACTCATTTTTATTTCTGATAAACTGATAAAGACCAATCTCTTAAAAATGTTCTGGTCTGACCTCAATTCTGAACTTCAGAGGCATAAAAAGGCAGACAAGTCTTTATACATGTATTAGTCACTTCTCTCAGCAGGCTATCAGAAACCAAGATCAGAGATTACCAATACTTAAAAAGTCAAATTTTGCCTGCAGATGTACGTGTTGAGCTCCCACTGAAATCAGCAGGGTGAGTTCATATGAGGAAAAATTTGGCTCTAAATGAAAACTGTTGATCTAATAATAGCATATTCTACCAAAGTAGGTTGGAGGTAGAAGAGATTTCCATTTTTTACTGGTTGCCTTTTTTCTTCTTTAGAGCTCAGGATTTTTTCTATGCTTAATGTCAAGGAAAAAGTTTACAATATTATTTAGCCCAAAGGCCCTATATCAAAGAGAAGACAGCCAATTTGTTCTATTAATAATTGCATTAATTAATATATTTATGCACATTAATTTTGGGGTGCATATTCTATCCAAAATACTTTTAGTTTGTAATACTTCTCTCTCATGTAAGAAATTTAATATTTTCAATACAAAAAGCCGCATATTAAGATACCTATCACAATCTAATGCAAGTCATTCAAAAAATAAGATATTTTTAATTAGAATGCAACACATGGAAACATCAGTAAGAATGAAGTTGATTATGCAATAAATTAGACAAGATAAGTTTAGTGATTATCAGTATGGAGACAACTTAGGCTGGAAAACGGCTTTCAACTATTACATACATGTTCACTTATACACATACACTGACACACTCACAAACACTAGTACAGATGTTTGATCTGATGAAGATGCAAGAAAAACCTATATGAATGCTAACAATACTAAATTATGCATAGGCCTCTACACTGTGGGGAAGTTTACAGCTCACCCTTTATCAACCAACAGATACAAGCATTTTTCACATATACTCTCACAAAATGACGATGAAAAGAAAAATTTGATTAAAAAAGATATGACATTCTTCATTTCAAATGCATCATAAGGTTGTTAAGCTTCTCTGTAAATTTGCTTCTTTTCATTCTCCTTTCAGCAGAACTTCAGTCCAACTTTTATCTGTCACAATTACCAGCAGACTCATTTTCAAAGAATCCGTCCAGAATAGTTTTTGATTTCAAACCTAGTTAGATTACATAAGATGCAAATGTATATATGTAAGGAGTGAAACTGCTCAAGTGAAATCTGCTGCAGCTGAAGCCCAGGCACTGGTTCCTTCCCAAAATCTTCCCATAACTCCACGGGTCTATGAGAGATTATGTCTTACATTTGTGATTGTCAAGAAATTTAATTAAAGAATACTCATTTTTTGTTTGCTCCTTTATAGCAAGGCAACACCAATGTTTGTGTATCTTAATGATACTATTGTGTCCCAGTAAGTACTGTCCTGTCAAGGAGAGTCTAAATTTTAAAAGACTTCTCTAAGATTTCAATTCTCCTCTGACCCGTAATTTTCCTACTTATGTCAAAAAAGAAAAAAAAAAAGAAAAGAAAAATAGAAAATTTCCCGTTACCTAAATCACAAGAGATCAGAAATGTATAGCTTATTTATTTCAAAAGGAGTCAGTAGAGGTTTGCTTTCGGTATTTAAAAAGAACTTAGTTATGGGCTATTGCCTTTTTTATTGCCTTAGCAAACTCTCCAATCTTTTGTGACGGATTTCAAAGTAACATAAGGCAGATGAGACTTTTAGATTCAACTTGTATCAGTTACAAATACCTGACTGCTACATATTAAATAACCACTTCTGATTACATTTCTTTTCATGTGAGAAAATAAATGCATAAGCTGTTAAAATAAGTCTAAAATACCACAGAACATTACTGATTAACTTTCATCTTCTACAAACTGAGAACCATAGCAGAACTAACATTGACTGGTACAACTACATGATGAAGCGCTCCACAGTTTTTAACCAAATTTCAAGTTTAAAACAAACCTTAGAAAGCTAAATTTGCCTCCAATAGTATCAACCAAACAAATGTACTAAATTCTCTATTGTGTAAAGCAATATTTTAAAAAGATAAAAACATCCTACCAGGCTGTACAACAAATTAGATGATGTGGTTAAGTGAAGAGTCTTTGGTATTTTACAGCCTTCTGAAAGTTGATCTGTTTAAAAAATTCAAAAAAACTTCAACTATTATTTTCATCAGAGTGAACTCAGTAAAGTTTTAAATTCACAGAAATATTCCTCAATAAAAATAAGGACGCTTGTTGGATGTCCAAGTTTTCCAATGAATTTAAATAAAATTTAAATGAGATTTCAGTTTATTTTAAAATAAAGTTTATTACATGCTGATATTTACTATTGATGTTTTATTTTATATAAGCAATAAAACGCTTCTGGCATTCTGTAAAATTTGTTTTTCTTTATTTTACAGTTAAAACTATAAAGTCCTCTAAAATTCCATATGATCTCTCTTCCTTTTACAGTAACTTAGAAAAATCTCTAATCTACAAATATATCACAATTACAAAATTTGTTTGCAGAGAGGATCACTAATTGCTTCGGGAATGATTTTGAGGGGTTTTGAAAAGCTGGCAAATGAATTAGAAATGGCTATTCTGTATGAATTAGTTTTTAAAAATCACAGAGTCCAGCACAGAACTTATTAAGAGACTTAATAAGGGAAGCAGGACAATGTAATTCCAATTGATTATAGACTTCAGCGTCAGGTAGCTGGAGTTCAAATTAAACTGAAAAAAGTATATGCATTTCAAAGTAGTCTAAGGAGACATCAGAAATAATCACTGCATGATTCTATTACAGAATGAAATCTTGAACAGCATCTGTAACAGTTATTACTTCAGTTGTAGTCTGAAGGAAACGTTAACACTTCCATCTCCTACACAGCAGGCAACTACATTTTCCTATTTAGCTGTCAGCCAAAGGATGCTGTCATCTTTCAGTTGGACAAACAATTTAATAATACTTAACCAAAGTTTAGATTGTATTCTAATACTTTGTGTATGGAACATTTTGGTATTTTGGTGTTTTTAAGAATAATAGGGAGCTTAGCTATAGCAATACCTTTATATTGTTAAAATACAACCCAGCCTGGAAGAATGAAATTGCTGGAATAATATTTTAGGAACACTTAATTCTATAGGTTTGCTGGCTGCAAAATCTACTAAATAGAAATTTTCCCTTCAAATGTCTACAACAGCAGTGAAACCACTGGTCCATATTGAAAAAAAAAAAAAGTGATTACACATGGTAGAAATGCACGAAGCTATCTAGGTGATGCGAAAAAATTGTGTGTTGTCACAGAATCACAAAATCATAGAATTGTAGGGGTTGGAAGGGACCTCAAGAAATCATCGAGTCCAACCCCCCTGCCAAAGCAGGTTCCCTAGAGGAGGTTGCACAGGTAGGCAACACATGTCACATGGAACAAAAGTGAGTTTGTCCAAAATACTAGGCAAGTTAAAGAAATAAAGAAGACGGAGAAAATTGCTTTTACTAGTCAAAAACGGAAATAATTACAAATATCTCAAAATGTGCTGCTTGTATGATAACATCATTTTACTTTACAGACTGGACTGCATTATCTCTGTTGGTTCACTTAATTTTATCTCAACATAAAAGTAACAGGAACATAGGCATCACTTTACAATCTGACCAAAATTTAACATGGATCTAGCACTGGTATTAACATCTAGTAAGAGTCCGCTTTTCTGAAATATCTCTTTTTTGCAAAGCAGCAGCTGAACAGTAACAGAATGAAGTACAGAACAGTATATGGGGTTTTTTTTAATGAACTGCCTATGTGCATTCAATGTTCATTAGTTCAGATTGTTGCTTCAGTAGTGGAATGTTTGTAAGAATGTGGTACTTTAACCTTGCCAAATCAATTTTTTTTTCTTTCTATGGTTACAAACGAACACAACTGAAATTTAGCTAATTGTTTTTGGGGGTTATCTTACTTTTGATCTCATTTAGAGAAGAGATGCCTAGGTACAAAAGGATTGCATGCACATAGAATGTCATTTTGGAGTAGATGATGAACAAGTCACTTCATTTCTCTATTGTGCGTAAGTGCAGACTCTGCTCAGTCCATAATTAGAAAGAAGTTTCAGGTTGACATTTTCCAGTGACCATTTGTCAGCAGCAACAACTGGCAATTATGCTGAAGAAAGCCTGAAATAAGCAACGTAATTCAGAAAAGAACTGTTACTTATACAGTGCTCATGTGAATTTCACGACTCTTTGTTTCACAATTTTGTGGAAAAGAAGTAGTAAAAATTGCAGTGTTGGCCAGGAAAAAAAAGAAAAAGAATACTCACAGCCTCTGTGGATATGTAAAGTATATTAAAATCCATAAGGTGTATGCAAAGTTCCTAGTCTCTCTGAGAAGGTGCTTTATCCACAGCTGTAGAAGTGAAACTGCAACAACTACAACCAGTTTTTAAGGAGCAAGATTCAGACTTGCATGAAAGGCCTATAGCACTAAATTCTGCTCTGCTCTTTACCATTAACAATTGTCTTATGGATTCATGACACCCTCTTAACGCAACAATAAAGGAGAACAAACCAGGCTCCAGCAGAATGGAGGTACTTGAAAACAGGGCTACACAATTCAGCTCTTATTTGACAGGTGTGCTTGAGAACCATGCTTCTGCCTGGGACAAGAGGAGCCACAAACACCACAGCCTACACTGCAGTTTGTTTACTTCACAGTGGTTGAAAGAAATTCAGATAGGAGTCCAAAGGCTCTGCTGTTCACATCCCAAAAGAGCGGCTTTGAGTTTTCAAAGAATTTTTCGGAGCTGAAAATTATCAAAATCCAAAACAAGAAGGTTCTCTTAATAACCTACAGCATTCACTGCCACTTTTATTTCTCGTCATCTGACTACAAACAGACAACAAGTCAGCGAGAAGGTATCTGTATGGCAAGTAATGACTGCTGCACATTAATAACAGCATAACCATTATCAAACTTTTGTTTGTTGTCAGAGAAAAGGAGCATCCTTTGGGAAGAGGAAAAGTGGTTCTGCTGACAAATCCTGGGAAAAGTCTTTGACTATGGTACTGAATGAATGAGGCAGGTATAATTGTATATATGAAAATTTGGAAAAGTTTCATACAAAAACTGTGCAGTGGTCTGATGTGACCCTAAGTGTTCCAGGCATACTGAAAAGAATGAGCTATTTATTGCAAGGAAAAAAGTATTTCTTGACTCTGCTGCAGAAATAAGTAAAATCCAAAATACAATATGAGTTACAATCAAAATGATCAGTCAATGGATATTAGGGGACAATTAATGGATTAATTTGGGTTTGAACTGAATGTTCAAATGACAGTTTGAATTGTAATGGACAGAAAATAGACATTTTGAATTGAAATGGAGAAAGAATGTGCGTCATTAAGAAAGTTTCTTTTCGGTCTGCAGATAAGGTCAATGAGAAAAAAAAAAAAGGGAGAATAAGAGAGGACAGAGAAGCAGGGAGCTCTGAAAAAATGTCAATTATAGATCATCTGTAGCCTAAGTTGCATTCTTTTGTGGAGGTATCAAACTACTGATCTCTTGTCCTCAGAACCAGATCTGAATACCAGTCATGACATTAATACAGACCAAAGATCTGTAATAATAAGGCAGTAATGCTGATCAAGGACCAGTTATTTTGTGTGAGTTCAACATCAAACTGTGACCTTAAGAGCTCCAGCAACTATGACTAAAGAGAACAGTGACAAATGGCACGAGGTAAACTTATTCCCTGGGAAGCTATTTATCAGCTTAGGTTTGGGAAGACTACTGTGATCCCCATTATGAGAGGGAATTGCAAGAAATGCAATCACAATAGCCTGCACGATCAGTATTAGGAAGATCTGCTCAGAAGATAGATATTTGGGGTTTTTAGATGTATAGAAGATAATAGGTACTCTTCCTCGCTTGTAATCTCATCACTCATTGTGGTACACATCATAAAAAAAAAACAGCAAAGATGAGAGATGTATAATACATCAATTTGATAATGTTTGACTAATATCATTTACAATGAGAAATCTTTATTGTTTAATAATAATTTAAATGAAGACCGTATAAACTCTGTCTTTTTCATGTTGCTTATCTTTTTTATCCAAACATTTGCAAAGGAGAAGTATTTAACCTTTAAGAGAACCAGTTACCAAGAAGAAAGGAAGAAGATGAAAACAGTAGTAACCAGGTGTGTGTTAATCCAGCTTCCCACCTGCAGGCCAAGTAGGAGATATCAAAGGCAACTAAAATCTCCTGTAGAGGTGAGGCAGGGATCTCAACAATCCTCCCAGTCTTTCAGATAAAAAAGTAAATTTTAAACTTGTATGTTAGGAATCACACAACAGCTTTTAACTTACTTTCCATTTTCAGCTACGTATGTTACTTTAGGAGCCTAGCGGAGTTTTGGAGCTAATGACTGGGTATGTAGTCTGGAAGAGAGGTGGAGGAGGAGTCAACAAAGTGCTTTGCAGTTTGGAGCTTGTTTTCCTCTCCTTCCACTTGTCCCTCTACCAGAAATCTCTCTTTCTCCTTCAGTCTTCACTGCAAGACCTTCAGTTTAGACTAGGAGTTCATTTCTGCAGCACAGAAGACACTGCTCATCTGGCTAATGCTTTGACTCACTTCTACATTCTCTTTTCATAAATGTTTCCGTATTAGCTTTCCTAATCTTATCAAGACTTTCAGGCATTAGACTAACAATTATTTCAGTAACTTGGTTTTCCTCTAAAAACAACAATTTTGTTTACAAGTGACTATGAATGTAATACTGTTATCAAAAGCTTAGCTTTTTATGTGGTTGCTAAAGTCTAATAGATAATATCCACTACGTTTTCTAGAAAGGCATTGATTTGTTTTAACTTCTTGCGCCCAAAGTAGCCAAAACATACATCTCTTACATCTTTTGTAGTTGTGGAAATGAAACACAAAAAATAATTTCCCAGTAGTTTAGGATTCATTTTGACAAAATAAGGGGAAATATTGAAGTTTTGATCATTGTTGGGGTAGTAATAATGGTTATATCTAAACTTACCAAGACAGGGAGTAAATCAGAAATGAACTTACTTTCCAACAAATATGTTCAACATAAAAATAGTTCATAATCAATGTAAAAATGCAACAAAAATTGACATTTTTTGTTGTTGCTACTGTCACAGGTAATGCATACTCTTTACACTAAACCTTCTCTTTTAAGTTTTGAAAGAAATAAAGTCAAGAATTAAGACTATGGTCATGAATATATTTTAAATACTTGTACATCATCGGTAGATATGCTAAAAATATAAAAGATCAAGATGAAAGTTGCTATTGTCTAGTTAGTTTGCATGTAGCAAATGTAAAGTTGAAAATTTGAAAGAATTTAAATACTGTTTTAGAGTTACTTAAATTATGATTGTTGATTTACGACTTTTCAAAAACAGATTTCACTCTAAGAAAAATATGGATGTCATAAATATGAATAACTCAGGAAAAACATACATTTATTAATTTATAAAGATAGTTTTCAAACTGTGGGCACAATTGTAGCCTTCACGCTGGTATTCATTTCACAAACATGCTTACATTGCCCAGTGAGTATATGCATCTCTCTACAGTATCTATGCTGGAATTACATTCCATTAGAGCAACAAATACAATATAGTCAGCACTTTTGGGGACAATTATTGTTAATATCATTCAGCTTTTGCCCTACTGTGTTCCTTCATTACCTAAGCAGTACTAATTATTATCACTTTGAAGATGCTGAAAGTGCGGTATCACTAGAACACATTATAATTGTCTTATAAGATATGAAAATTAATAGCTTATAAGGATATGAATATCATCTATGCTTTTCCATTTACTGTTTGTCTGATGTTCTTATAATTTTATGATAGCCTATATATAAAAATATTTGAAGTAAATATGGTACAAATGAGATGAAAGCAGGGGACAGGTGGTAGCATTTTATTTTAAATCTTAAAACAGAATTTTTTGTTTCGGTCTGGCCCTAATACTAACATTTCAGAACAAACAAACATATCTATTGAGAGACAGTAGCTCAGGATTTTCATAAGTTTTAGGAGTCCTATTTTTTCATGGATGTTATTAGAATTCTATTCTGTTCTCTGGGACTGAATTGCAGCAATATTCAGCAGTATAATTACAAAGTCAGAGCTTTATGGTCACAGCTTTAGAATTAAGTAACTTGCTTTGTTTTCTAGTAATACTGGGGATTCAATGTTTCTGTTCAAAATATCTTATTCATAATCACCAAAAATATCCATGGATATAATAGACAGCACTTTCTGAGAATGTATAAATAGATCTCTTCTGTTAATTTATGAGTTTAAATGAAGAAAAACAAATTATTCAGTCAACTGTTGATCAGCTACAATGTACTTAATTTCTCTTGCACAATATTTATACAAGACACTCATTAAACCTTCTACGTGATTAAAACTAAAAGACAATTTTTTTTGAAAACCACATTTAATTTTTAAAGGAATTTTTTAATGCCATTAGTCATTCTACTTTTTCTTTCTTAGATCCTAATGTTCTAGTAGAGAAAATAACAGTCAGCTCAGGTCTCTTTCAAAATGACAAACGATTCCCATTTATGAAAACGGAACAGAGGCACTTTGTTCTTATCAAAATGGCAACTGCCTCTATTGTGCTCTAGCTGAAGGAATCCTGTAGTATGTATGAAGCCTATGGCAGTCATGCCGAAAAAGAACAAGTCCTTATGAATTTTTCAATAAGCTGTGATTTTATGAACCAACCTTTGAAAGCAGGCAAGCATTGTTATTGAAACTAATCACACTTTTTCCAGGTATTTCTTTTGTTTTCAAGCTATCTCAAGTATGGAGTCTACTTATCAAATAAGATCGATAGCAAACACCACCATCATGACAAAACAACAACAAAGCCATATACATTATTTTTATTCTACTCTATAACAACACATACAGTTATGTGCTGATCATGCTTACAAAACTATAATAAACAACAGAATTAATTTTGTACACCTTCTTCATATATTTCCCCATCTACTCTATTGTTTTTAATCTTAACTGCATTTTCTGAATTAAGAGTTAAGTTTGCTGAAGATATGTAAATATTTCTGTAGTGTTTTTCTCATGCACTAGCAATATATATCCTCAATGTTGATTCTACTCCATTTTAATTGCAGAAATACTAAGAATCTTTATACGTACTTTTAAACAAAACAAACAAGTAAATCGCTATGATACAAAGCAATTTATTTCTCATTTTACAAGTTAATTCCTGATTTTATTATTTTAATATTGAAATAATTTCATATGCAATAATACTGATTTACCAACACATACCTTGACTTTTTCTAAGTGATCCTGCAGAGAGTCAATTAGCAGATCCCCCACCGGCTGCCAGGATCCCTTGAACACTTCAGCCTGGCGCAGTTTCAGGTCCAGCTCATCCATTGCCTCTTGAAGGCCTTGCAGTCTTTCAAGAGCATCATCTATCTTCTTTTGCCAATCAGCAGAATGTAGATTTAACTTATCCCACTCAGTTCTGACCTCATCTGCTTGCCTTCGGAGAAGTTTAGTGACATTCTGGGCCCTTTCCTCAAGTGATAGCTCTAAATGTAAAAGTAAAGAGGTTTTAAGATGTACTTTGTCTTAGAAGAAAAATAATTGCCATCTGGGTAAGTCTAAGTTCAAAGCTCACTAAGAAACTATTCATAACCAATGACACCTAATAAATTTATTTTATATGTGTTCTCATTTCTAAATCTCTCAAATTTATTTTTTTCCACAGTATTGATCACCAAAACACACATTTAAGTATGTAATGGCATTTTTAAACTTTTAGCTACACCTTGCTGTACCCTGATTTAACTTAGTTCTGCACATACATAAATATTAATCACTGTGAATCACTGCAGTTGAGTGTATTTGGGAACTTTACTGTACTGGTTCCTCTTGATCTGTTTCATATATGATCGCTTTCTAAACAAGTGGTTTAGTTCTTAGACTAGAAGTTGAACTCTACATAAAATTTCAGCTTTCAGATCTCAAATGGAACTACAGTTACAGATAAATCCAGGAGTTTTAGAGCCAGTTTCAACATCTACTTATAAATATGCATGTCTACTTAGTTCCACACTGTTCAAAAGGATCACTAAGGGTTTCTTTCATCTGTATTTTTAGCTCAGTTTCTGAATACCGAGATTCAGCTTGGAGTGTAAAAGGAATGCTCCCACAGTGGCTGGCAGAATTTATTTAATCATCATTGATCATCACTGATCTTTCCAGCAGTGTGGTATTATATTACGGCTCTCTCCTCAATTACCTCTTGGTTCTGGATAGAGCTTCTCCAGTCCCTCCACGGGCTGCTCTGCCAGGAAGATTCGCACAGTCTCAAGCGCACTCATGATAACAGGTTCTTTTGTTTTCAGCTCCCTCTTGAATGTCTGTGAGACAAAACAAAAAAATATTGTAAATGGACATATAATGAAACACTAAGTGCTATCCTGTTTTGGTAATTTAAGAACAAACTTCAAATGACAGCTTCCATGTGTAAAAGAAGCTGCCAAAAATGTAAAGCTTAACTTAGCCTGAAATTACATTGTATTCAAAGGAGAAAATATATTGGCAGCATGTTCCGAAATATCCAAGGTTGTTCACTGTGAGAGGACCTTTCTTTTTGCTGGTTAACATCAAAGTCAAGAGCAAAACTTAGCTGCAAGGGGCAAGACTTTTTGGCTGGCTCCATATCAGACTGCACGAGCTTAGCTAACATTTCCTGAAAGCAAGATTTCCCAGAATGTGAGGGAAAGCTCAATATATTTCACAACTAGCACTTTGCTACAGCTGCTGGCAAATGTTATATCATAAGGAAAAACGGGGCCTGCGGATATTGCCATGCTAACATCTAACAATCAGTAATAAAAAATCCTATATATTAAATTACAACCCTCTCTTCTAGTAGCGCTGTAGATGTGGCTCTTCCAAAATTACATGAACTGAGATTTCTGGAAAGTAGAATCAAGGTGACAGTGAAAATTCAGAAATACAGATTAGCCTAAATGTAGGCACGCACAAGTAAAAATTCAAGAGTAGTACTTATGAAGTCGTTAATTCTCACTTCCTTTACTCAGTATTTATTATCAGTTTCCATATTCTTATGTTTAATATTGCTCAGTTTCAGTTTAATTCTGCTCCTTTGTCAGATCAATTATCTCTCCTTTTTATCTCTTCCTTTCCTATCATGTCTTTCAGAACCTGTCTCCTTTCTTGCCTTTTTTTTTTTCTCCTTCCCTATTTGCAGTTTTCTTCCTCCACCAACAGCTCTTTCTCCTATCTCTCTTCTATTCCCTGCATTTAAAATGACCATCAGTAAGAATGTCAAGGTTGGTATTTGAAGTTTCAGTTAGATACAGAAAGGATACAAATCTCAGTAGTATTTAAAACGTGTATTGGCAGGTGGAGACAGTTTTGCACCATCTCACAGCAGTGGTGATATGGAACTGTTTCAATAAACATCTTTATTTTTTTTTTCCTGTAAAGGAAATTAAGACTCTTGAATCCAAGGTATTTGCTGCACTAAAATGGACAGGATGGCTGGTCTGTACATTGCATGTTGTATGGGTTCTTTTGCATGCTGTTTTGAATGTTGTGTTATCTAAATATTTTATTTCATTTTTTGCTCTTTACAAAACAATATTGAATGTATACCATTTTCAAGTAGTAGAGGTAAAACATGAAGAAAGCTACAGTGCAGTATAATACAATATAATTCTGCAAAAAGGAGAACCATAAGACACATGAGAAAAAAGGATATTTTATTCCAGAGATTAGAAAATTCTTTTTACAACGTTGGAATTATGTAGTTTTCCATAATAAATTCACCAATACAGTTAAATTAAATATTAAATAAAATTTTGGTTACTATGCAAACTAATGGAAAATTATAAATTCAATATTAAAAAGTTTGTTACATTTTGAATTACATTCAATATGAAATGCTCTGTACAGGAAATACCTAACAGAACTAATGATGAGAATCACACCTGCAGTTTAGAACGTACGCAGTTACAGGTAAAATATTCTTTATACATTTCACAAAAGCGAACTTGAGCCAATGATGACTACATTATTCCGCTATAAATATTTAAATAAACTTTTTATTAAGTGGTCAAGAACTGGCCACAAGGTTCATAATTGTGAATCATGAAAATAATTTAGCAAAATGTGAAGGAAACAACACAATCAGAAATGTTAATTTTGTGTGACAGTGTTAATGGAACTGGGATCCTTTCACAGACTGTGTCTGCTATCATAAAGGAGTCTACTATTTGGTGAATAACTGTGCAAAACATTTTAAACAATGTTGTTGACCTGTGAGA
Organism: Penelope pileata; assembly: GCA_013396635.1. Taxonomy (NCBI): domain Eukaryota; kingdom Metazoa; phylum Chordata; class Aves; order Galliformes; family Cracidae; genus Penelope; species Penelope pileata. The sequence goes on along the minus strand of WBMW01001277.1, from coordinate 273,869 downwards.
ATCAACACTTTGACTTCTACAAATAAAGAAGAGTACTGAATATTAACAAGAAAGCTACCATTGGACATTGTTCTGCATAAAAACTCGGTGATGCTACTCCTGGGTTAGAGCGGCTTAACTCCTTAGGTAATTCTAGATTTAGAAATTTTTATAATAGGTACTTGACTCTTACATGCAGTGCAATGGAATGAGAAAACATAAGGAGTCTTTTCCACACCTCCAAACAGGGAAAATCTACTGTGTTCACTAGCCTTTGTGCTAGTGAAAAAGCCTTCTGTCCCACCAGGGTGTGGCAGCTCTGCAGCTCAAGCAAGCCAGTAGATAGCATAGCTTGAAATGTACACTGTATGCTTTACTCTCATCTGATACTATTAAAAGTAACATCCATACTCATATTGGTTTTTAAACATTACAATTATGCCAGTTAAACGATACAGTGATGTGCTTTATAAAGATCGCTGAAAAAGTTATTTCTGAAAAATGTATACATCTAAAACCAGTCAAACAGGAGGCACATACAGAAAGGTCTGTGTCTGCCCTCAGAGAGAAAGAGCAAGAAGGAGATGCAGATATTCCAGTAAAGGGAACACAGAACTGCAACAACTGATAGGATATTTAAAAGTCAGAAATGGCTTTGAGCTATGTATTTGGGAATGAGAAGTACTGCTGCATGGAGTGCTGCTGGAGTCAGGTCAGCCTTAGCTAAGTACATGTACAACGAGAAGGACAAAATATCTTCTTTCAGCTCATACTGCTTTTGCATGAAGTTCTTATAATGCAAACACACCTGGTGGCATTATATTTCCAAAAGAGGGTTATAACCACATTCCTCCATCATCTCTCGTGCAACACAATAAGGACAACGTAGTCAGATATGCATACTGCATCCCACAAGATGTGTGATCAGGAATCATCTATCTTCCCAAATTGATAGAGAAATACTAATGGTAACTTTCTGACTGTGTGTGTTTTGCATTTAATCACAGACAGAAAGAGCCTCTTTCTTTTTTACAAAAGGAAAACAGTGTGTTTAATGTTTTCTATCTTTTACAATCTGCATGCCAGATCTAAGGGACAGGATTAAAGTCCGTAAATCCCAAGTTTTAGACCAGCAGACAGAGTGGTGGTAAGATCTTCTTACTATTCTCATTGTCTTCCCTAGTTTTCATCTGTAGACTTCCACTGAGTGAGTTAAAATATATTTCAGTATAAGAAATTAAAAAAGGAGAGAATGAAACAAATATAAGACTGAAACAGTAGCACAGAACAGCATTAAAAATAATGAATTTTCTCTTCATACTATCCCATTCTACAAGAAATTCTTTTTGTATGACATCAGCTTTTTAGATTTTTTTTGTTGTGAAACGTGCACACTACCACTAAAAATCATTATTAGAAATAAATTGTTTTCTCTTCTTTAAAATAAAACAACAAAACTGTCTAAAGCTCTGACAAACACATCTCTATAATAAGCAGACCATCATTGATAACAGAATTAGCCTAAATGAGTGTCTAATTTACAGATAATGATTTCAGGCTAATTTCATTGAATTCCTGAACTTCTTCCACACTTTATGGTGACTATAGAGGAAATCGAACATGCATAATGTATGACCTGACAAAAAAACAAGTAAACCACTTTATTTAAACATCTCTATTTGTCATCAGCACTACAGCAGTAATGGCATTCTGTCCCCTGCTTTAATAATGCATATATTGATCAGCTTATCTCAGATCTCCACTACTTCCTCATGGGTGTCCAAAAATCTCTTGGTTGGAGAAACACAGATTGTTTAAATCGAAAGATGAAAATATAATGAGAAGACAGAGTTGTATTACTAAAACTAGCATTAATCTCTGTTGTTAGAAAAGCAGAATATTTTGCTTTTAATGAATTTTAAGGAGAAAAAGCACAGTTAAATGAATTCAAGATGTTTTCCAATCAGAATGTTTTTTAAAAATGGTCTTGGACTTCAATTTTAAGAAGCAGATAGCAACTGTGCCACCAGAATATGTTACCGTGTTCAAGCAGGAATTATATTCCCTAGGCACATTTGCTACAGATTCCATGTGAAAAAATTTTGAGAGAATTATTAATTATTAACTTTTGTATTCATAAATGCTATTCATGTTGCTAATACAATTCCCACACTGAAGATATGGCAAGTCTGAAAAGAATGACAGATAAAGCAGGCTACCTATGAGATGCCTGAACTGTATCCAGGAAACGGAGATTAACAGTAACATTTATACAGTTATTAATATGATTTCTTTAAAACATGATCGTGATTCTTCTTAAAGTAATGCAAGTAATAATATTTTGATGAACAGGAGTATTTTTGATCACTGATTTAAAAGCAAAACAAAACAAACAAAAAAACCTGCACAGTCCAAGACTTTGATGTAGAAGTATTTTTCTTCAGAAGAAAAAAATCATCAAAATGATTCATGCATAAGTAAGTTCAGACAAGAAGCAGTTATGTGGGTGTATTGGGGATAAATTCCAAGGTGCCTGGCCTAAAAAGTACCTCATATTTGTAAGAAAACAATAAATTTAACAGTATATATATCTTCTTTCTCTGTTAAAGTTCAAGCTCTCATCTGGCATAGATTCAAGCATTTGAAATTTTCATCTGAATCCTACTCTTAAAATTTTAAAAGGCAATCTGGACAACTGAGAGCATTCAAATGATAGGAACAAATTTCTTTTTATCTCTGCTATGAATGTCTGAGGTATACCAGATGATCTTCCAAAAGATAGAAAGGTTAAATAATGAGCAATTTTAATTTTTTTTGAAGTTACATCCCTTAAGAGAAAAACAAAAACCATCAGCTTGTAATAAGTTACTCCACTGAGGACTTTTCTTCTCTTCAAAGAAGAAATTATCTGGGTTCACTTCTGATTTTAACTGACAAAAACAATTCTTCACAAAATGAAAGACATTTTATTGACAATGAAGACCAAAGCTAGAAGTCTGGATCACTTAAAAGATTGATCAAAGCAGATAGAAACTTAGATCATTTACTGAAGACTCATTTCCAGAACCGACATTGATGGAAACATCATGTGCAATCGGTAGATTCTTTTACCCTTATTCTGAAAGTCAGCTACTCTCTACTTTTACACTCTGAGAGCTAAGTTTTTTAGCAGGGGCCCAAAACTCTTGATAAAACAGCATTTCAACAGAACTCTGTTCCAGTTTTATGCTACATACTTTTGCACTTGAGGTGCAAACTTTCTTAAAATCATTTTTCTGATGTTCAGAAATCAACTAAGATGTTCACTCAGACACAGTCTTTGTATGTCTGCTTCTCTAAAAGAAAATTTTAAAGTAAAAGAAATTCCATAATGTCTAGTAAAAAGAGAGTAGAAAAACCCCAAGCTGCAAACACAGATTTTGTCAAAGACAATCTGAAGTCAGAAGAGTTCTGTGCTGATTGTTTTTCCCTCCTTCTCCATAAGAGATCTTTGAAGAGTAGACAGAGTGACCTAATTTCAAGGATTATATTTTGTTCTTTTTTTCCCCACAGGGAACCAGAGCACCTACAGCTAGAAAGGCCTTACATTAAACTACAGAAGTGTTACAGCATGGAAAAAGGAAAGAAGTGATATTTCTAAAAGGAACTAAAATGTTCTAGCTTTGATAGAAAGAAGTGACTGAGACATGGTGACCAAAGATTTGTGCCTATATGTATCTGCATGTGGGATAGAGGATAATCAAAAAGGAGAAGTGAGGAGACCTATTTTGTAAAGTCACTTTGCACCTATTTATAGTACGTTACTTTTCTGTAATGCTTCTTATCCCTAAAAGTTTTAGCCACTTCAGTTGATCTGTGAGTGACAGTCACTTAGTCCAACACGTAAGTCTTAACACATTTTGAATAGCTTACAGAACAATATACGACATTAAAATTTTATGAGCAGTAACTTCTCTAAATGAAAAAATTATTTCTTTTCTCCAGGAGGAAAGGTAATGTTTTCAAGTACACAAATATGATTCGCATGACAAAATTTTTGTTGCACAATTCTATAAAAATCCTTCTCAAAGTCTTGCTCTAGCTCAAATGTGGTCTTTGGATAAAGGGTTTGAGTTAATGTACAGTTAAAGCAACATCTATTTTGTGTCTTTTATCCTGAGAGCCTGGATGGGTTTTATGATGTTGAAACTACTTTATGGAAGCGGCTAGAGCCAGCTGGCTAGAACAGAAGTCAGGTATTTCAGGTATCTCAGCCTTCAGAGAGGGAAAGGTAAAAAAGGAGATTAGTGCTTCCTAAAGCCAAGGATATTTTAGCCTCACTGTTTCCATGATAATGCTTGAAGTCTCAAGAAAAATTTTGTGAGAAATGCCCATCTTACAGATCACTTCTCTCGAATGAAAACCTAGAAAATGGGGCTGTGTTGCCGCTACTCCTCATCATTCTTCTACTGTGGACAAAGGTCTATTTGCTTGTGTCAAAAGCTAAGCCTTGTTTTATTCAAGATGTGTAAACTTTTCACAAACTCCAGATTGCCAGTAACTTAAAGCAGCGAGATATGTCATGTTCATTTCATAAACTTGATCTTCTCAGTGTTTTGCTCTCAAATGTGCCCTTTGGGATTAGTCAGGACAATCTTGTAGAAAAATATCTATAATACAGCTATCTGATGAATGGAGAAAATACAGATATTACAGATCCAGTTTCATTTTAGAGAACCATTTTAGATTTTTTCATGCAGCAATAAAAACAGAGATTTAGGAACTTCCATAACAATACCTTTTGCAGCAAGTTTCAGAAATGATATTGTGAAATGGTACATCCTAATGCACATCACAACATTTTGTAAGGATGATCACTGGGTTTGGACTATGTTATTCTCATGGTATCAATGGCTCAAATTATGTAGTTTACTTGAAACCAGACATCAGGTTAGCATGTGACAGGTGTGAGCTTGATTCAGCATAGAAATACTTACTTAAAGCATGCCTTTCCCATTAAAATAAAGAAAAAGAAAAAGCATGAATCTTTGTATGAAGAATTATTCAGAAGTTTTAGGTTATTTGAGGAGTTATTTGTCTGGTGAGTTTTATAAAAATGTCCATACAAGTGTTGCAGTTAAGTTCCTTTTTACTACAAAGCTTAGTGTAGACCAGTTTCCATATGACGCTCTCCTACTTTCTTTCCATAAGAATTCCCTGATGAAATTAGTATGAGCCAGAGACAGTAACAGCCAATAATCACAACAGTGTCACGATGCACGCAGTTGTGCAATAAGAGTAATATCAGCTACAGTTTTCATAAATGTTACCAAAAAACCAATAGCAAAACAGAGTTTTAAAAAGTACTCATGAAATTTAAATGCCTGATCCAGAGAAAAAAATCAGAACTACTTATTTATTCTTCAAATAATATTAAGTTAATATTTGTTCTAGCCATGAAACTAGCTGCCTGCGATAGCTCTATGAAAATATTGTGTTGCTTTGCAAAAAAGCGAAGCAGCTGGTAGCTAACATTCCCTTCTCCAACAGACTGATTCTAACCCGTGTTTGAAAATTGTAGCTAGTGTTGTCATGTAAAGGTTTATTTTTCATTAAATCTGAAATATATTTTAAAAGATATCTTTTTCAAAAATGGAAAATGTCATCCTGTACTAAGCAGCAAAACAGAAAGCAATTATTGAAAGATCATTTGAAAAAAATCATACCCTGTGAACATCATTCTGTTTCTGCACAGTGGGAAGATCTCCACCGATGGGTGCTTGCTGTTTTAATTCATCCTCTTTCAGTTGCAGCCATGCCAAAAGTTCCTGAAGAGAGAGATGTAAACGCTTCCACTGGTCTGTACTGGCTTCCAAATGGGATCTGAAAGCATGTGTTAAATATCAGATGAATTCAGGCAAATTGAAAATAAAAAACAAATCTACAAACTTATTTACTGATTAAGATCCAACTGTTTTGTTAACTTGAAACAGTTTAAATAGCTTTGGTAGTTTTGAATCAGATTCTGGCAACATTGATAAAATTTGGTTCCACAGCCATGGCCTGAAACAGCAACATAGCTATACTGAATCATCAGTCTCACTACGCGTGCACAAATATGATGCAGGACTAGTGTAAGAACAGTTTTCTTATCACTTAGGACTGCCAGGACACTGAGCAAAATGTAGAGAGTACATTTCAACTCAGAGAAAAGCAAGTATTTCTCCAAACCATTACACAAACCATTCAACTCCACACAAGAATGATGTAGCTGCTCACTTTTAAGATAAGAGAACCAATACCATCCTGTCTCCAGAAAGTCACAAGGAAATTGTTAAAGCTAATAGGAACCTCCTTTGCTGCACAAACGTCTGCGCCACATGAAGAGAGGTCTGAATGAAACTAACTGAATCACTGGCAAACTGAAGATATACTAGCACTTTGTGCCAACAAGGTCTCCACCATAAGGTGACCTTCTAAATATTTTCTCTGTGTGTGTGTGTGAATGTGTTTCTTTTTTAATACTAACTCTCTGCAACTGATTTCTGCAGGGAGAAAATATGTGAGAAATCTGTGGATTGACCAAATCTTCATTTTTTTATATCACAGATAACCACAATAAGAGCCTGTCTTTGCAGATTTATGAATATGCTGCTATTGTTTAATTGCTGATTGGGAAGAAATTTCTAGTTCATTCCTGGGCAACTTAGGAATTCCTCTTAGAAGTTCAAATGAAAAGCAGTATTATATAACAGTAAAACAATAAAATACACTGGTAAGCAGATACATTTTGTCTAATTTCTTTTCTTTTTAACTTACAGCTTTGCTCCTATAACGTTTCTCTTAGTTTACAGTGGTTGCACATAAAATCACATATTTTCTGACAACAAAAATTCTACTCCTATACCTCATACAGAATGAGCTATGAAGAAATGTGACATATCCAAACTGAATGCTTTGCAGACCTTACTACTTCGTCTGGATATGGAAATAAGGAGTTGCTGAAGGTGAGGGGCAGCACTGCCTCACAGCAGGCACTGTGATGCTGGGGCAGGCCGGCCACGCAGGCCCCGAGGGCCAGAAAGTTGCAGAGGGCCTCTGAAAGCAGCGAGGGGAGAGGAGTAGGACTGCTGCAAGGGGAGCTGCAGGAGGCAACAGTCAGAGCAAGGACCAAGGGCTTTTGGAAGGGACACGGCCAAGGAACAAAGTTTCTGAGTCAGTCCTGAGTCTGAGTTAGCTCCTATCTCCCAAGTTCATCTCAGCAAAAGCAACCTTCCATCTCCTCCAGACAAGGGCAGCAACTGGAGGTGAATGGAAGGAAACAAACTTGGCTACTCTCAACATCCACCATACAGTCTACCTCACTGAAATGCACTGGACTGAGAAAAGAATGCCCACCTAAGCTGAGGGACAGGACGGCTTTTTTGTTTCAGCAGACTAAAACTTAAACTAAGAAAGAAGAGGCGTGGGATCAATGTCCCTGGGGAACGTTTCATATCTCTGCTCTTACACCTCTTTGGTGTAAGTATTACTAGTTATGATGAAATTTATTCCATGCTGTATGATGGAAAGAAATAGCACAGAGCAGCCAGAGTGAGAACAGCCTATTCATTCAGTTTGCTGGCAAGCAATATTTAAATTGAATGGCTTAGGAATTACAATTTGTTTCTTACCCTAGTATTTAACAATGGTTTTCTGTTGCTTTGAATGTTTAATGCAAGAAATGACTACCGTACAACTAGGGTTACTATATCTGACAATTAATGACAGTAGTACATTGAACTGCAAAAACTGAAAGAAAGAGAATCCCACGACACCCATATATTCAATTACTGATATTTGGCCCACTTGCTGTTGATTTCTTTCTCAGACATCACTGAATTTTGGCACATTTGCATGGGTAAAAGACATCTGAAGAAAAGTATCTCAGAGAGACCTTGAAGGATTATATTCTTCTGTTGTTCCTCAGAAAAAAAAGGAGGAATGTGTCTCTCCTTCCTTAGCCACTAATATATTTTCAACCTCACATTCTTCATTTATTTTTAATGATTGATGTTATAAAGATGGCTTTTGTCATTACACAGACTGACCTCCCTCAGGGCCTGAGCTGAAAAAAGCTAATATTTCATACATTAGTTTGAAAAACACTTCTGCCTTTTGCTGCCCTCTGAACACACAGCAAGAGAGCAAATGAAAAAATGTCTGAGACTGACTGCAATGGACCTGGGCTGTCTGTGGCAAAATACGCATTGCTGAAGAGAAGTTTTCTGGACACTTTCTTTTGAAATCTTCAGCCCACTGAAGTCTATATGTCCACTTCATCACTTGTATCATTACCATTTGTTATATTTTTCCTTGCAAAGAGTTTTTTTCTCTTGCAACACTATCTGTGGATTTCAATTTACCCCTGGATTTTATTTGGTAACTTTGTCCACTTCCCAGACAAAAGCCAAAATCTTAAATAACATCTTCTCATTTGCAAGGCTAATCTTCTGCACTGGAAATGGCAGCCTCAGAAATAAAACTTTTCATAAGTATAGATTGTCTAATTACTTTATTACTTGACTCATTGATAAGTCATAACCAACTCTACAAGAAGTCTACATTTAGCAGGGGTATGGTTACTGTTTAAACATTTTAATCTTTCATTCTGTTATTATAAAACCTCATCATATGCTTCAAATCCTAATCCCCTACTATCATTGTCACACCAAAAAAACCCTACTAATTCGTACAAAGTTAAGCTAGCACAGATCATTTCAAAATGGATAGAAATAGTACTATCAGAAACAAACTTAACCCCTTTTACTGGCACGAGGCAGATGGAATGTCTTACACATCAGCTGTAGGCTTTCGCCTACATTCATGTCCTACCTAATGTTTAGAGATTTCTTCCTAAGCTCACTCCATCTGAAGTTCATGTTATCCAGACGTCTCTGCAGCAGGACAGCATCCTCTGAGCCTTCCAGGGATCTCAGGATTTTCTGTCCATTTTCATCCAGGCTGTGGAAGATGTCTGTATGTGCATCAATTTCTGCCTGTAGATCCTATGGAAGCAATAGAAAACAACGCATGTAATTTCCTACAGAATCACAGAAACTACCACTTCCCAAAAGAGTTGAAAAATCCACAGTCCAATACAGAGTTAGCAAGATTTCAATTATTTCTTTCATAGCAATGTTGTGTACTGAACACATTTTCACTTTTGCATGACGACTGTTCGCATTGAATAAGGAACTATACTTCCATATGGACCCTACCGAACAAATTTAGAATGTTGAAGTCTAGCTTTTGTCAGGCAAGAAAGCAAAGACAAGATATATTTACTGTGCTGACAAGGAAAAAGCAAACAAACAAATAAACAAACCAGCCCCTGGGATCTCAGATAAATCTGACCTTCACGTGATAGGTCTTCCTGTGCAACATTTTCAGCTTGAGCTGGGGACTGCAGCACTGCTTCTGCTGCATGGCAATTCCAAGAAATCTGTGCGTCTGCAGCAGCAGAGCTTTAAAATGCCAAGTTCTCTTACATTCTGTTGACAGAACGCATTTCAGATCACAGGCCTTGACAGTTAGTAGCAATAAACAACCACTTTGTGCTGTATCAAAACACTGGTCAGGGCCATGGCTGTAGGAGGGCCGGGGAACAGAAAGGACCCAGAATATGCAACCAGTAGCTCATGTTGAACAGCCAGCTCTTCTTATCACTTTGTAACTGCAGGCCAGCTCTATATTTTGAATTCATTTTTCCCCCTCATTTTCAGCAAGGCTGTTCCTGCCAAGAGAACATTCCTGTGAGAGCTGCCTGGTACCAGCATTCCTGCCTGCCCACACGCTGAATGCAGCCTTTGTACAGGAGCTGCCCGGCTCCCGGACGCTGCGTGCTACAGCCCCGCGAGGTCACAGATTCACTCACAGACAGCACAGGCTGAACCATGCAGTTCAAGTTGAACAAAAATAATAATAAAAATTTAAACACACACATACACGAGCACGCACACACTCTATACGTAACCACATTTGCACAAAAATACTGCTACTTTGAAACAAAGTGCGCTGGCTGAGTGAATAAATCTCATTTTCACATGGGATGCTTGTGGACTAGGAGTTCTGGCTGCAGTTTCTTGCTGCCTGAAATGGGAGAACTGGGGATGAAGTGTGAAAGAGGAAATGATTGATGGCCTTTGAGGGCAAGACCAAGAGCCAACTGAACATCACAGACAGCCCCCAGTTGAAACATCTTCTAATTTGCTTTAGGAGAATGACTTTGACACAAGGAAGCATACAGCTTGCCTACTTGGTGTGTTCCTAATTGAATTGTTTGATTTGATATTTTAAGTGCAATGTTAGCGGCACTGAATCATAAGTAGATTGTCCTTGTTCACTCACTGCTGTTCCAAGTGTCATTTGCTGTACTTTGCTGGATGTCTATTTTGTGCACAGCAATGTCTAGCGCTATACTTGGAGCAATTTCAAGAAGGACTAGGGATGTCTGTGGTACAGTATAGGAGTTCTCATTCAGGTATTCTACTTTATAATCTTAGCAACAAAGAAGGAATGAGTTTGGAATACACCAGAAGTAATTCAGCAGAACGTAGCTGTTATTACAAATATTGTATTTTTTGATTGATGTCAAATACTTAAAGAAATGAAGTAGATTTGTTAGCATAGGCACTAAATGTGACAACTGCAGTTCATAAGAATGAAAATTTCATCACCTGACCTGACACATAGGTGGAGAATTGAGAGAGTAAGAACAAACAGAACTTTTTTCCCCCTTCTCTCTTATTTATTTGTTTAGAAGAGGAAATGCTTATAACATAGCTATAAACTAGAGATAAACATGATTCACATCTCAACAGAAGAACAAAGAATTCATACATTCTTCAGAATAGGCAAAAATCCAACATACTGCTACTGACAATCAGGAGGTATTTAAACACGTGAGGGACTTTACAGAAAGTCAGTTGAGTGTTGCATCGTTGACAAATTTATATATTTATATAATCACATATGTAGAGTTTTAGATTATTGAGGCAAACAGAATTTTCCAGAATTATTCCTGTTTCAATTTAAACATGTGTTTCAGAGAAGCAACCTCTTTTGATTTTTAAAAATGCTATTACTAAGGTACATAAACATGTACGATATTCCAAGCATGAATGCCCTCACTTGAAAATTTGTACTTTATTTCAATTCTGAATGTTGATGGATTCAGCTTCCAGCTGCTATATTTTATTTATGATGGCTTAAATGAAGAATACTGTGTTATTAAATTTCATTCTCTTCATATATGTATTTAGAGATTTTAAGTCAGTCTTAAGGTTAAGAATGATAAAACTGAGGTAAATAGCCATAGCAATATATAGGAAAGGATAAAGTATAACAGTAAAAAAGTTCACTTTTGATATCTTTATAATTCTAATGTCCTTCCATATTTCAAAACAGGTAAGTCTATTACTGAATTAAAGAATCATCATATGCAATACCTGTTGCACAAAATTTGTAGTTTGTAGGGTAGCGATGGAGACAACTGCCTCTTCCTCAGCAAGAACAACATGAAATACATATGCCAAATAACTATTCACTGTAGGAAACTGTCAAATACCCTCTTGGTACTTTATCAGACATGCACTTATACTATTTTATAACATAAAATTAAAAATTTCCACACTTTTCTTACCTTTAGAAAAACTCTTTTGTAGTCTAGACATTACATACTTCTCTCCTCATACATAGATATTTCTGAGAATAAAATCAAGTTGTAACCTCTTCATTTCAGAATACTACTTAGTATTACAATCAAACCAGATAGTTAGTTAAATGTGCAGCAAATATGGAAACCAAATTCCTCTTGTTTGAAGTTCAGTATTCAAGATCTTAGTCCATGTAAACTGCATATTTTCTAATAGTACTAAAAGTAGTTTATCTCAGCTATGTGGGAAACATGCTGAGTGACAAACAAGATAGCAGAGGTATTCACTCTGTTTTCGTTGGTGCATTTCAGATTCTTTCTTTGGTATGTAAGAAAAATATCTATACATCTCTTATTTGTCTTCTGAAATAAGTGATTTCTATGTTTCAAAAATAGAAGTGAAAGATCAATATGAACTAGATTCTTGACAAGAATAAAGCAGAAGGATGTATTTCATCTTCTAAGATACTATTTGCAAAAGTGTACTGTCATTACACATCATACCAAGAAGGGCAGACTGTAGACTAAATATAGACTATTTATTGCATTTCATCTTTTCCATTGTGTTCAAACACATATAAGAAATGCAGAGGATGAAAATCAATCCTGGTATAATTCTGCTGAATTACTGCTGGACATAAGCTTGTTCTGTACACTGTGTTTTTATTGAAGTGGTTACTGGTGGTGCTATGTGGAAATAGATTCCCTTAAAAAGAGCAGGTAGCAAAATAAAATACAAATAACCAGGAAAAAAAGACATTGGCTATAGCAACTCACTAGTGAGTATTCATTATTAGCTTAAATTAATTTTAAAATCCCTGTTTTTCGTGTTTTTTTTTTTTTTTTAAAGCGTCTCCTTAGACTGAACTGAACTACTTAGAAGGAACTGCCCACCCACCAGTGGCAGATTTGCCTAAAAATTGCAGAGTGAAATCTTCCTTTATTAAGATGGGTGACAGAATTAGATGACAAAGTGTACTGTAATATTTATTCATAGAAATAGATGAATAGATATAGTTTTCTACACATTTAAAAATGTGCGTTCACCTTTTTATACTACACAGAATAAATCTATACAGCATTTACACCAGTAAAAAATTCTATTCATTCTAGAGAGAACTGAGTTTTATATCAAAGGTCAGAACTTTTTCATAAATAGCCCAATGGCCACCTTAAATTGTGTATACTTCCTTATTGTTGAACGATGTTTGAAACTATAAACTCATAAGACACGCAGCAATACAGGATTAAGTATGATAATATATATGATAATTCTACATAGCAGAGATATTCCTTTAAGAATTCAAAAAGATTGGGGAAATTTCATCAGAAATAATTAACAAATCAGAGTTAAAATTCTTTGTAGCTCACATGCAACGTACAGGCATAATATATGAAGGACATGACGCAGAGTAAATTCTGCCATTACTTCAGAAATACATCAGAAATGAATTGGTAGGCTGAAAGTAAAATAAAGTCCTAGAAAGAAGAAATTAGTTACAGTAGTTGGACTATACATGAGTCAGACTAAGACACAGAAATTAATGCAGCACAGCTGACAAAACATTTATCTTTTATACAAGGTAGAAACAAAATTAATTATATCACTATTTGAAAAAATGAAAGCATTTACATCGTCCTCTACAAACTCAGCTCTGTCCTTGGAATTGTGCTTTTCATTTCCAATGAAGCATTTTACATTTTCTGGTTACTGTACATGGGATTAATTGAGTAAGAAGGCTCAGAAAATTGAAGACAGTACCATCTGATTAAAGGAAATCAGCATAGGGGGAAAAAAGTCTCTACTGTTAGCTATTAAAAAAATTAAACAGTCAGTCTGCATAGTTACATACATGTACTCAAAGCATCAGAAATTCAGACCTATGTGGCTATACGTTACCTAGAAGTACTATACTGCATAGTACTAAGGTCCTACAATAATAATACTGAAAGAGTTAGAAAATCATAGAAAATGAAACAAAGATTCTAGACCCATGTAATTCCTTTCCAGGCGTGTACTTAGCTGAACTAATTGTCCTCTTCATACTTGTACTAACATAATATATTTTCCCTGAACTATTTCTGAAAACAAAAAAAAAAGACGAAGATTTTTAAATAGCATAAATTAATAGCATATTTACATAAACTTCTTATAATATACAGAAAAGTCTGAAGAAGAGGAGGTTGATGAGAGACTTCATCTCTTTCTACAACTGCCTGAAAGGAGGTAGCAGCAAGGAGGGTGTTAGTTTCTTTTCTAACAGAAAGGTTGGTCAAGCATTGGAACAGGCTGCCCAGGGAGTTGGTGGAGTCGCCATCCCTGGAGGTATTTAAGAAACATATGGATGTGGCACTTAGGGACATGGTGTAGTGGTGGACTTGTAGTTTTAGGTGGTTGTTTGGACTTGATGATCTTAAGGGTCTTTTCCAAATGAAACAATTATATATTTCCCTCCTTGCTCTCTTTAAAATACAACTTTGAGTAAAAACTTATTTTTATTGTTCTTTTACAGTGATTTCAAAAACCCTCAAGAATGTAGGTTACTTTCTAGTTTTATTTTGCATTCTCATTGTTGCCTAGAGAAGGCAGAACTGACAAACTGACTGCTTCAAGCCAGTGTTTTTCGTTTGCTTGTTTTGCTTCTAACAATAGCACTGAGCAAAGCACATAATAAAGAACAGGGCATTGCTCTCTGGACTTAGATGGGAGAAAATAGCTCTTATGGCGTGGCATAGCCTTTGAATTTTAGTCAAGAGGGGAATTCAGCTGGTATAATCAAAAAGGTTCCCCCTTCAATGCCTTTTTACCTCCTTATGTCTTCTGCAGATATAGGAACTGCAGCCACTCTCTGTAGGACTATTTTGCAACTCTGTGCAGCACAGTTTAGCTACCTTAGGGACCAGATGTCAGCTTAAACATTTTACTTGCTTTTACTCAGCTTCATGCTTAGCTCCTGCAAGTCTCCAATTCTGCCTAAAGCACTAAACTCAGTGTGAGGGTTCAGAGAGTTTGACACTTTTTTTTCAATGCCCCTATAGACTCCAGGAACTTTTGAAGGTAAAAAAAGATCCATGTGTATGGTACCTCTTTCAGGATCAGGGCTTATTCTTTTGTCTGCTAGACAGAGAAGTGGTTTTGAGGGTGATATAGTTCTAGAGATGTTGAATTAATGGTTACAGCACAGTAAGTCCAATGCATTTTAAGCACAAGAGGTAGACAGTGCAAGATGTGTTTGATCTATTTCTTTTGTTTTTGGAAAGAGTAGGTAAGTTTGCACTAGTATTTATGACTGTCTGTTCTTGTGAGCTGGTAATTACCTTCAGTGTATTTGAACAGGAAAAAAATATATATTTTTTAAAACAAGAGATCACTTCTACTAGGTTGACAATACTGTGTTTTAGATTAGTGCTAGAACAAAACACTGAAATACTTTTATTTTGCAAGACACTACTGGCTCAAATGGAGCAAACCGCATTTAGATTGAGCAGTTCTAAGAACCAGTTATCTTTTTCTCTTCGTTTCTTTTTTGTTTTGTCAAAATACAACTAATTCAAGTAAGATTTTAGGAACTATTTTCTACCTGAACAATCTAACAGCGAGAATCTAACAGTGGTAAATATTTTTTTTTGCTACTATGTAAACCACCTGAGCTAACACTACGAAGATCTGTTTCAATGAACGAAGTGGGAAAGAAGCTCTTGGTCCCTCCATCAAGCTTTTAAATCATTTGAGGGAGGTGATCCTCCCCATCCGCTCTGGTGAGGTCACATCTGAAGTACCATGTCCAGTTCTGGGCTCCCCAGCACAAGAGAGACATGGGAACTATTGAAGAGAGTCCAGACTACAAGAGTGATTAGGGGCCTGGAGCACTTCCCTTGTGAGGAAAGGCTGAGAGGCCTGGGACTGTTCAGCCTGAGACTGAGCGGGGATCTTATCAATGTATGCAAATATCTTAAAGGAGGGTGTCAAGAGGATGGGGCCAACTCTTTTCAGTGGTGCCCAGTGACAGGATAAGAGGCAACGGGCACAAACTGAAGCACAAGGAATTCCATCTGAAGATGAGGAAAAACTTCTTTATTATCGGGGTGACTGAGCACTGGCACAGGTTACCCAGAGAGGCTGTGGAGTTTCTGTGTCTAGAGATACTCAAAATGTGCCTGGACGCGATTCTGTGCAACATGCTCTAGGTGTCCCTCCTTGAGCAGGTTTAGACCAGATGATCTATAGAAATCTCTTCCACCCTCAGCCATTCTGTGACTCTCTGTGCTCCCAGACCACAAGCAGAACTTTTACTGGGTCTTAGAATGGGAGCATTTACTGAGCAATTTCCATAATGATATAAACTTCTCAAATTAGATATAAAATGTAATTAAAGGATAGAATTATTGAGTTAAAAACATTGTTGTGAAATGGCTATAAATCATCAAGCCATGAAGCCTCCTATTCAGCTAGCCTATGGCATGACCCCAATTCCAGCCTGGTATGATTACATCTCTAAGTTTCATGCTAATGAATTGATTAAAAAGAAAGATAAAAAAGGTCTTTCTCTGTTGGGAAGATAAGCTTATGAATATCATTAAGGCATTTCTAGGTCCCCAACACTATTTTCAAGACAACAAATAGTAAGAGTTAGTCCTCTAGCAGAGAAGCAAATGTTGACGAGTGGAAGCTAAAAGGATAATTTTTCCCTGCAGACAACAACCTGTGTAAGTCACAGCTATCTCTGATACAGTTTTAAATTCTATGTGTCCTAAAAGTAAGAAAGGAACGAAATTCACATTAACAAATTGGGCCCTGACTCCAGAAAAGGTTATCGTTATGATTAGGTAAAACAACCTTCAATTTAGGTTATATTTAGGTGATTGCAAGATGTAGCAACTGTCTTTCTGACAAGACAGTGAAAACATGCTGTAGATCTCCTAATTTCACTAACAGTAAGCTACCTCAGCTATGGAGAGTATCTTTAAGAGCAACAACCCAATCATTTCAACATAGGCTCAAGTTTTTATTGTGCAGATCCTCCTTCACAGGACCGGCTTTTCAGACATAGCACAAGTCCTTATGTTTCTTGTTTATTCACAGGGAAGTAATAAAATTTTTATGAGATCTCTAGAAATTAATTTGTATTCAATAATAATTAAATACAAATTAATACATAATTCCATGTGGTTTAGAGGTATTTATAGATTTTTTAGTGTGTTTCTGAAAGACTGAAAGAAAACTGACAATGTCAATTTACATTTAATGAAAATACAGATAAATATATGAAGAAATTAATCTTTAAACATACAAAGCTTTATATTTACAGAGGCAGTTTCACACTGGTTTTGACTAATGTTGCCATTAGATTAGACAAGTATAAACTATTCAGTTAATAGTAGCTTTAACAGATTTTTTTTTTTTTGCTGTTTATTTCTTTAACTTGTCTTTATATCTCCCATGGAAGCCCTGATCAAAAGAAACTTCAGGTTAGTTTGAGGTTACAGCAAAGCAGAAAAAATCCTAGTTGCCACAGCAATTAGACACTTCTACTGTATGATGTAACTATCTGATGTTTATTTTACTACCATAGCATGTACTTCATGACCTTTCAGGTAAACAAATGCAACAAGGCAAACAAAGCATATGTTTTAAAATGTAAGTTGCAAGTCTTCTTCATGTCAGAAAATCAGCCACCTCTACTGAGACATCTAAGCACGGGATTAAGTATCAGATTTCAAAAACTATATTTGAAGGTTAGGTAAGTAAGAGGGAAATTGCATAAGTGCCCATATACTCATACACACGATTTTCTGAAAGTAAAACCATTAGGCCCATTACAAACTAATAGTTTTCTAGGTTTCAGAAGGCAGGCTACTCCCAACAAATATCTGACCCTGGTCAGTGAATGTCTGATTCCATTACACCTGTACATTCTGTCCGCAGACTCATCCTGTCAAGCTTTCAGCAGTTTTTTTTTGCAGCAAAATAATTATGCTGCTACTTTCAGCATGTCTAATTTTGCCCTCTCCCCATTTGCCAGACACAAAAGAGTAGTAGCACAAAGGCAGCACCATCTTCTGCAGGAACATTTACTTCCACTCAGTTACTCAGGCAAAGTCTGAAAGTCCTGCTGGATAATTTGGAGAGCATCTACCTCTATTAGTTCCACTGACATCTCAGTGCTTCCAATTAATACTGATTTTCTCTTACAACAAGCAGCCAGAAAGGCTGAACAGCACAACTGTCTCAAAGACTGGAGAAAAAAATCTTAGGAAAGAAAAAAGGCAAGGTTTACTTCTCTGTCATCTATAATGAAATATACCTGAAATCTGCTAATTAAACATGACTGTTCTAAGGAGAATTATTTGTATGGATAAGACTGTATAGTTATTTCACAGAAAAGGATCTAAGGTTTCAATGCACCAACATGTAACCGTAAGACATCTTGTATTTTACTACCTACAGAATTCAGATACACTTTCATCCTTCCTAAAATACACAAACATACAAAATTCTCTTCCAAACTCTTTCAAAATAAAATCTTTTTTCTACATATCCTAACTCCTTCTGCCACAAATACTTTTTGCAATCTTTTTTCTTTTTAAGATAAATTCTGACATTTCAGTTTTTTGTTACTAACATCTTTGATGCCTGCAGAAAAATAATTGGCACATCAGTTTCATAACACGACATTCTACTAATTAAAACAACATAAACTTATTAAAACTCAAAAGAGAGCAATACAGAACATAAAGCATAAACTACAGGCCTCATACATTATGCATTATGAAAATTGGTTCAAGCAGAACAATTTCAATGGTTTTAAGTCTTCTTTAAAAGCCTGCATTGTTCCAAAGATAATGAGATTTCAATTAGGAATTTACACAATTTCAGGTGTTACTCTTTAATGAGGTGCAAGACCTGCTGCACTTAACCATACTTCATCAAGATCAGGCTAAGTGAGAGCCAATGGGAATTACGCACAAGGGAATGCTGAGAAAGTTTCGGTATCTCTGCACACACTTGTGTCAAATCCTCCCTACCTGAGCTGTCCTGAGGCAAGCTCAGGGAAGACAGAAACCTGGGAAGTAAAAGGTCAAAAGCACATTTAATCTCGATTTTCACTGCGAGTACAGACCATGCTAGTGTGGCCTTAGGATCTTCTGATTGTCCACATTTTAAGGGAGATGTCAGAAAAGTTACCACAGAGAAAAACACCTTGTGGCAGTCAAGCATTAGCAAAGTTATTCCAAGCCTTTGATGTCAGATTTTCCAGTCAACACAAAATAGAATTCTCCGAGTGCTGGGTTCTTCACCCACTAACAATGAACATGAGCTGCATTTAGACTGTCATGAGACAAGTTAGTTTAATCCTCCTGATGACATGCCTGCTACAGCCTCGCTCAGTTCAGACATCCGATGAGGAGCCAATGGGCTGAAGCTACCAACTGCGGGATTGTGGCACCTCTCTGTGGGAGAAGGCCCCCTTTTAACAGGCCCCCTTTTATTCTTTCTACACTCAGTTTTCTATGCATTCTCTGGGGATTAACACCCACTGTTCATATTCTTTAAAGAGCAATTTCATAGCTTTCTTCAATTAATTTTACTGTTTTCCACAAAATATCCCTTTAGTATTTTCCAGAAGCCTTAATGGTTGCTGTCCTCAAAAGGCTGATTTAACAAAATTTGTGTAATGGTAAGCTTTTTCCTTTCGAGCATCCTCCTCCAATGTATTCTGGTTCACCCTTCTCTCCCTAGACGATTAGACCAATACATTTTAATTTGCCATATATCGTTTGGCAATTTGTTTTGAAATCTTTATAAAGCCAGAATATGAATGTTATCTCTCTTATATTTATGAAGAGGGTTTTTTTTTCCCCAAATATAGGAAAGAACAAAAAAAAAAAAAAAAAGAAAAAGAAAAAGGAAAAAAATGTGTATTGTATTCAACAAAATGGAAAGCAGGCACATATTTTTTTTTAACAAGGACAACATCCAGATTTGCTGAATATCATCAGCTACCTAGAAAGTGATCAGAAGGTCTCCATAACCTGTGGTTTTATTTATTTTCAAGTCCTACCGTTTTAATAATTTATTCAGACTCCCATCATGGGTAAAATTTAACAGCCTTCTTAGATGATCTGACTAAAAGCTTCTTTTTTGTAAGTTAAATACTTTGGAATATTCTTCATTCCAAAGGAAGAATTAATTTATTCTCAAAATGACAAAAGTGCTGCAAAGTTATAAAGAAAAGAATTTTTTAGCACATAGTAAAATGAAATTCTAAGATAGCTGGTTGCCATGATCAAATATCAAAGTCTGAGTAGGTCTAACAGCTTGTGAAAATACTGTAAGATAGGTATCTGTGTTTAAAATATTTATGAAGTAATAGTGGGAAATAGATAATCTAAATTAAATGTTGCTGCTATATTAGAGACCTAAAAGAACAGCAATATGCTGACCAAAGCCGTAACAAAAATCCTCATCCACCAAGAATCTCACCACACAGTTGGGAAGTTGGAGACCTCCACAACTGATCCAATCTTCTGCTCAAAGGATGTCAAGTGAGAGCAGAGTGCTCAGGGTCTTGTCCAGTTGATCACTGAGCATCTCTAAGAGTAGAGATTTCACAAAAGACCGTTGCTTCAGCATGTGATCCCCCCACCTTCCTTGGCAACAAAATAAAATAAATAAATACTTATATCAAGACAGAACTTCCCATGTTCCTCCTGTTGCCATCCTGTCTCTGTCCACCTCTGAAAAGTCTGTCTTGGTCATCTCATCAGTCTCCATTCAGGAAGTTGTACACAGGAGCAATGCATCCTCAGGCTTCCCCTTTTCAGCCTGAATGAGCACAGCTCATGTTTGTGTACCAATGCTCCAGGCCCCAACAACTTTCAAGGCCATGCACTGCACTCCCTCTAGCATGTCCATATCTTTCTTGCATTGGGGAGCCTAATACTGGACACTGCATTCCAGCCGTAGACTGAACAGAGATGAAGAATGTTTTCTATGAAAGTGCAATATATCATGTTCTGTTTAGTAGAAAGCTATGTACATTTTAACCCTCATAGATTTCAAAAGCTTGTGTATATATATATAAAAAAAGTGAATAAGGAGTTATTTACAAACAATGAAGGGGATGAGGAGGTAAGTGCAACAGCACAAACCTTGGTTATTGTGCAGTATGAGACCACTCATGAAGGGAGAGCTTCCACCACTGTGCCAGGGAATACAATTTGCTCACAAAAACAAAAAGAGGACTTGTTCGCTCTGGAAACAATCTTTTTTTCTTTCTAGATTCTTCTCTGAAGCAACACTACTGCTTTCATCAGAGAATTAAAAAGATCTGTGTATGGTTTTTAATCCCAAAAGCTCATTTCTGAAGACAGAAGAAAAACAAGAAAAATTCCTAACATGTTTTATATCAATGAAAAAAAACGGTGTCTTATTAGAGGTGATGTAAAAATGATTCCATAATGACTATATGCTAACATTCACATGATAATAAGAATTCCAAGCTTGACGTGGGGGAAGAGGCAAAAAGAGAGACAAAGTTACAAAATATCTCATATTCCAGAAGTTCTTGAAAGATTTGGACATTGTCTCAACTGAGTGAAATGAACCTAAAGGAAATTTGAAAGATGAAATTTGGCAAACTTCAGAAATTTGCCTGAAGCAGGCACTCATAACAGTCACTATTTTAGCCTGACTACTCAGTCATGCTACATGATTAATCCTGATGAGAGGCCAAGTCGGCCAGTAACAGAGAGAGAGAATGAGCTAGCTGAAAGATACCAAATCTCTAAAACTTCCCAGAAAAGGGAGCTTTGTTATTTACCTTCGTTATTTATCTCACTTCCTTTCCCAGTATGCTATACATTTGACATACTAACAGAAAAAGATGAAAAGTCCCTTCCCACCCCAAGGAGTTTTCTGAAATAAATATCTTTGCACGTACAGAGCTTCATAATCTAACTGTGCTGCTAAATGAAATACTGCTGCTCATTTCCCCAGTGGAGCTCCATGCTTCTTGTGCAGTCTTGTTGAAAGCCTGAAAACCAAACACCATTCACATTCTGATGGCTGTTACTCAGCAATTGCGTCTGTTTGCCGAAGGCACATACAAGTGAGGACGGACATGAGTTGCTGCTTAAACAACATCTCAAGAGGACAAGGATTTATAAGAAACAAAGTGAAATAAAATAGTTTGAAGGAGAAAATTTTAGAGACTGATGAAAAGGGAACTAATGGCAAGCCATTTACATTTCCTCTTTCTACATTATTTTCCTTGCCAAAGGACATGCTTGGCATGCAGAATTTGTACTAGATTAAATCCAATTGAAAAAAAATACAATTTACCTATTTGCATATTCAATTGAAAAAAAAAACACAAAAACAACAAAATAGCAGCTGAGGGAGGGAAAGTCTTTTCCATAGGCAAAGGTGTGGTGAACAGGAAATAGCATGTCACCATCATCCTTCAAGTACGACTATAAATGGGTCACAGCAGCCATCTGCCAAAGCAATCTTCCTGTCACAGAGCCAGACACATGCAGCTTCTACAGCACAGCACCAAGCTATGTGTAGATGGAGCACCAGCTCTGCATCTTGACCTGCCCTGACTACCAACAATAGCAGCCAACTCTGAAATCCTGCAGGCTGCACAACCCCAAATTCAGGGATGGAAAAGTCACCACTGCCCTGGATTAACTTTCTATCAAATGGCTGTGCTTTAATCCCTGTTGCTAAAAGTATCTAATCAGAAGGATTAAGTGCCTACTCAAAAGGAGATAAGAGCAGGAACGAAAACGTGATGGGCACTAAAAAGTCAAGCCAAGCTTCTGTAGAAAAAGGTAGAAAAAAAGGTTGCTTGAAGGAATTGTGAAACTTGATGAACTGGATGCACCAATTCTCCCTGCTTTTCAAACTAGCCCCTCAAGTTAATCTGTTCCACAAACTGTCACCTGCACAGAAAGCTTGCTTTGGAAGAGTTATGGGGTTCTGCCTGCCTCTTGCAGCAAGTGTTACTCTGTTTTTACAGAGACTGCAGAATTTGAGCTCTCCCTGACTGCAGGCCGCTTGCTGTGGTAGGGGAACACAGTCGGTTTATGTGTAAGTCATCTGCTGGGATTCTGAAAACCAAGGAAATCTCTTTCATTGCTGGATAACTTGGCTAAGCCTTGGCTCCAATTCCTTTAAAGTGGAAAGTAAACTTTTACAAATCCCACAGCAGGTCCTCTCAAAACAAGGACAATAAAAAACCATAGCCTATTGTACATATTTTGACTGCTCTATATAAGTAGCTTTTATATGTCATTTTTATTTGAAGAGTATAGCAATTTTTCAAATAGAGAACAACCACATGGTCTAAATTCCATTTTTTTCAGGGACTTAAAACTAACATTAATATTTCTATGTGACGGCATTCTCTATATGTTGTGGAAATATATACAGTATACTAGAACAATTTCTGGCAACGAGTGGTCAAAAATGGAAATTTTGTTTCATGAAAAAAATAGATTTGTGGAATTTGCTTTGAATTGGAATAACCCAAATGTGTTCCCCCTCTTATACTGCATAGAGAAATTAGGTTCCCACATCTTTCACATAATTCTCCAAATAAGAATTAAAATTACTACCACAGCTTCTTCTTCTTTTTTAAGCAAGCTGATGTTTAAGTAAAAGACTTCTTTCATCTGTGTCTGAAATGCCTCATTATCTGCAAGTTATCCCTGAAGTTACATCTCTCCGTACAGAGATCTGAAGTTGAAACATTTTAAGATGATTGAGATCAGCAATAGTCAGTTGATTTTGGCTCAGATCATCTGCTACTTATTAATAAAATTTTCTAGAATTTATAAAAACAGAAAATGAACATCACTGAAGATGTTACATCAGACACCTAACCTTTCCATTTCACCAGTATGCCTCAAGGCAACTGCTCATGAAGAGAAATTTGGCCATCTCTATCTTATTAAAAAAGGAAAATGCCTTTCAGAAAGATGAAAACACTGATAGGAGTGATCATTTTTTGACAAATGGCTGTGGAAATGCCCTTAAGTTTATTGGCTCAGTTATTTTCCAATGAAATATAGCTAAGACAGAAAATAATTTCTATCTTAACCAGTTCTTAAGTCTGGAAAAGTTCATTGTTCTTGGTGCCATTGGTTTGTGCTCTTTTCCACCAAGCATGTTCTCAAGAATGTTCTTAAGTAACATTCTGTGTTTTTAATTTAGAATTCTGAAAACTTCTTACTGTTTTCTAGCTATTTATTTTGATTTTCGAATCACTTTTTACACACACACTTCCTTCTTCAACACTTTCTGTTGCACATTCCTCTGCTTTCCTATCCACTGATTTATGTTTTTCCTTTTACAAATCAACTAAAAAATACATTGGTACTTCAGCAAGCTGCTTATAATGAACAGAGCTGTACAGGGTGGAAAGATTATTAGGAGCATTTTTCAAGCTCACATGAAATTTAAGAGTTTATTTTCTTGTAGTAAGATATAAACTACAGATCAAGAACAAATTGCTCCCATTCCACTGCACTGCGAAAAAAGGTAATGGCAAGTTCTAGTGAAGAGAAACTTACTGAAATGACACTGCTCAGCATCATGTTCAGAACACTTTGAAGATGCTACCTTCACTTAAACACCTCAAGCTTCATCATTAGACAAGGAAAAGTTTAAATGAACAGACAGAGGGAATATTAGAGTGGACAGAAAAAGAAATGAAGGGACTTGTAACAGAAAAATGGGATATAAAGACAAGCATCAGAGGAGACTAAAGTAACAGTAATAGTTTTAAATCGCTGATCTTTACAAGATGTCAGGCTGCCATCAATTCTCTCTCTAGTGATTTTGATTTGCTCCCTGCTATATACAGTGAATTGAACAATTTTGCTGTTTAAAATTCAATTTTTGTATTTCTTTTTAAAGCCCCCCACCCTCCAACAAAAAAAAGAGAAAAATTTGTTACGTCAAAGTGCTACTATTTTTTATGATTTTTCTTTTTTTAATATTTCTGCCTAGGCAGAGACATCCTGGCAAGTCTGAAAACACCTTAAAACAAGTGTTTGCTGTTATATTATTTTGTCCAAAAACTATTAATCCCATTTAATAAGTGCTCAGGACATTAAAAGAGGGATTTATTTCACCAAATTTTAGACATTTAGAGCTAAGTTGGTCATTTAGAGCTAAGTAGGCTGAAGAGAAAGAGGCCCATCTAGGGTACCATTTATGTAGCCTACCTGAAATGTGCCCTAGAACTGTTTGATTCTCTTCTGTATATAAAGGTAATGTACACAACACAATTCCAGTGATGGCAACTAGATTTTAGGCACTTGATATTTGGTAACCTTTCTTATAGATGTCAGCTAAAATATTAAAAAAAAAAATATGTGGCAAGAGGAAAAAAAAGGATGCAACAGAAAGGTTCTAAAAATTGTGAAACGTGAAGATTAAAAAAAAACAACTTGGTGCACAGTTTATGAATTATTATTTCTCCAAATCAATTAGACATGAACGTTGGAATGAGAAAATTAAAGAAACATAAATAATGTGCAACAGTGAAAAGGCATAGTGTCAAAGAGTTTATCAATGACACCTGTGCTGATGTAAGCGATCAGAAAGAAAGGAAAAGGTGATGAATCTCTGATGAATGTCAGAGATGCTAATAAATTAGGAAGGAGATCTACACACATAAGAAAGTGGGAAAATAAATTAAAGATGATTCTGAAGAAAATTATATCTCCAGGAATGAAAAGGGAAGAAGGATAGTTTAAAACTCAAAAGAGAAAGAAATTAAATAATACTGAAAAAAGCAATGTACTCCTTTGGACAATATAATCCACAGGCCAGTACAGCACTAATGCTGTTCAAGACAAAGAGAGAGAGAAAAAGCAAGAAAGAAATCAGATAAGGCTTGCAATGCAGCAACATCACAGAACAAAACTGACAAATTAATTCTCTGTTTAAGAAGAGTCATCATCTTTACTGAAAGACAATTAATTTACTCCTCGATAAGACCCTGACTATCATTATTTTCCTGGTATCTAACTGTGGTTTTATTTTCTTTTTCTTTTTTCTCCCATGATACAACCACTTAGCTCCTATTAACTTCTTTTCCTTCACTGTAACCAATCTTCCCTCAGTTTTCTTGCTTCACCCTTCGAACTTCAATGGAGAGCTTTGGATCTCAATGTATGAAGTGGCAAGTCTGTATTATTTACAGAGTGCGCAAGCAGGTTTGAATCAAAATGCAACACATGTTCCTATCTTCAGAAATATGCTGTGTTCTTTTTATTGTCAATTCTGTAACTATCAAACAATCAAGTTCATCTTCCAAGATCTGACCTTTTCAAAAATTGCCACTAGTAAACCTATTTTTCTACACGTGCTTACTCAAACTAGTTTCTTTGTGAACATTCAGCTCCATTCTAAGTCAATAGCAGGTACATAAGTAACACATCAAAAAATGTTTTTACTCTCTTTTAGTATCACTTTCACTATTAGGGATAGAATTGAAGAAAGAATCAGGAAAACAGAAAATTAAATCTACATATTTTATTAAGTCAAGATAGTTAGAAGAGGGAATAAGGAGAAATTGCATTTGCTAGTAATCTTTGAGGCTTGTAGTTTAAGGACAAGAAGAACTGCAGTCAAGATAAAAACCACCTAAGTGCATCTAAAGGGACAAGAACAGAAAGAAATGTGTGAATTCAAAAATCATTACATACAATACAATCCTAATAAAATATCACCACAGAGCAGTGGAGGTTGCAGTTAATAAATGGAGGTCAGTGTATGAATCACTTAGCTTACTTCATTGTCTAAGGCAAGCTTAGTTTTATATGACTAAAGGAATTATTGCTGAAGAGAAGGGAGTTATTCTTTGGAGATCTTTGGCCTTGTAGCCTTATGTGCTCTGTTATTCCTATTATTTGATTTTTTAAACAAGATTAAGCTTTTCCAAATACATAAATTGATTTGAAATAAAGCTTTGTCACCTACCCTGGACCTTACCTTAAGCATAACAATATTTAAAGTTAGGTCAAATGTTAACCTAATCCACAAAATGTTTCCTAGTATTAACGTTCCTTTTCCCAACCCTGAATAACCTATATTCTAGTAACTTCAAAATTGAATGGTAAATTGCTATAAGATTATCAGTTTTCTTGATTTTCCTTCCTCTACCTTCTAGGTCATTATTTAACTAATTTAGAAGTATGACCCACATTGCAAAAACAGTAGTTGGAATATTTTACTTTATTCTTACACTTTCAACATGTGTCAAAGTACTCCACCATTTTTCATGTTTCTGATCCTGATATAATATCCCAAACTGGCAGTAAATCCAAGTTTTTCTGTTCAAAATAACCTAAACAACCAAAAAGCACTCCTAACCTGAGCCAAGAAAAGACCAAGAAATGCCAAGAAAATGCATGGAAAGAAAGAAAAATCCACGTAACTGACTTCATGTTCTCACCAAAGTTGTCAGTCCTGGAAGAAATTTCTGCATGTTTTGCTCTTGATTGTACTATAGTTGCCTTTCAATGTGAAATATTCTTTCATGAAATAGGCCTCTGATCTCATCTGTGCCCACAAGATTCCAACAGAAAATTTCTAGTCTCAAGCTTCCAGAAACTTCCAAAAACGTTGTTGAGAGATAATTGCTACGTTGCTTTAATCTAGCTCATATTCATTTTTCTTCAAAGTGAAAAAAAAAAAAATAAAATCCACTGTTAAATCTATTGCTGTAAATGTGAGAAGGCCACTTTCTTTTTGTCCAATATTGAAGGGATAAATCATCCCAGTCTTGATTAAACATGCAATGTCACCATATATACAGTAGGCAGTGCAGTATGCTCATCTAAATGCTTTCTTCAAGGGCTGTAAAGACAAACCCTGAATAACCTCTGCTCATGTTCTGCATAGTCACAAAGGATATGTAACGTCCAACGCAGCTAGGCAACATAGGATTCACTCTATATAAGCTACCTAATCTACTCTGCTTGTGTGAGAATTCTAAGAATTCCTGAGAATGCATGTGAACTGCAGCTAGAAATTATCAGTTACATATAATGGACGAATTTCTCTGACATAATTTCCTTAAAATCACTTGGTTCTGAAAAATCCTGATAGTTTCAAGATTCATTCAAAATGTGAGTTGAAATACCACATATATTTGCAAAACTGCATGTAATTTGCAAAATTAGACAGAAGTACATTTCAGACTTTTAAATACAATTGAAACAGAATATTTTTAACAGCAAATGTTAAAAATATGCCCTCAGATACTTTAATTCTGTTTGGGTAGTAATTCTGCCTAAGACTACATGAATAGACGATATGAAGTAAATATATGCCATCATCAAAATATTTTCTCAATATGAAAAATTACAAAATGGAAATTCTGCCACCTGTATCATGAGGTAGTAATATCTTCCTACAGTGACTTTATAAAAGCCATTCTGAACACTTTTTATAAAATCTGTTTCATGCTGATTTTGAAAGCTATCCTAAAATACTAATTTCTGCTTATTCTGATGGAGATGTAAGTACTTTTCTTCTCTTCCTTAAATTGACCTTTTTGGTCCAGTACTGAAAAAAATCCAGAAACACAAAAAGCAGTCAACTGGTGGGGAAAAGAAGTGCAAAGGTATTTCCATAACATTTACATGGTACAAATAGACTTAACTATGATACTAATACAGAAGGTGTCTTCCTCAAAGCACTACTCTCTTCTCATGACTCATTCAGCTAAATTAAAATCAGCACAAATCCAAACACAATGACCAAGTAATTTACTACTTTGAAAATGAATCAGTGAAATCTTATTTTACAATGACACAATACAATAACACTTCAAAGCAAACAATTTATCCCCACTTTTAATGACAGACTGTTTTCCAAACTCCACTTCTGCATGCATTTCTCAAACATCAACATTGTTCACAATCTTACTTCCACATAGAATTGTTTATACATTGATAGCTACACATATATAAACATGGACTATATTTTCAAGCTAGAACTTCAGATAGAAATATATAGATCTTAATTTGCCATGTGGCTATTTCCATGTCTTTAATCTCTCTCTATATAGTGTTATATTTGTCTCACATGCAAAAATACCACATTTAAACATGACACTTACTACAAGTAAATGAGTCAGAACTTAGCTAAAGTAATTCGAAGTCAGAAATACAAGTTGTTTGGTTAGATCTATTCACAGTTGTTCAACCTTTGAAGTTTTCTGTGAAGTGCTAAAATAGAATCAAAAAAGCTACAGCTTGAGATACTTCAAGTAAGCTGTGCAATATAATTGCATAGTTAATAGAAGCATAATCATCTCTGCAGGAATTAAATAAGGCAAATACAACTGCTGAGTTGTTTTTCAATATTATTAATTTCAAAGCATATCTTGCACATGTAGGCATATTTAGGGGAAGCAAGGCAACTTTAGATCACAAGACTGTATGTCTTAAGAGCTTTCTTCTGATGATGCAGCATGTAATGAGAAACCTTTGAAACAAGCTTAATACAAATATTTAACATTCATCTAAAAATAAATCTAAATCCCATTACATTACAGGTCACATTTCAACTGACTGCATTTAAAAGTGTTTGTTACAAATTCAACTAGTGAACAAATAGTTTAAAAGGAATTAAGTCATCAGCTATGCAAACTCTGCAATATTTTTGTTCTTCTTTCCTTTATTTCATGTCTAAAAAATAAGTGTAAATCTGTTAATCTTTTTTCCACAACTGAAAACAGAGAAAGAGGAAAATAAGCATTTTTATTCTACTTAAAAAGGAAGCTTTTGCTACTCTAATAAAATGGAAAGATATGAATAACAAGCTTACGAATAATTAATACCTATTGCTTTAATCTTTATAAAAGCATATGGTGCAGCTGTTGCATAAGAAAAAACAAAGCACAAGGTCAACAAATAGAAGTGCAGCTTAGATATAACTCATAATGAAGATTGAGGAAAAAAGTATGCTCAGAACAAGAGCAGTGTACTGTGATAGAGATGCACTGGTTTTATATTATGAAATCCCCAGACGATAAAAAGTGCCATGTAACTACAGCCTCTTAAAATGTAACACCAGTAACTATATTAGCACTCCAGCAACCAGCAGTTGCAAATGAGGGGTGGTAGGAATTTTACTTTAACTGTTGCTAGAATTTCTTTGAAATTCCAAGTCATGTGCAGCCCATACAGCTTTGAATCCATGAGCACGGCACTAACGCAACACTCAAACCTATTATACTTGGCACTAGTCTGCAACTATTCCATCATTTTAACTGAATCAAGATGCCAATATATATACTTATCTGATTAAAAATGCTACTTGATTAATGGAGACTGACTTGTCACATTCAAAAGAAAAAGAAGAAAAATAGCCTACTTGGCAAAGCAATGAGTAGGCTTTCAGATCGCAAATTCTTCTACGGCCTGGCTTTCTTGTTGGCGTTCACCAGCTCCTGTTGCCACAAATACCTTTCTAGTCATGTGTCCGGCTCCATGAACTTCTGCCAGCTTCAAGACAGGGTTTTAGTGAAGCCCTGCATAGATTGCTAGCAAACTGCACATGGACACAAGTTGCATCATTCTAGGAATGACAGCTTCACTTGGACATTCTCCTCCAACAACTGCAGCTCCCACATCAGTGCAGTGGGAGGAGACCAATGACACAACAACACAGCTGAAGGTGGGTGGGTTTCCTCTAGAAGCCAAAGTTCTGGAAATTCTGGTTGCTAGCAGTGAAGGTATTTCTGGTGACTACTAAAGATTTTTGAAAGTCAGTAGAGAAATTGGTAAGCTCCAGAGAATGCTTTATTTCAAGGTGACTTAGAGTATTTCTCATTCTGGTTTGATTTGGACTAATACCAAATTGAGTATTTATGAAACTTTTCTTTGTGAAGCAGAAATTCTGCTTTTTGGTCAAATCTTGAGGCTAAACCATATGAAATGCATATCATATCCTTCCAGTACTTGGAGGTGGGGGGAGTTGGCTGAGTTTTCTTCTGTGTCCTACTCCAGCCCCTTGTTGAGGTATTCCAACATAGAAAAAAATATAACCAGATCTTTTTTCATAGTCTGTTCACTCTTCAGAAACTCAGAAAATCACATTTAAACTGAAACTCATATCTCTTAAAGGCTCAACCAAAATTCATGCCATTATGCTTGACAAAATTCTGCTTCAAACTGATCAAATGATGCCAAGAAAACACTTTCTAATAGGTCCTTAGTCTTCTTTCCAGATTAAAAGTGAAAAAAAGATGCCTTAACAGAAAGGATTTTAGATGTTTTGAAGCCGCTTTCAGAGTTCTTTCAAATACCTGCTTAGGTTATTGTAGGGAAACAGTTGATCACAGCATGAACTGATGATTGAGCGTGGAGGGGCATGGCTGGCCTGAGGAATACTGGTAGAACACTTGCACCTGTGACTGGAAGGGTGGACCTGGGGTGGGGTTGCTCCAGGCATTGATAAAGGCCAGCCAGGCAGGGAAAGAAGTAGCTTGAGAGGATTGAGGAAGAAGCTTTAGAGAGAGGAAGAAGACTGGGAAGGAGCTTGAGAGGGTGGAGGATGATGTGCGGCAGAGATCCTGGCTCCATATGAAATGAATGGCGTAGTTGTAAGAGTCTTGGAACTTTTTCCATTACAGTTCTAAATGAGATACTCACAGAAACTGAAGGATGATTTCTACTCCAAATGCTACTGTTTGCTTTTCCTCTGACCACTGCAGTTGGTGTAATTACAACAATTTCAAATGAAATTTAAAGAGCCCTAAATCTGTCCTTGAAAAACATAAGTATAACACAATTTTTGATAGAAATACCTTTCTTTTCAATATTGTATGTATTTCTGTAAAATAAAAACCTGGCACAAAACGAACAGATTACAAAGCGAATGGTTTATCACAGCCAAAGAAGACTTTTAAAGCCGCTCAAAAACTAGTGATCAAGTACCCTTAAGTAGCTGAGTAAATATACAACTCAGCAGCAGCCCTGTATCACATAGAAGAGAAGCAATCGGCAAGATGTGTAAGGGACACTAATTCATGTCAATACATTGAAACTGGCTGGCTCTTTCCAAATACCATCAGAGTCACAGAGGCACCTCGACGCCTTGACACTTGGCACCACTTATAACAACTACACTGAGCACAAACAGTGGCAGAATCCTATAACCGGTTGCATGGTAAAAGTCTTCTATTAGGCTGGTACTATGTTTTATTAATAATTAGATATATCTGCAACTCCACACCAGCTTCAGTAGTGACCAGTGCTACACAGAGCGCGAGGAGTACAGAAAGTGAATAATAGAAGAATCTTACCTTTACTGTCTCATGCAACACAGCAGGAATGAAAAAAAGTAGTTTTAAAAAAAAAAAGTTAATGATTTTTCAATTCTCCTTCATCTCTTTTCATACGCTTTTATTACATTCCTGGTGTGAGCACTTGCATAAATATGTGCATTCATGCAAGTATATGTAACCTCAGAAAAATGCTTTCAAAACAGCCAGTCAATTTTCTTTACAAAGAAAAAGGCTTCTTTGCCATATTCAGGATTTGATTCAGTTCTGTTTTGCTGTAATATCTAAGCAGTTTCCGTTTTGAGGAAGCATTTTTCACTCATTTGTGTACCTTTCAACTTCTCTGATTTCCCCTCCATTTTGGAAATACAACTACACTACCAAATAAACACTATCCTTCAATGATCCTCAGTTTACTTGAATTAATTGGATGAGTTGTGGGAAACAGACAGTTCATATAGGCTAGAAATGTCTTACTTGCATCCCCAAACCACAGACCTGGCTTCTGATCTCAGAATTAACTCCAGCTAGCTCTTGTTTGGCATGATGAATTGAATCCATACTTTCAGTAAAACAGTATGCCGCATCAGAAAAACTCAGAAAATCATGACTCTGAAGGCCTTTAGCAAAGGGAACATCTAATACTGATGAACCAACACTAGCAAACAACTATGGCCTAGGAGACCTCAGAATAGAAATCAGATTTCAAAAGAAGGAACCTGTTTTAATGGCTAAGAAACTTGAACTCTCAGTGGACAAAAGAGCAGGTTCTGGTAGCTGTTTGGGATAAATGTAAAAGTGTTTCCCACTGTGAAATTTCCCTTTGTAGGTACTTTTAAAGTGAAAAAAAATCAGCTAAAGAGAATGCCAATTCTAAGTTTTCAGGTTATTCAATACTTGCTACCTTAATACTGGTATAGTTGCTAAAAGAACATAAAAGTTGTTATGTTGTAATTCTGCAATTCTGTAATTCTTTTAACTTCAGTTAAACATTCTCCCCATGGATCAGACAATATTTATGTCTTATCAAAGTTGCTTTATTGTAAAAGCAAGTAACTTTTCCAAGCTCTGCAAACTCCATAGCAGTGGGAAACAGACAAGACTATAATATACTTTTTCAACAGCGGAGGTGGAACAGAACCACCAACGAAACCCTGTAAGACTGACCAAAAATTAAACAAATACCTAATAGAAATGATGCTAATTCCAGATGAAAGAGTTGCAAACATAGAATGTTACTAAAAATAAGTATTTTCTTTCTTTCTTGTAAGTGCCATTTTGTAAGCCACCAGCTTACCAACCACCAACCAGCCATCAAACGGTCTTTGCCTTCCCTTCTACCCTGATAGCTCCTCCACTCCAGGATGCTAATAGTAGCCAATTGGATGCCCTAGTTAAACTTTATGCATTCTTTGCTATGTTTCTAGCTGAATTACCTTCCAATAGCATGGACGCAACAGCAGCATTGCCGGCCCAAAGGGAAGGAACAGAAACACATAACTGAGGGCAAAACTGGAGGGAATGTATTTGGAAAATATTTCTTTGGAACATGGGTAAAATGCTCCTCTCCATAAGGCCGAAAGAACATTCCTTTATATAGGCAACATAGCACACATAAACCAAAATAGTTTGTGTTTCTGTGAAAAATATCCTCAAAACATGTCCATGGTCAGTGATTCTTTAAGGGCTAAACAAATTACCCTCTTTAAACTACAAGACTTCCCTTTTTTTTCTTCTGGCTCTTTAAACTCAAAATGATCACTAATTACCAAAAGTGATTTCTTTGTCTTTTTCTCCAACAAATTACAAAAGGTATACCCTTGCAGGTTAACTGTATCGAATAATCTAAAACTAGATGATTAGCACACTTACACTAAAATCTTACTGTGTTCCTTCTCTGCTGCATTAGCAGTGTTTTTGTTCAGACACATGCTGTCTGTGAAGAAAAGCTTAGGGTTGCTATTTTATGGCTTGCGCATCAATTCCTTTTACCTAAATGTTTTTCTTTTGAGACTTTAGAGCCAGCACACATAAATGACTCCCCCTCAACACCACAAAACTCGGGAAATGCAAGATTTTAAGAAAAGTGTATTGAAATGGAAATATAATAATGAAAATATACAGTGTTGCTTCCTTTCTGAAACAGCACTGTTGCTATGGCAAATTTCAAATCTAGTATTTTCATGAGAAAGCTCTCTTTATTGAAAGAGCTTGAATTTTTATCCACCTTCATATTTGTATGCTCAATTATATTTCTGAAAGAGTGTATGAAAGGTTTAGCGTTGCTTCTATAACTTTTACTCCGTTCTTTAAGTTGACGTTTCTTAATATTTAGTTGCATATTCCCAGCATGTAAGTATCAAATCAAGTTCCATTTTTTTTCTTCTCTTGGAAATCAGTTTATATTGTCTTAACTTTTAGAAGGTTTTATCTCATACATGGAATCAAATATAAATGAAGAAAACAGATTTGCATTATCAAACAGAAAAATCAAAATGGAATCATTAATATATTGAAATTCTTTTGGT
This sequence comes from Penelope pileata, assembly GCA_013396635.1. NCBI lineage: Eukaryota > Metazoa > Chordata > Aves > Galliformes > Cracidae > Penelope > Penelope pileata. Next base: position 239,370 of record WBMW01001277.1, on the reverse strand, counting down.
GGAAGAATAAGCTGCAGCTGTCACATAAGCAAATAATGTGCACATTAAAACATTTCTGTTGCTACAGTTCATTAAACTGTAATAATATCAGAAGTACCTTCTGATAAACATATACTAAAAGATGTCTAATCATTATTCTGTTGATAATTCACTACAGTATCATTAATCCCAAAAGCTTTGCTTCACTCTAATGTATGCATGTATAATAAACAGTTCAATAGAAATACTACTGTGATAGAGCACTAATTAATATCTACTTGTTGTAAAGACTTACTAGGTTTCCAACAGCCTGTGCAATAGTTATATTTCACAAGAAGTGCCAAATCTTTATTAATTTCAATAACATTTCTTATAATAATGCTACAAAATAACATTCTCTTTTATTATGGGTATATTCTGTGATTCCTGTGCAAACCAGTACCAGTTAAGGCCCAGTAAGCAAAGAACGATATTTTACCAAAAAGTACTAGGACTGAAGTGTGAAGATTCAGAATGGGTTTGGTGGACATCTTGCAAAAAAAACCACCTTGTATCTTTTCGTCAAATGCTGAGGACATGCAGTGTCCCTTTGGGAACAAAAGTGCAATTGTCTCAATCTTATCCTTCCAGCAAAAATGTGACAAGCAAGCAGGTAATTCAAATAAGAGTTCAACAAACATATCAAGCAAATATATCCTGCAGCACCAATATCAAATCTGATTGTGTAAAAGTGGCACTCATGAGGAGTCTGACTGGAATTAAGAAACTACAAGTGACAAAAATTCATATTGGAACAATTCAGTAGGATTGAGTTATTTAGGCATTTTCTTTACATTATGTTCAAGGAGAAAAACACTACTTCTCAGAGCTAAATTTCACATTTGTCATTGGTTGGTTTTTCAGAAATTTCAGAATGCAATGTGATACATATAGAATACACAACTGGTACGCACACCAAAGACTGCTAAAATAAACTTTTAAGTGTTCTGCTATCCAGTTCTGTTATCTCTGGTTTTCAATTCAGAAATGAGCATTCCTGAAAGCAATATACTGAAAATCAAGAAAAATAAGAGAACAAAAGTAGGCAGGGTTCATTTATACTTTCAAAAATACTGTTTTGAATTGTGTATTTTCTATATTACTGTGTACTTAAAAACTAGCGTTTGCATTCTAGACATAGGATTAGTTTGAGTAACGCTTTTGTGATGCATAAATGATTGCGTTTCTGTTAAAGATAGCTCACATATTGGCAATCCTAGACATTACTTAGTGATGCAAATACACATCAGTGTTCACATCAGTTTTATCTATATGCAGTATTTGGGTATGCCAAAGCAATGTTAATCAAAATGTGACTAAAATGGTAGCTGCCGTATTACTGTTATGTTAAAGACAGGTTAATAACTTTATATCAAAATTCATGCATATTTCTTTACGTGCACATACAAGCCTATTCTAAGTTGGGAAAAGCACAACTGAGGTTTTTGTCAAGTCCATTTTTCAAACATAAATAATTCTGAATATTCTGCATTAGAACATTGCCTTTCCAGTTACTACACAAAGATTACAGGCAGGTGGGGAGATTATTAATCTTGCATCTCCAACCATCCCCTTTCTTTCCCTTCTTTTATTTGAGAGTTAATCTTCATTTTTTCCATCTTCGCTCACCTGTTTCTCTCCTCTTTAGTTCTCTGAAGCTTTTGACAGAGTGCATAAATAGGTAAGTATACTATTAAACACTACTTTTGCTCTGTTGCAACTTCTTCCTTTCATTTAAAGCATGCTCAGGAACTTTAAAGGCTCCTACTCTCTGAATAAGACTTAGTGTCTGTATACTGAATTACTGAAACCTTAGAAGTACAATATCACACTGATTGAGGGAGATAGCTTTGACTCAGAACTATGCCATCTTTTACTTTGATATTATCACAAAATCATAAAACAGAATATTATTACACTGCATATATGTCATGATAAAATCATACTTTACTTTAACATATACATTGAAAAGTAATTATTTCCTAAAAACAAATCACTATAATGAAATGAGAAAGCCAGAATGGTTTAAAATGTTCCTACTAGAATGATGATAAAATTAATTCATTGCTCTGGAAAATTTTAATTTTGACAAGATTTATTTCTGTCAAACAAAGTTAACTAGCTGTAAAAGTTACCTGAACTCATATATTTTGGGACAGAATGTGACTTCTTAAAAGTGAGGAGCAGTCAAAACCAAACTCTTTATATTTGTCTAGCCCTAATATTAAAGCCAATGAGCTTTACATGCTTTCAGAATCAATATCCTAAGGTAATGATTGTCTATTGTCTAATTTTGATATATGCTGTAGGAGCTAATCTTCTGACATTTTACCTCGTTAACTTAAATCACATAACTCTAGCATGTTCATTATATTTTTCTAAAAAATTAATTCTGTGTTATCCAGGAGAATCTAGCTAAAAAAACCTCAGGAATAATGCTGAACAGCTCATGCAGGCTATGTGCAGCCATCTCATGCAAATGTGATCTTCATTAGAAAAGATTTCCTTACTGCTGGAAAAAGAATCTGTGATATTGCTACTATGCTGGCTTTTCATCCTCTCATCATAACAATTTTCCTGCCACATTAATGGCAAATATATTATAATTATCTCTTTTCACCTTCAGTTGAGGGAGCACAAAATAGCCCTTAATCTAATTGCATCCCTAAATTCATAAGAAAACAGTCAATCATGGTAAAGACTTGTTTTACCACAAAACCAGTAATGATTCAAACAATTAAGGCTACCACTACCTTTGTATTTCGCACATTCAGGACTGTAACATCAATATGACTTGAAATGCTACAGCACCTTCTAGACAGCAGGAAGAGTTTGTAACTTCTGATTTCCTTCACTCTGTCAATTTTGTCAGCACATTATCATTAAAATAACTGCTGACATCTGGTACAACCCGGGCACCAGCTCCTCAGAAAGCTCCACCTCACCTCAGTAATGTCGGAAGGCTGGTTACAGGTTATGGAACATCAATTTGTTCTGTTTCCCCTCCTCATCTGGCAGCCCAAGTCTACTCTTTAAAATGTTAACACGATTAATCAGTACAAGGGCTTGTGAATTTAATGTAAAATGAATTTTAAAAATCCAATTTCAGAACTGCCAAATTCATTTAGCACCAGCAACAGCTGAGATTAAGGCCACAGAACCCCAGTTCCCAAAGAGGTTTCCTTAAAAAACATTAAAGTACATATAGAGGGAAACAAAATATTGTTTCTTTACAGAACATGAAGTGCTCAGCATTTCATAACACCACAATTTTCAAAAGTACAGGTTAGCATAAGACTGTTAGAACATTAGGTTTACCAACCAACTCCACTAACTAACAATCATATATATGATTGTACCCAAAGTAGCTAAACAGAATCTGATTCAGATGCATTCTGGATTTGAAAGATGGAGATTGAAATAGTCTAACCTTATTATTATTATTATTTCTAATTTGAATGGACATTTTTATGAAATTGGAGCTTCCCACACATGTAGACATTTTAATTTCTGGAAAACTGTTTCATCTATTACCTACATTAACAGAGGAATATCACAGACATTCTCTTCCCTCCTTCTAGATGGTAATACAATACAATAAAAACAGCAAAACAGCTATATAGGAAATTAAGAGTAATATCTGCTGTTGCTACCACAAATGTATAACAAGAATACATATCTTTATGCATGCCTTGGTTTGCTTTTCACATGACTGATGCACAACAGTATATACACATTCTTCAAAGTATTAAGTGAGATTTGGAAATACGTTTCTCCAAATTTTTTGAGTAGTGCAACTACTAGGACAAAATTTAAGAAATAGACAAAAATTCAGAGGAAAAAATGACATTTACAGTTGCTTTAATTCAAAATTCATTTCAAAGGTAGAGAAAAACAAAATAGCAGAGTATTTCTCTGTGCCTCAGTAGAATGGCAAAAAGGGAGGTGCTTAAAGTTAGCCTCTGTTCATTAATATTCCATATGACAATTAGTCTCAAGATAATTTTAGTACATAGTTTTGATCTGTAGAATGTGCTCAAGCTATTTATTATGCTAAACAACTAGCATCACTTAGTTTAAAACAGAAGCCATGTATCATTGTTTAATTTGTGGATTTGTTGCCTTTTTTTTTTTCCCCAAATGGACACAGAATCATAGAATCATTGAAACACAAGGTTTGAAAGGACCTACAAGATCATCTAGTCCAACCGTCCTCCTATCACCATCCCTACCCACTAAGCTACTAAATCATATCTTGTAGCACTTCATCCAGACGCTTCTTGAACATTTTCTAGATGATCTTCATAGCTGGTACCTACTTCATATATGTAATGATGGATAAAGGAAACATTTCTACCTCTCTGGTTCAAGAAAATTAAGAAAACAGAAAATTACTGAATCACATGGAAATGCCCTGAAATTACCTAGGAAATGGCAATTTCTTGGCTTATACTCCTAACTTGCAAATGATTGTTCTCAAGACACAGAGTCTATTTCAAAATAATAATCAGAAAACTGTTACAACAACTCCAAGAAAAAACACATGCATAACATTAACACCGAAGCCATTCTGTATTGTATTTTATTGCATTTCTATGGCTTGTGTATTTTATTAGTTGTTGTTTGTTTTTTGTTTGTTTTTAATGATGATCTCCTTCAGATAAAATACTGAAGGACCCATCGAAATTAGAGTTAAGCATAAGATATTTTCTAATTTCCAACTTTTCCAATTTCTGACTGTTGGTGGTTATAAATATTTTCTGTTCTACCGTTTTATTCATTATATTTAATAAAGGCAAAAGGCAACACATCAGTAATTTTGGTACCAGATCCTTCCAGCAATACTTACTCTGTATGATATAACATCTCTTTAAATGAAATTAAGATATTAAGATTGGAACAATCCAGGCTTAAACCTAAATCAGATGACTGCAAAGGGCTGGAACCAAGATATCACTTGAAGCAGGACTGTTTTAGCATCCCAAGAAATGAAGAACTATATTGAAAATATTTTATTATCTTTTATATAAAGACCAAAATACAAAGACAATGCTGAAATACAACAAAATGCTAAGACACTTTAAATAGGTAACACAAAATGACATATTTTACTAAGACCGACAGTAGCATCATCATACCTCTGGTAACTGAAGAGTTATTTCCCACCTTCCCACAAAATTTATACATTCAGTGTAAAATACTTCAACGTGTCAATAGTCACAGAATTGTAGGGGTTGGAAGGGGCCTCTAGAGAACATCAAGTCCAACCCCCCCTGCCAAAGCAAGTTCCCTACAGCAGGCCACACAGGTAGGCGTCCAGATGGGTCATCACTCATCATACGTGCAGAACATCCAGACTTCAAATTACCAGCACCTCTAGCTGATGATACACTGTACCAATGAAACTTAGCAGATTTGCTTTACACTTAATTACCATGAAGCTAAACTTATGAGTGGCTTTAATTCTAGGCAACTGTTTTGCACAGGCCTCTCACAGAAATATAAACAAATACTTAACTTTCAAAGGATGCAGCCCGTGCTTCCTTTTTTTCTGCTGTTTTTTGAAGTTCCGAGCTCATCTGTTTTATGTAATGTAACTGCAATGCTATTGCCTCCGAGTCAGCTCTGCAATAATTCACTTTTTGTACAGCAATAATTGAGCAAACAGAAGCTTCTACCAGAGGCATTCTTTTCTACTATTTACTGTATTTTTTTTCATAATTTAATGAGAAACATTTCAAAAACAACATTTTTATCCTTTCATGTTAAATTAATTTACAATGCTATAAGCCAGAATGAAAACACAAAAATCATGAGCAGAAACATCATGTTAATAAAGACAGATTTCTTCAAAGGTTTTTCTTCTTCTTTTCTTTTTTCTTTTTAAAATTAAAATCACACTATTTTTTTTTTCTATTTCTGTATGCTCAGTTTGTCTCTATTTGTTCCCAATTACTTAGAAATACAGTGAAAATTGTGTAACAACGAAAAAGCAGAAACAATTTCAGGGGAAAGAAATAGAATCATAGAATCATGGAGTTTGGGAAAGATCTTCAAAGATCATCAAAAGTCCATCCACTAGCCTGATCTACCAAGTCCTATCACTAAATCGTGTCCTTTTGTGCCACATTCATGTGTCCCTTCAATACTTGTTCTCAAGGAACAGGGAGTGGAGCAGAGCTGGCAGATCTTTAAGGAAGGTTTCCTTAGGGCACAAGAGCTCTCCATTCCCTGGCGCAGGAAGTCATGAAAGGAAAGGAAGAAACCAGCACGGCTGAACTGGGACCTGCTGGTCAAACCGGAGAGCAAGAAGAAAACACACAGGCTATGGAAGAAGAGACAGGGACCCTGGGAGAAGTATACAGATATCTGTATACAAATGGAGTCAGAAAGGCCAAGGCCCAACTGGAACTAGACTTGGCAAGGGGTGTCAAGAAGAACAAGTACAGTTTCTATGGGCACTTCAATCAGAAAAGGAAACTCCAACAAGGCATACCTCTGCTAGTGAGCAATAAAGGCAGACTGGTAACAAAGGACAAGGAGAAGGCTGAGCTATTCAACAGTTTTTTTTCCTCAGTCTTCTTTGAGCAACTGATCTTCATATACCTCTCCAGTAGATGGATCAGATAGTAGGGACTGGAGGAGCAATGTCCCCCCTGCTGTATGTGAAGATCAGGTTTGAGACCACCTGAGGAACCTGAACATCCACATTTCTGTGGGTCCCAATGAGATGCATCCCAGAGTCCTGAGGGAATTGGCTGATGTACTCACCAACCAACTCTTGATGATATTTGAAAAGTCATGGCAGTCAGGTGAAGTCCCTGGTGAGTGGAAAAAAGGCAATGTCACACTCATTTTTAAGAAGGGTATAAAAGATGACCCAGGGAACTGCTGACCTGTCAGCAGTCTCACTCACTTCTGTACTGGAGAAAGTCACGGAGCAGATCCTCCCGGAAGCTATGCTAAGGCACATGGAAGAGAGGGAGGTGATATGAGACAACCAGCATGGCTTCACCAACAGCAAGTCCTGCCTGACCAGGACTTGTCTGGGTGGACTATTTGATGGACAAAGAACTGTCTGCAAGATCAAACTCAGAGGGTGGTGGTCAATGGCTCAATGTCTGGATGGAGATCAGTGAGGAGTGGTGTCCCTCAGCAGTCAGTGCTGGGACTGACGCTCTTCAATATCTTTCTTCATCAATGACATCGACGGCAGGATTGATGGCATCCTCAGGAAGTTTGCAGATGACACCAGCTCTGTGGTGCAGTTGACATGCTCGAGGGATGGGATGCCATCCAGAAAGATCTAGGCAGTCTTGAGCAGTGTGCTCAGGAGAAATTCACGACGTTCAACAAAGCCAAGTGCAAGGTCTTGCACCGGGATTGCAGCAAACCCTACTACCAATATAAGCTCAGGGGGCGAAAGGATTGAGCACAGCTCTGCCAAAAAGGACTTGGTAGTTGGCAAGCTGGCCATAAGCCAGCAATGTGCTCTCACAGTCCACAAATCCAACCATATCCTGGGCTGCACCAAAAGCAGTGTGGCCAGCAGGGTGACGGAGGTGATCCTGCCCCTCTACTCTGCGCTGGTGAGACCTCACCTGGAGTACTGCGTCCACATGTGGAGTCCTCAGCACAGGAGAGACATGGACCTATTGGAGAGTGTCCAGACTAATGCCACAAAAATGTTCCAAGAGTTGGAACACCTACCCTAAAAGGACAGGCTGAGGCTGTTCAGCCTGGAGAAGAGAAGGCTCCGGGGAGACCTGATAGCGGGCTTTCAGTATCTAGAAGGGGGCTGTAAGAAAGAAGGGTACAGACTCTTTAGCAGGGTCTGTGGTGATAGGGCAAGGGGAAATGGTTTCAAACTAAAAGAGGGGAGATTTAGACTTGATGTAAGGAAAAATTTTTTTACGGTAAGTGTGGTGAAGCACTGAAGCAGGTTGCCCAGAGATATTGTGGAAGCCCAGATTGCCCAGAGATATTGTGTATGTCCCTGGAGACATTCAAGGTCAGGCTGGACCAGACTCTGAGCACCTGATCTAGCTGTAGATGTCCCTATTCATTACATCGGAGTTGGACTAGACTTTAACGGTCCATTCTATCTCAAATGATTCTATGATTCTAACTTGGCATTAACTGCAGACTTGCTGAGGTTGTACTCAATCCTCTCACCTAGCCTGTTGACTAAAATGTTAAATAAAACTGGCTCTAGAACTAAATCTTGGGGAATGACACTGGTGACAGGCTACTAACTGAACTGAAGGCCATTCACTGTGACTTTGAGTCCAGTCATCCAGCCAGTTCTCCACCCAGTGAACTGTATATCTGTCCAAGTCAGAAGTATTCAGTTGCTGAAGGAGAATACAGTAGGAGATAGTGTCAAATGCTTTACTAATATCCAGGTAGGCAGCATCCACAGCCTTTTCCTCATCTACTAAGTGGGTCTGCCCTTCAGAAAACCTTGCTGACTGCTTCTGAACACTAAATTGTCCCATATGTGCCGTGTGATGGCACTCAAAACAATCTGCTCCATAACCTTTCCTGAGACCAGGATTAGAGTGACAAGCCTGTAATTCCTCCTCTCTACCGTTCAGAGAACACAACGTATTTTTAAACTTCAGCAGATCTGATATATGCGTGAATATATTTTATTCTAAATGCCTGTATCTCCTTGGTATGAAAAACACAAACCTCCAATCCGCTGTTGTAAAGATCTTAGAGAAATATTTTAAAAAATCAAATTAAATGTCCCTCCAAAATTAATAGAATTAAACAAATGACAAAACACATAGTTTTATCTCTTTCATTCATCTCACCCCATCAACTGGTTCAAAGTCTCTATACTGAGTCATACATAATATCTGCTGAAGATCTGCAAAATCCCTTTTGATATGAGCAAGATCTACCTCTCTCAGATTTAGCCGTAACATAAGGAATTCACGGTTGTGAAAGTGTAAATAAAGAAACAAGTTTGTTCTAGTTTCTAAGAGCAACATGTGGCCTTTCTACTTCCATAACTTGATCACAGCACTGGATTGAAACTGGGTAATGATCCTGTTTTATGTGAGGCACTGCACAGCCCATCAATATCTAGGTGTGAAGCCTATACATTAGATGTCTGATTGGAAACTCAAGATAATGAAACGACAGGCTGTCATGAAACATCTCACACTGCAGAAATAACATGTCTTGGCGATGTTTTTCAGGCAGTGCTAACTTTCCATAGTTTTTTGTTTAACACAATTTGAAGACTAAAGCAAAACAGATTTTTTTTTTTTAAGGAAATAAAAAAGGCAATCAACAAGCTGGAATGTGAATGCTTTTGCATCTCTTACTCATGAGATATGGAATTACAATACCACAGTTGAAAGAGAGATGATCTTTTGAGGTTAACGTACTGTTGTGTCTGTAATTGTGGTAATGTAAGTGAGAACAGGTTTATTTTGTAGCTTTGATCTAGACATTTCCATCAGGTTTTCAGTTTATGGAAAGAAAGGATTTGCCACTTCATTTATAGAACAGGGAAATACACTTTGATATAAACAGTACAATAAACAGCAGGACACCTAAGTTTTCCCCAGCAAAAGACCTTTGAAGTTCAACAATGAAATTTAGTGACTCAATCTTTTGCTTTTTACACTTAGTCCTCTAAGAAGTTTGTCTTGCTATTCTTTGTGTTTTTTTGGTTTTTTTTTTGCTGCACAATGAAGTAGTTTCTGTATACCAGAAAAACACTCATTAAAATGTTGTCCAATACAGTAACATGAGGTACAAATTAAAATTAAATAGGTTTAACATTGTAGACAATGCATGATATTTCGGAAGATGAGATAATTTACATCTTTATTCTGCTTAGTTACTAGTTAATTCATATATTTGCTCCATTGGCAGTGTTCATCTAAAAGTAGTACCTTATTCACTACTGATATTAAAGTTCTAATATTAAAAAGAACATAGTCTCTTGAGGGGTTCATTCGGTTATTTCTTAATGAGTTATCAGTGTTACCCAGAAGATCTTTTTGCTAATATCACTTTGTCAACCAAGATTCTGTAAGCTGTATGGATTTCTAACCAGCAGAAAATACATAAACCAAAAAAAGTACCAGAAAATAAAAAAGATCATCTTCTGAACTGGTTAATATACTAGCCTCTTTGTGCTCATGGTCTCTTTTGTTTTTGCATTATCTTTTCAACTATATAGATAATAGAGAATCAAAATAATTTATTTGAAATCAAGAATCCAGATGTTTTCACTCACATACCAATACCTCTGGTGACTTAGTATATCATATCAAAAATAATCTAAATAAGCTGCTGATGACATATTCCTTTCTCTGCTACATTTCTTCACATAGACTGCCATTCTGTTCTCAATGGCCTAATCTGGTCAGCCAAAAGCTTCTGCAAACTTGCTGAGGCAAAACTGGAGAATTAAGCTTCAGACCTCTCCTGCCACTACTCCAACCATCACTATTTTGATTCAGCAGAGTTATTCCACACAGAAAAAAATCATGTAAAAACCCTATAGTATTATTACAGCCGCTTCAGTCCAACTTCAAATCACAGAGGGCCCTAGGCTAGGGTATACAAATCACAAATCACCCAAAAATGTAGTTAATCTACTAAATCAAACTTGGAATAGTTTGACATAAATAACCTCCATAACATACCATAAGCTTAATAAAATTTCTCCCCATTTCAGTGACCAAAATATATTATCTAAAAGTGAAAAGAGACAGTACATGCACAGAGAAAGAATGAATTAAGTGTTAAGATTAAGGATTCCACAAGTCTGAAAATAAGCATCATGTCCCTTCTGAATACCCAAAACCAAAGAGATTCTATCTTTTGCATGCATGGGGTAAGAGGTAAACTTACTGCTCACTATGATTCCCTTTATCACTTCTTGAGGTCTGTCTGACCTCATTGTTTGAGCACTGAGAAAAATTGTTTCCCTGGGCTCAGATACTCACTGCCATCAGAGATACTCAGATAAAAGGCTGCAGTAACCATGGGCAAATAAATTCCAGCACTTAGGTTGAAGTTCTCATCTCCTTCTCACCCTGCTTCCTTACCTGCTCTGAGAAGCAGCAGCAATCAGCAATGCAGCAGAGTCGCACAAAGGATTCACAGGCAAAAAGGTGACTGATTATCAGAGCCACAGGGTAGTTTCATAGCTGCACCCGTTCAGCTGTTGTGACAGCTACACTAGCTAAAACAGTGAAAACCTGTTCCTGGAACAGTGAGAAATCAACTACTCCGAGAAATGCCATAAAGGAGCTAAAACACTTTCCCTAAGTGAACAAATAATCAATCATCTCAAAGAAATTTTCTGTGGAAAAGCAAGACATGAAGAAAATGAAGAACATCAACACCTTTCCCAGCTGGTGACAATGTAGAGGTAATGGGAGCCAAACAGAGGCAGACCAACCTCACTGTTGGTCCGTGAGACAGTGACCAACAAAACCAAACAAATGTCACAGCCTCAACACTTGTGGCACATTCATATGAACAAGTGGATCAGCAGAAGACACAGATTAAGTGCTGGAGGGATTTATCAGAGAAAACATCTGGATCCACCTTTACAGGCTTTCAGTTACCTGTTAGTAAACTTGCAACCATTATTTTGAGGAAAACTTTTCTCAACATTTAAATTTGAGGCTGATGACTAAAAGGAAAATGGAATTTCTTAGGCAGTTATGCACACACACAAAAGGGTTGATTTATGTGGCAAAAACAGTACATCAATAAGAACAAGAAATGATTGAACAAACCTCTTATGGGCAGAAAAAACCATGAAACTGCAGACCATTCTTGGTCACTGGCAATTCAAGGACTTATGAAACTACCTAATGATGATAGAGAATATTCACAGGATTCTGAGACTGCTGTTAATGATGGCGTCTTGGGGACTGGATTAGATAGAAAACGACTATTCAGGGGTGTACATGACCAATTTCATTTTTAGTGTCTCCAGCATCTGCCACTAAGGTAAAGACAAGTCCTCTCCTTTCTGCGGACTGAATTTGTCTTGTTTTTCTTCTAAATCTTCATGGGAAATTGCCCAATTCAGAAATCTACTGAATGCTATGAGTTTCCATGAAACTATAAGCTCTTCAAATCTGCTTTAAACACAATTAACATTTACACTACCAACAGTGTGTGTGTGCATGTACACAATATGCATACACACACATATATGCACATACGGAATCACACTAAGTATTGGTAACTAATGTAGCAAGTTAATTAACTAGCTGCTTCTCTTAAGTCCTCTCGAAGCCAAAGGAGAGGCTTTTCCAGAATGCAAATAGAATCATAGAATCATTAGAGTTGGAAGGAACCTTTAAAGGTCATCTGGTTCAACCTCCCTGCAACGAACAGGGACATCTACAGCGAGATAAGGGTGCTCAGAGCCTGGTTCAGCCTGATCTTGAATGTCTCCAGGGATGTGGCATCCACCACATCTCTGGGCAACCTGCTCCTCCAGCCCCCTCCTTCTGAACCACCTGCTTGAGGGCTGTGTGACAAGTAGTTACCAGTGAAGACTGTGGCAAAAACCTTGTTGAGTACCTCAGCCTTCTCATTGTCTGTTGTTACCAGCCTCCGTGTATTACTCACTAGGGGGCGTACACCCTCTTGGACTTACCTTTTCTGGTTGTTGTGCCTTTAGAAGCTGTTTTTGTTCTTCTTGACACCCCTTGCCAAGTTTAGTTCCATTTGTGCTTTGGCTTCCTTACCACGTCCTACACAGTCTAGCAGCATTCCTATACTCTTCTCACGGTACCTGTCTCTGCTTCCAGCTCAGATGGACTAAACAGCTGTTTGTTTATCTGAGACTGGGCAATCTTAGAAATGTATGAGAATATATATGAAGGATAATAAAATATATATAAAAATACAATACTGATTTCCAGTGTCATAGACTCTAAATAATGTAATTCCGTCTCATACAAAGCAGTTCAATATTGCTATTTTAAGGCACTTGGTAGATAACATCAGATTATTCCCCTATGCATAAAAGTATGTATAAAATCAGTGAATTGGCAACAAAAATAGAAATTATGAATCTTAAGAGGAATACTAACACAAATTTAAGAAGTGTTATATTTTCAGTATAATATTTAACCTCTGAAAATGCAATTATTATACTGAAAGTTACAGTGAAGATAAGACAAACTCTAGCTAACCTTACTGAGACAAAATATTGCAAAATGATGATAAGTAACCATAAGTTATGGCTGACTTTTTAGAATAATTAAACAACATATGCTTAAAAAGAAAATCCTGAATATTATTTTAGAATCTTCTCATGCTATTACAGCACTGTCACTAAAGGTGAGGGATGTCCTCCATCAGAAGATTGCTATTATTTTCAGTGATAACATGCACTGAACACACTGGAATTATTACAAAACAGACTGAAATAACAGTTCTGTACTACTAATCAGCCTAGTAAAAATCTTTCATTCTATATGTAGGATAAACAGCAATTTTTTGTGATGATCATCAGAAAAACTGAGATAGATATCTAGAAGAAACATGCTAAAAGAAATGATATCCAAAGAAAAATAAATGATTCTAATGAGAAACTGGCAGAGAAAGATAAATGTACATATGAAACTTTCTACTGGCAGAAAAGTTTCAATTCCTTGTTACCATTTGAAAAAAAGCAAGTTCCAACTTCTGACAGAAAATGAAATGGGGCACTCTCATAAACCCGCAAGCCCAATTCAGATGTCATACTGTAGTAATATAAAACAAACATAACTAAAATTATTTTTAGAGTTGATCATTAGAACGCATTTGAAAGAATTACCCCTTTGTGCATCATTTTTCTTTTAACTTAAAGCTTCAGACATAAATATATATCTCTGCATAATGGTTGTCATTGAATTCACCACTTTTACCCATTTTTATAGAATTGTGTATTACATATTTTTTGAAGCAACAATGTCCTTATCTCTGTGATTTTATAACAGCACATTAATCATAATGTAGGTGAGAGGTAAGACATTAAACTATTTGGCCACTTATGCCACTAAAGTAATGCATTTGTTGCATCTATCTATGGTTCATAAAATAAAAATTAAAAAAACACCACAGAACCTGATTGAACATAGATAGGATCTTTGTCTTGTTCTTCAGAAACTCATTTATGTGCACTATACACCAATACATTGTCAGAGCTACCAGAAGCTACCTTTTTATTTTGTGAACTACTTTTTTTTCCTCCATCCAATCAATTCCATTACAAATAGAGGCATTAACAAAAAACACTATTTCTGTTTTGTTTTGCATTTGGTATGTATTTTTTTTTTTAGCATAATATATGGTCTTACTAGCAAGCTAGGAGCTCAGTGTGAGTAGATCTAACTAGAAGGACTAGAGGTTGAAAGATGTCTTGACCCAGAACTGCGATAGCAGTTCCTACTTTGCTTTCCTGAAAGTATCAAACAGATAAAACATTGCCAAGTTAAATATCGTTCATAAAGTATTATTTCAAACAAGTCATCTTTTGCATTTGGATGATGACTACTGAGGAAATAATTATTTTAGATGTAATAGATAAAAGAGAAAAACTCTTGGAGGCCAAAGGTTGCAGAGTTTAATTCCATGCATAAGGAAAGAAAACCCAATTTTAATTTACAGTACTCTGAAAAATGCTTGTACTACTTTCATCACTTACCTTTAGCTTTCACCTTTCAGTCTCTCCATCAGTTTCTAGCAATAAGAGTCATTTAAAAATATGTAATTATTTTTATTCTCTGTGGTCCCTTCTCCCTCACTTCATCTTTTTCTTTTTACTGTTTTTCCTCTTCACTCACTTAGACACATTATTCAGGAACTCCTGGGAAATTTTCTCACAAAATAGCAAGAAGAATTTCCATTTCTTACTCTCTTACATTACTGTTTTTCCATTTGTATATTTAAGTAAAAATTAATTAGGCTACAGAATGATTGAATTTATGCCCAGTGCTCTATACTATCAGACCAGAGATGACACAAGAGGTTAAGACAAGAAGGCATCTCTGGAGGTGATCTGATCCAATCCCACTGCTCACAGCAGGTTTCTCCAACCCACGTCCAGATAGGTTTTGTAGATCTTCAAGAATGGACACTCTGCAATGCCTTTGGACAATGTTTCATGTTTTGACCACACTCAGTGTGTTTTGTTTCTCCTTATGGAACCTCCTGTGTTTCAGTTTGTGCCCACTGCCTTTTCTCCTGTTACTAGGCATCAATGAGAAGAGCCGGGCTCCATCTTCTTCCCTCTTCCATGGCTTAGTGCCATAACTGCTAAGAATTAACTAGCCATGAGGGAGTCTTCTCACGGCTCAGGAGAATCATGCCTATCAAAACTGAATCTGTAGGTTCACAGAGGTTTCTTTTAACCAGTTTGGTATTTAATTTTTACACAAATAAACAATCTTCCTCCACCAATTAATGAAATCAAAAATTGTAGACAAAGTATTTTCAAAGCAGTATTATCTTAGCATTTCACAAAATCCGTACATTGCAAGCAAAAGTCAATGAGAAATTGTTTCAGAACAGAGATTGGAAGCGCTAGAAAATTAATTACTATTCAATCATTATTAAGTCAACTGAACTGAGAAAGAATGTTGCAGATACTCCTTCTATTAGTCAAGTTCATCATCTAATCCGTATATCATCTAATAAAATTAAGCATGCAGAGCGATTATATGTAAACTATGTTTGAAATTGAGTTGTAAAATTTTATTAATTCAAATAATCTGTTCTGCTCAATAGCAGAGAAAAAGCAGGAACGTGTACCTACCTCAGCTTCCTTATGAGAAAACAGCTACTTGGAAATATTAAAAATAGCCAAATACCACCTTTGAAGTATTGATAGAAACAGAAAAAATCAAGAAAACCTTGCCTGCATTTCATGTGCCTTGTTTTAGGTACTGTGAGAAAATACCGGTACTGCCCATACCGCACATTCTTACGTATAATGTAAAGCACTACACGTTTTTCTTATTAACACTAAAACTCCTGAATATGATGGAAAACTACCTAAATCATAGATTAAGTGAGCATGAAGGTGGTAAATATATATATGTATATATTGCTACACATTCCAAATCAAAGCTATTAATGTTGCTTCATTTATTTTAGGCTGTGATACTTTTAGTCTTTATCAGTCAGCATTGTCGATTACATTTGGTAATCCGTGTAAACAGAATAGAAGCATTCTCTAGTTATTGGCTAAATAGGTTCATATGCAGTATTATTTGTCAAATCTCAGCAGTAAAACGTGAGTAAATTCATCTATGAGCTTAATATAAAGAGACTGCATTCATAAAATAATCAGATAAATCCACAGTAATTTCAAAATCATACCTAATATTACATAAGCTGTTCAAAATGTCACATAGAATTATTTCCAGAAAGATGAACCAGAACTGTAATTAACACAGTTGAGAGTTCGTATCTCTAGAAGTATGAAAACAGAAAGTAAAATTCATTACTTTCATCTCTCTCATATATCTACGTATCAAATAAGGCCTCATGGGGATGCATGATGTATTTAAATTAAACAATAAAAAACAGCATATAATCATTTAACTCCTTGGAACAACTGATTTGTACCCTTGAACATTCTCTCAGAAAGTGTTCTGAATGTGTGAATCACCTCAATTATTACACTGCTGTCAGTTCAGACAAATGATGCATACAAATACATGCTTATATAAACAAGCAGTATATTTATAGTGCAACTATTTAATATAATATACATCATCAGGTAATTAGAAAGTGCAGTTATGTAAGCCTCACCTTCTCCCTCTGCTAATAAATGAACTGCTAAGTACCAGGGGAAGATTAATCCTTATTAGTGACATTTGATTCAACTGTTTCTGAACATGCAAAGCAAAGGAAACACACAAAAATGTGAGATTTTCCCAGACAAACAATTCCTGCTATATAAAACTGTATCTGCACACTAAAACACTATTTTCATAATAAGAATGAGAATGCAAAGCAGAAAGCTGATGCATCACACTACTGAACTCACAAATTTAGATTTTTCATTATTTGTTGGTAAGATTATTCATCTAAGCACTGATTTATAGCTATTGCCTAAAAATAGCAAATTAATACAGAATCATAACATCTTATCACTCAGAAAGGTTTTTTCCCATTCTATGTTTCCATGCAGCTTCATAAAGAACAAGACAGCCTGCAGATCTAACCCTCTATATCCTATTTAACTGTAACTTCTGTTAATTCCATAAACCTAAGTAGTCAAACTGTCTTTCAAAAGACGTGGGAGATGGTGATCTTTAATCAGGAACTTTTTGTTTTACTTTCTAGGATCTGGATCTGGCCTACCTGATGAGAGAAAAAATAAAAATACTCTTTTGATGTGGAAAATCCAAAGTCAATTGGAAAAATGTAATTGCAGCTGAAAGATGTTGAAGGTTATCTTATGCTGGGGCAGGGCTCAGGGAGGATGTGTGCTGGGCAGCTCTCCAGGCCTGCTTAGATATAGATATAGGTATGTGTTTAGAGACACCTTCAATGGCATAGCCATTAGTGAAGCTGCAAAAACATCTTCCTTACAGAAGCCTTCTGCAATGATCATCATAATATTATCTCTGCTGTTTTGGGCCAAATTCTTTTTCTCTAATTACTTAATTATCCTGCAATATAGTGCTTTTGGGTTTCCTGCTTCTCCTTTTGATTAAGTGAGTTATCTGCACAGAAATGTAAAGATTCCCACTCTTAACATCCTGGCCTGGTCTACTCTGGCTTCATTTTACTTGAGATTGCTTATGTGGCCTCGATTATTAATATAAATATATGGTTGCCATCTATTCCCTTTTTACTACATCCATTAACTCTATATCTTCTGAATAAAAGATATTAAAGGATTTTGCCTCACCCTTTCTTCATGTCTTCTCGTGCACGTTTGCTTTTGAACCAGCTGCCTTTTTGAAAGACCTGTTGGCAACTCAACACACCACACAGTTTGAATCATTTAAAGTTAACTTTCCTGCACCTAAAGCATTTGCTGTTACTGAAGTAACAGTATTCTGTAGTAAGAGAACTGAGGAAATATGATGTTCTAACTACTAAGAACACACACTATTGGAAAGATGCATTCTTCTAAATTAATTGCAGTTAATTACTAAATGATTTAATGAAATGGAAGAAGATGCAAATCTTGAATGGCTACTTTACTTTAGTTCTTGAAAAACTACAGGAAAAAATGGTCTTTCCCAATTAAGATTTCTAAATAAAGCAATATTCTGTTTACTTAAACAGAATTCTCCTTATTTCGGTAGGAAAAAAAAAAAAGAGGAACTTTTCATCTACTTGGGGGAAAAAAAAAAAGACAGTTCTACCACCTATTAGAAAGATAGCAATCGTACTCCATTCAGGAGAAGGGCATTTGAAAATCCACTTCTGCTTGTGAATTATGAGACTTCTGGAGACTTAAGAATGCCATAAAGAGGCTGACACAAACTGAGATAGGCATATAGTGCAGGAGGAAAACCAAGTCTGTCTAACAGAAGCAGATCAGCATGCAGATGCAAACAGTTTAAAAAACCAACACTATCAAAATATTTGCTCCTTTAATCACCAATTCTTACCTAAAGTCCATATGTTTTGTGCTATTGCTGGTCATGTATGCGTGAGTCTTTTCAAAGGAAAAGACAATAGAACTGCTGCTTTTTTTTTTTTTTTTGGCTCAGCACACTAATGTTTCTTTTAAGATAAAAAATATTTTTTCTTGTACAGCCAAGATTAGTCAACAGAATGATTTTTGCTTTTTAGAACTGAAATGGCAACTACAGTGCAGTTTTTATCCTTTCTGCCTTAGAAGACTTGATACATACATACCAAGAACTAGGAAAGAAAAACTGAAAACTTAATCTTACATCTCAGTTTAAGTATACAAAAAATCTTTAGAAGAAAGCTTACAGTTCAAAGCAATTGTTTACATGGCTGATTTTTAACTATTTTGCTATTTACTTATGAGGGGAAGGACTTGTACACATTTTTCCTTTTGTCTATAGGTGTGGATGGTACTTATGTGGAAATTAAAAAACAAAACAAAAATGTATTAGCTGGACACATAATCAAGTCTACAAAGCTTCATTACATTTAAGAATGAAACTTTTGACATAAATTTTTAAGAATCTCTATTTCAACCAATAACCCATTTGTCAATGTTCACATCAAAAAAAACTTCTGAAAATATCTGATAATTCCATTGTTTTAATGCCACTACCACCAAACAACCTAATCTACAGAATAAAAAGATGGCTTGCACTAAAGATTAAGTGCTCGGCAGAGAACTGTCTTCCACACACAAATCTGATGTCCTGGTTCATACCAACTGTAGTCAGAAACACATGGGGACATAAAGTGTATTAGTGTTAAATGCAATTAGTATAGAGAAAGCTCACTATTAAAAATGTGGTTCAGACTTTGCTTCTACACAATACCACAGCTGCAGATTTGAAACTCTAGCATAATGGAATTTAACAGCAGTTCAGTCATATAGTTAAAACCATGGACAAATACAATAGTGCTAAAGAAGGTAGTAATATTTCCATCCAACGTATGTAGAATCATTTATAAGTGTGATTTTTCACATTATGTTTTCCATTAATAAATTAAAGAATAGAGCCTTCAATGACAGGAGTTTCAAGTTTGGATTGTACTGTCAACATAAAAATCATCTATCAAGGAATTTTGTGATAGAATCCTGCCTTTCAAACGGACAGCCAACTTTAAGATATTTAAGAACTCACACAGACATACATTCCTCTTAACAGTAATGAAGACAGTACACTGCAAGTGTAACAACAGATTCCCTCAAACACCAGATACAATATTCTCTCTTTATTAAGATTTCTTTTTTTAGAGGAAAACAACTCTCTGAAAACTGTACAGCAATTCACTATGAAATTTTTTATTATCTCTTTCCATGATCGCAAAAGAGCATATTGACAATAATCAGCCAAATACCTGATTAACATTTTTCACATATTTGAAAGTAATGGAGGAAAACTAATTCTGTTAAGCTACAGAGAATAAACTTGACACAATTTATACAGCCTCTACAAATATCAGAACTGCTTAACAAACTCTCATCTCTATCAAGTTCAAGACTGTAACTTGGCAGAGTAATTCATTTTTAAGTGATAAAAATAAAACAACTAGACTAAACTAAAAACCCATTTCTGCAAAACTTTCTGTTCTTTTTTAATGCTGTGTTCAAGACACCATTTCAAATGTAATACATGCTGAAGGATATCAGAGAGAATCACAGTGTAACTCATCTTTGAGTTCTGAAAAAATTACTAAAGCAATACTTAAGGATTAGTAGCAGAATCAATTCTTTTTCAAAACAATTTCAGTTTTGTTGAGTAGCTACACACAGGGAGAAAAAAATACCACTCTGGGTAACAGACATGCCTCTGAACTGAAGCACTTGACTTACCTGCCATTGTTTCATGAGCTCCCTAACTGTTTTGGGATCGTCTAGTGTCTTTTCTTTGTGTGTCGCATCCTGCAAGACATTAGCAGTTGTTTCAGCTTCTGTAAGCCAAGCAAGGAACTTTTCAAGATCCAGGTAGAATTGCTGCAACATCAGTAGGGCTGATTCCAGTGCAGCTTCACGCTCACTAACCCTGTGCAAATACAAAGAGTCAAATGCAGCACTCACAGGAAGAAAACAAATCTCAATCATTAAATCAAAATATAACAAATACACAGTATGTATTTTTCACGTACCAATCAAGGTAAGAGTTTGCAGATACATTAGCTACAATGACACGACTTGTATTGTACGTTTGGCAGGTAGGGGTTTTTTGTATTTTCTTTGTAAATCTTTTCTTCTTAGAAGAAATAACTAAAATTCAAGGAAATAGCTACTTCATTGTTTGAAAGAACTATATCTGAAAAATACATAATATATATAAAAAAATCAAAAGTAATTCCCTACTGTTTTAATCAAACATTGTTTTCCTATTTGTTTTTAAGAGCATGTGGAAAAATCCGTTTATTTTTAGAAAGCACAAAATAGTTCCTGGCCCCTGAGCTGTGTGATGAATTTAATTATTAGTTTTTATGACTTGAAGCCTTGGGAAATTGCATTCAACAGCTTATTCCCTAGTAACACTGAAAATGTGCTACTGATTTTTATTTTTAGTTTTTTTTAAAGTGAATTAGATATAAACTGCAAAATCTCTATCAGTTACATGATAAAAGACAGTTTTTAAATGCAAAGACTATATTGGCTGGTGAACATCTATAACACAAATTGGGCAAGAAACCTAAAGGTCCCAGGAATTCTGGTGTTGAAAAGTCTTGAAGTGTATTTGTGTTGTATCGGCATTCATGTGCAATGTAGGTGTCCTACACATACACACCAAGTTTTTACATTAAACTTGATCTAAATAAGGATTTAGAGAAGAAAACAGGTAAGTATGACATACTGTTCATTACCATGAGTCTGTCAAGGCTATTTAGCTTTTGTATTACATGTGTATTTATTTAGTATGATGACAGAGTAAGTTTTGAAGCTCAAAAAACACTTAGTAAAGTTACATGGTAATTTATGCTACTTCAAGTGGAATAAATACAATTTGATACACCAATATTTAGTCTACAAAGGTATGGTGATCTGGGTATTTCTAGATAAATCTACTGTGTAGTTTTATAGTTATTTAGATAAAGACTAGAGTTCATCAGTTATAACATTTCTAAAGTGGTAATCTATCATAACTATATCAGATGAGGCCAATAAATTTCTAAGTGCTAATCTCTATTTTAAATCATGTTTGCTTGTTCTGAAGAGGCTGTACACCCCAAGAAGTAATGATATTATCCTAAAACCTAGTGTTTTAACTGATGTAAGAAAATAAACAAAAAAACTGACAAAAGATATTCCACGTGTCACTAAGAGCATGTTTTTCTAACAAGCATATACGTAAGTTGCAACAAAAAATGGTAAGAATGGAAAGACTAAGTCAGAGTATAGGAGAGGACAACCACTTCATTTAAACAAGCGAACCTCACTAAGAGACAATCTCACAATAGCTACATCATTTCTGCCATATTTTTTGCCCTTCATCATCTTACTCACATTTCCCAAACATCTTGTGAGAAAAGTCATTTATTCTTTGATTTTTTTGGATTCAAAAACTGAGAAAGCTTTTGAATGTCTCACTTCAAACTACAAAGTCACCCACTGATATTTAAAACTTGAACACCGACTGGACTTTGATCTCAAATTCACCTGTCACCATCTACAAGAACTGTCTGCGTAAGAAGTGTCTTCCAGCCTGGCACAGCATAGCCTGTATTAGAATGTGTCCCCAGGGGGCTCTTGGGAGGAGAGAGAAATACAGCTTTAGAACAGTGAAAGGGATCTCTTTCACAACTTTATCTTCCATGGACATAAAACAGGCTTGTGCTGAGGCCACTACTCTCATTTAGAACAACTGCAATAAGAAAAGTCTGAACTCATATTATACTAAAAAAAATAATTTCATAGCTATCTACACTGATATACATGAAATCGGCATAAACATATAAAAAAATAAGAAACAGAAAAGCTTTCACCTCAAAAATGCTGAATTGACCTACTTATTTATCATGATTAGTTCAAAAATAGCATCACATTTATCTAATAGAAATCAGAAATGGAGTAAATCTACATAAACCAAAAATATTGTACCCAGCTCTTCAGAGTGCAATTCTACTCTAAGATGTGCTTTATATTGTTATTCTGTTTGCAGCATGCAACACAATAAGAGCATTCAAAGCCTTTGTCAAACGAGGCAAAATACTTTCTTCACATTCAAGTTCTTCAAAATATTAAACGTATGTTTTCAATTACAATTCTTACTTAAAAATACACTGCAATACTCTAGTAACAGTGTTTTCCAAATACACAGTGAGAGGTTAAAAAAAAAAAAGGAGGGGGGGCTTAGGACCCAAAGCTTGTGCACATACAAGAAGACAAGCACAGATATAAAAAACATATGGAAAGGGAGACTTGTTGGAAGTATTACTCAAAATCAGAATTTATTGTTTAGAGAAATTTTCAGACTACATGAAAAAATGAAGTATTTTTTTGATCTTGGTAAAGAAACAGGTTTTAATTATGAAGAATCTTCCAGTACTTCTACTGCACTGAAATGCACGGATGCATGGAAATCTTATGGCCTGTATTTCTTTCTGCCTACAAAAATGTGTTGCTTATCTATAAACATTATAATACACCCACAAGAAAATATTTAGAATTTTTCATTTTAAATTTTGCTAAATCTAACATTCAACTACAGTCATTACTCTACAGTGTATCAATAAGCTTCACTCTATTTGGCTTTCTAATTACTCCAAAATTGTGAGGTTAGAATACAGAAAAGATCTAACGATAAGGAATAAAGCTGAGTATCAAATCCAGCATGTGGCAAGATAACTCACATAAAATTATAGTGGAGACTAAAATACAAAAAATTATTGCACAAAACCAAAATAAAAACATTTTATTTTCAGTCTGTATCATCAAAATATGTTTAATTTTATAGTGAGTGCAAACTGTAAGAAAGGAACACAAAGTAAGCAGAGAAACCCTGCACACTACAAACACTGCAACATACTGCTGAAATACTCTAAGATCTTCATCGGAATAATGATTTTTAAACCAATGATCCTTCTTTTCTCTGTTCTACTGTGATATAAAAGGTATCATATTCCTGGGAGAAATACTGGAGGTGGGATTAATCTTATTTTCATCTAGACACTCAGAAGACAGGCAACTACACTCTCCATGCAGAACACAGAGGCAAGCATTTCTGGATGTCTATGGATCTATTGAACTAGATTCAAGGTCAATTTCTTTCTCTTGACTACAGTGGTAGGTTACATGATTACCTTATGTACTTACAAAGCCTAAATTTGGCTGAAGGCTTCAAGTGGAGGTAAAATGAAGGCATGTCAGAGGAAGTGAGGCACACAAAGTGTGTAAGCATGAACATTTATATCCACAGGAAGATGTTAGCAAGGGATGAAAAAAATACCAGAGTCTGCTGCAAGACACTGATACTGAGAACTTTTAAAACTCATACTTTGAAACATAGCTGTTTACAAGTGTTTGAGAAGATGAAAAGGTAAAAACGAAGTTATCTGCAGTCTGTGTGATCTTTAAGTTTGTAAGCAAGCTACTGTATTTTTAACTAAAGTCAGTATGTGTGCTGTGATACATCGAATCACATAATCAAAGAATAGTAGGGGTTGGAAGGGACCTCTGGAGATCATCTAGTCTAACCCCCTGCTAAAGTAGGTTCCCTACAGTAGGTCATACAGGAAAGTGTCCTGGTAGGTCTTGAATATCTCCAAAGAAGGAGACTCCACAGCCTCTCTGAGCAGCCTGTTCCACTGAGCTGTCACCCTGATTTGTGAAAGAGTTTTTCCTCATGTTCAGCTGGAACTTCCTGTGTTCTGGTTTGTGCCCATTGCCCCTTGTCCTGTTGCTGGGCACCACTGAAAAGAGCCTGGCCCCATCCTCTTGACACCTACCCTATTGATATTTATAAGTATTCATAAGATCCCCTCAGTCTTTTCTTCTCCAGGCTGAACAGTCTGTATGGACATACAGAACAAATACATACAACAAAATGCAAAACAGAATCATAATGTCTTGTTATGGAATCTAATGAGGGAAAATGCTACGGTATGGGAATGATTATCTCATTTAAATATATGGTAAGAGTTATTTGCCCAATGATCTGAAACGTCATACAACACAGAGAATAGAGTGTTTGGACGAGGCTCCATGACTGTGGATAACAAAGATTTTTCTATAGCTGTAATACTTGCTATATAACTAGGAATGAACCATTCACATTTGTTGAATATCTGTTTGTCTATTTGAATTTGTAGCAATTATTTACCTTACAATATCTGTTGCAAAGGTCAGTGCTCAATGTTTTGAGATGCTCAATTAAAAGGAAATATACTAAGTGCAGTGCATTATGCCAATGTACACCAGACTATATATCCTATACACACAGAAATATTTTGAAGAGCGAGCAGAGAAAACATTCATAATGGACTAGCAGAAATGTATGTTCCTCAACTATTTCTTTAAGATGATAGAGTAGAGAAATATCGCATCATTCAGCCTTCAACAGATTGCTAAATCACAATTCCACCTGCAGGCTGTGATAATCTACCGTTATTGCACTGAGTTGTAAAGTAAAACAACCTGGGCTACTGACAGGCAAACCATCAGTAAAAGGCTTACTTCTACTCTTCTTGTGCCTTCGTGTCGAACTGTATTTTCTCCTTTTTGCCATTACTATTATACACAATAAATGAAAAGAAAAAGTGTTACTTGAATTTTCTTTTTCTGGGGCCAACTATCATGAGAAAACTTGAACTACATATGTCTCCCTACTAATGCTGGAAGCAATTTATACTTTTTCATGAGGATCATAGCACTTCTGCTGGTGTGGCAAAGAAACAACTGCAAAACTTTATGGTAAGATTTAAGTTTTATTAAAAATAGAGTTAAGCTCTTACTGGTAACTTTTCAACTGCTTTAACTTGGACTGATAAAGAAGCAATCATAAAGAGGCAGGATAATTTAAACCTCTGGTAGAGTGGAAACAGTAGGAGATGTCACAGATATGAAAAGAAAATGACTACTAATTTTCCATTCAGAAATTTAACATGAAATTCTAAAAATAACCCTGATTAATAACATTTTGAAATGCAAATTCAAAATAAAACATATTAATTTATTTTAGTACTGCTGCTTAGAGAAAGTTCCTTCCAGAATCTAAGGATTTTTATTCTATAGTGCCAATTAAAGTTATTATATGTTAATAGGTGATTAATTATCAAATTATCTCTGGAATGGCTGATACCCATTAAGCATGGAAAGCTATGCTGAAACAGCATTCTAAGTTCTGCTTTTATGCAGTCTTCTGGATCTCAACCAGCTTGCCATCTCATTCAGGGACACAGCATTTTTTCAATAATGGTTTTGCTTAATTGTTCCTTTTAGTTAGTCCATCCTGACATAAATTACTATTTTTACTTTACTCTATGCAGCATTATTACGTATATGGATCTGTTTGCATTTTTTTTTTTTTTTGAGTAATCTTTATATATATGCTACTGTATCTACTATTGCTATTTTGTCTGGCTTGATGGAAAATGTTATTTAACTAGTTGATCCTGGAGTAACGGACATTGCTTAGTAGAATTTTATCACTGTAGTATCACATACCAACTGCAGCACTTGAGTTTCGGTGCAGGGATCACAAATATCATACATGTTTTCTTCTTCACTAAATTCCTCTCTTTCCACTGGAACTCTGAAAATTCTTTCAGAATACTATGAAAATGATTCTCTAATTTATGATCTGAAAGGGTTATTCTAAGCTGTCAGGATGAATTTTTTTAATATCACCTGTATACAACTCTACCTCTGAAATGACTTCTATGTAGCAAAGTCAAGAATGCCTCAAAGTGCACCTAAGGACAGAGCTACAAAATCAGCATCTGAACCTCTCCGGAGACCAGAGTTCAGATGAAGCTGACACTTACCCAGAGGCTCTTGGTTCTCACTGTTCTGGGTGAGGAACCAGGAAAGCTGTGATGTGCTTCTACAGAACTTTGAACTTGAAAGATCGTCTCAAGTTTTTTGTATAATTTTGTGCTTTTGTCCCTTCATGTAAGGACTAAGGGATGAACCGGATGAAAAATCCATTTCTAAAAAGAAAAAAGTAGCTTTCTAGAATTCTTTGCATGATCTTTATCAGTGGTAATCTTTCTCTGAAGACAGCTGAGGTGGAGAACTGAAGAAAGATTTTATTTCATTGCTGGAAAGATTTTTGAATGAACAAGAAAAAGATGCCCTTGTTAGGGCACAAGAAAAAAGCTCAGGCACCACTCTGCTAATTCAGATATCTGAAAAGGATTCACACCACTGGTGGGGTACTCTTTCTATATTTCTGTATGCATTCTCTTACATTTATATTTTGACGTTGTGACCCAATGGTCTACTGGCTGAATGCTGACTCTCAGAGCTTTTAGGTAAGTCAAAAGGGATCTCTGCTGTGGCTACACTACCTACATAAGAATAACCAGTGAAATTATTTTAAATTCTAGGTGTAATTGTACATACAGAGATATTAATTGCAACAAGCTGCTGCAAAATAAACTAACAGAGACAGCTCTCTACTGATTCTCTTTATTCTGGGGAAGGGGGAGAAGAACAAAACCTCTCTTCCCCCATCTCCATTTTCAGCTCAGACTGTCTTGAAATGGGCACAATGCTGTTCTTAGCGTGACAATCACACAAGGTTTCCTAGATAACACTCTTGAGATATTAAGACCAGAACAGCCTAAAGCATTTCCTGATTATAGTAATAAGCCCATAAAATTTGTCCTGTTTAAAAAGCTGTTGACAGAAAGAGAGGTAGGAAGGGAAGGTTGAAAGAGTAGTTAGATGCTCTGCTAAGCAAAATGCAGTTGTGTTTTTTTTTTCCCCAGAAAGTTTTCTACTTTAAAACTGCAAAACTTGAAAATGAGTTATATTAAAATGATTCTGGTGTTTATGTACTTAGGAAAATTGATGTAGTAAAAGACAGAAACTATACAGCAAAAAAGATGAACTATTTCTATTAATATTGTTCATTGGTTGGCTCGTTTCTATACTTATCATAGCCTCCTCAAACTAGCCAGACTCTGTAGGAAAAAAACAAAAATAATTTAAAATTCCTTTGATCTACTCTCTTTGTTACTGAGGACACTAAAGCAATTGAAAAACATATTTTTGTATTTAGACTGTTTGTTCTTTATTTATCTTTATCAAAGCACCATTGATATTTAATGAGAAAGAAGGAATAAAAGTGGAAAGTTATGTATATCCACAATGTTTCAGATCAGCCTTGGATATCAATCCACCATGTCTTCTGCATTGTTATTTGTCAGACTGAGAAGGGTTGCAAAAAGGAAAGGAAATATCACTGAAGCACAAAATCACATACATAGTTTTCTGTACAGGACCTTTAAATAACTTCTTTTCTAATAAGCATCTGCTAATATAAGCATAGAGGAGCTATGTTATCACAGAGGAAAACTCCTCATTGATCTTTTAAAAAATAGTTTCTGTCCTTCCTTGTACTCTGTTAAGTCATGAGATCCCTGACTCCCAAAATGCCTGTTAATGAGATTGCAAGCATAGAAGGCGTAAGAGGGATTTTTTTTTTTTTGACAGGCTTTTCTTGCCCTGATTGCTTTTGCATCTTTTTCTCTTTATGCCTTGGCATAGTTCTATAACTAAATATATAAAATGTAATATCAGTGTACAACCATTATCACAGAGTGTGAACTAAAGAAAAATCATTAATGAAATTAAGCAGACCATTTCAATTCCTTTAAAAACTCATTAAAGGTTATATTTTATTGAAAACATTCTATGTTTACTTGGGATTTTTTACCCATTAATAAATTTTAAATAAAGCCAATAATTTTACAGAGAAGAAATCCTAAGAATTACTAGGTTAAAGAAAAGAAAATATAAACAACACATAACAATCACAGTCAACATTAAAGATGATTTGTACATACAAAGTAAGGTTCTGACAGATTCAATCAAGATGCCCAGAGATCTGGTGGAAGCCCCATCTCTGGAGACATTCAAGGTCAGGCTGGATGGGGCTCTGAGCAACCTGATCTAGCTGTAGACACCCCTGTTAATTGCAGGGGAGTTGGACTAGATGACCCTCCCAACCTTAAGGATTCTACGATTCTGTTTTTTTTAACAGCCTTCAGTCTGAACTTCAAGTACTTTTTTTCTTTCCCTTCCCAAAACTAAATTCTCTGAACTCACTGGATAGATTCCAGTCTAACAATGTATCAGTTGAGTACTGCTCCAAGAAAACATGGGAAGATGGGTTTTAATAATTCTGGTATTCTCATTAAAAAGAGAAGTCAGAGAATGAAGAAATCCTAAAATTCAAACCAGACAGACAAAAGCAGTCTCCTATCAAAAGAAGCAAGAAGTTTATTGTTCTGATTAGGTCCTCCTCACACTTTACAGTCTATAATGCTCAGAATTATTTTTTTCCTTGGAATCCAAAACATCATTCTTTTGAGATTCCAATACAGACAACATTGCCACCTCATAAAAAGCATATTAATTACTCAGATATAATCTATTAAGATAAAATCTTTGCTTTCTAATACATTGAAGTGCAATTAAAACTGATTATGAAAATAATTGGGTTCCAAAGGCACTTGTTTTCTTACTCTTAATTACTGTAGAAAACTCAATTTAATAAGACTATTAAATGCACTGATGGCATTACATGAAATCAGTTAGGACTCACAAAGGATACTTTTAAGCTGTTAGTGCAGTTTTCATTTAAAGCTGCAACCTCTGAGGGCTGAGCTCCATGGCCCAGCAGAACAGTGATTTGCTACTGCTCAAGAGAAACAAGCCTCAGTTTCCAGACCAGAAAGCTACCCTGGCAGCACTTAAAAGTTCTAATTGTATCATCTAATGTTAAGTGGCAGTAACACTGAACAAACGCATAGATAACACATCATTCTTCCTTCTCTAAAACCCAGGCTTGAAATAGTACTCATATTACACAAAGATGCTATGACTTCAAATATTTTAAAACAACTATTCCTATAAGTCAGTATATTTTAACACACACGCGTGCAAAACTGTTAGAAATAAAAAAGATGACAGTCGTGGTCCAGCTCAGGGATATTTAAGTAAGAAGCAATTGGTAACCAAATCTGGCTAGCACCCATAAAAGATAGGAAGTGGGCAGACTGCCTGCTGTTTCTTATATTGATAACCTAATACTGTAATATTAGTTGTAAAGAACCATTCTGTATCTTATATACACAGTTATTGTTTACTACTCAGGAGGTTTCAGACTCCTGCAGAAAACTGAAGTTGAATAAGTTCCCCACAATAAGGAATTAGTGAGATTAAAATAGTCCCACTGCAGAAAGATTTTAATACAAAAGGAACTATAACTGGAGGTAATATGAGAATACAAAGTAATACTTAACAAATTATTGCTATGCAGTTTTTGCAAGACTGACAAGAAACTAGAAATCTAGTTTCCCTGGGATGATGTAAATAAAATTAAATTAAAAATATAAATATGAAATACTGTATTATAAAATGCTATGAAATAATATACGATATTATGAAATTCCAGAGCCAAATTTAGCAAGTTCAGGAAATCTTCAACTCTCACTCAGTTCAACAGAGCTAAATATGTGTTTGATACAAAAACCTTCCAGAGAAAATCATAACTCCGCTGAGGTGGCTTCAAATGGAACCAGACATTCTGTGATAGTTCTACCATCACTACCTTTTCAAATTTCAAAAGGTAAAATTATTAGCAGATGAACCCATCAAAGAACAATTCTCAACATCTTCATAGAGTGGAGACAGGCATAAAAGCACCAGAACACTAAGTCTGGGTGTGAGGAAGTCTGACTATTCTGGTATGAAATACCATGACACAAGCAGATATACCCGAAATTTTGTGCGCTTCCATGCAATTCTGGCCCTATTCCAAATGTAGCTCTTAAACAGTGCACAATTAGTGATGGCTTTTTCCACTTCAATAAGCATTGAAATAAATATCATGTGTTTTCATTGAAAATATGTTTGATTTGGCTTGTAATTTATATTTTTTGAATCACTTGCACATAGGTATCCTCTATATATTTCAGATAACTTATCCAAGGCTTGGGGACATGTATTTTATTTCCTTAACGTTGGCGTACCTGTTCTCAAATTAATTTCCAAATTTTATTCATAGAAATGTATGCATAATTCTAAGCAGCTCACGGAAAGAAGACCATAAAGTACACCATAAGGCCTTTTAAGGAAACATAGCTTTATATTTTCTATTACTTAATCAAAATATATGTTCAAAACAGTCTTGTACAAAACATGCATTAATGAAGACTGAATTAGCTTGTATGTGAGATGAGATTTCAAAATATCCAGGATCTTCAAGCCTGTTGCCTTTGTAGAAAGAACTTGCCTCACTTTTGAAAATAATTCCTTTCCATTTTGCTGTTATTATTTCTACATAGAAAGCTCAACTCTGTAAAAAAGCCTGATTAAAGACTACTTGAACTTTTGTTGGCTCAAGATTCACGTTCGTGATTGCATTTGACACAATAATCATCATCATATCTTAAAATCAAAGTCTGGTTGACAGTCCTTGACTCAATTCTGCTTTTCCAATTAGCTGCAAAATTGTAGTCCAGATAATTATTCAGAAAACATATTCACATTTACCATTTTTCACAGGTGAAATGACATGGCAATACATTCTAAAATACTAACTTGACAATGATTTCATTTTATGTATAATCCTCTAGTAAATGTGATTCAAGAAAAAAAAAGCAGTGTACATTCTTGCAAAAAATAATTCTCATCCATTACATGGATAAGAAAAGCGTTAAGAAACATGAAGACTTAATTATGGGTATTTTTCCAGATGAATACTTTTGAAAAGAAAAGTCCAAAAGAATTCCAGCCTCTACATGTACCATCTATTAATTAGCAAAAATGAATAAGCATACACAGATTTTAACAGTGGTACGGTTAAAAAACAAACAAAAAAAAACAGAACAAAACAAGAGCAATAATCCCAAAACAACAGTAACAAAAAACCCCACTTCCTGTTTACACAGCTCCTACGGAG
>WBMW01001277.1:190424-207418 GCA_013396635.1 Penelope pileata | reverse complement strand
AGGAGAGGAGAGGAGAGGAGAGGAGAGGAGAGGAGAGGAGGGAAAAAGGTAAGCAATGAAATCAGTAGAAAGCATTATAAGAATTTAATAGAGAAACAGTCACAGCAATGTTCCTCCCACTGTAAGTGAACATCACGTTCATGACTACCTGATGAACCTGAACATTTGTAAGTTTGTGGGTCCTGATGAGATGCACCCCAGAATCCTGAGGAAATTGGCTGATGTAGTCACCAATCCACTCTTGATGATATTTGAAAAGTCATGGCAGTCAGGTGAAATCCCTGGTGACTCCAAAAAAGGCAATGTCACACCCAATTTTAAGAAGGGTAGAAAGGATGCTCCTGGGAACTACCAAACCATCAGCCTCACTCACCTCTGTGACAGGGAAGATCATGGAGCAGATCCTCCTGGAAGCTATGCTAAGGCACATGGAAGAGAGGGAGGTGATATGAGACAACCAGCATGGCTTCACCAAAGGCAAGTCCTGCCTGATCAACTTTGTGGCCTTCTATGATGGTATAACCGCATCAACGGACAAGGGAAGAGCCACTGATACCATCTTTCTGGACTTGAGTAAAGCCTTTGACATGGTTCCCCACAACATCCTTCTCTCCAAATTGGAAAGATATGGATTTGATGGGTGGACTGTTCGAGGAGCGAGGAACTGACTGCAGGATCAAACCCAGAGCGTGGTGGTCAATGGCACAATGTCTGGATGGAGGTCAATGACAAGTGGTGTCCCTCAGGGGTCAGCGACTGATACTCTTCAATATCTTCATCAATGTCATTGACAGTGAGATCAAGTGCACCCTCAGCAAGTTTGCAGATGATACCAAGCTGTGTGGTGCAGTTGACATGCCTGGGGGATGGGATTCCATCCAAAGAGAACTAGACAGGCTCGAACAGTAGGCTCAGGAGAACTGCGTGAGGTTCAACGAAGCAAGGTCTTGCACCTGGGTCATGGCAACTCCCGCTACCATTACAAGCCTGAGGGTGAAAGGATTGAGCATAGCCCTGTTGAAAAGGACTTGGGGGTACTGGTGAATGGCAAGCTGGACATGAGCCAGCAATGTGCCCTCACAGCCCACAAAGCCAACCGTATCCTGGGCTGCATCAAAAGAAGCATGGCCAGCAGGGCGAGGGAGGTGATCCTGCCCCTCTACTCTGCGCTGGTGAGACCTCACCTTGAGTACTGCGTTCACATGTGGAGTCCTCAGCACAGGAGAGACATGGATCTGCAGGAGAGTGTCCAGACTAATGCCACAAAAATGTTCCAAGAGTTGAAACACCTACCCTAAAAGGACAGACTAAGAGAGCTGAGGCTGTTCAGCCTGGAGAAGTGAAGGCTCCGGGGAGACCTGATAGCGGGCTTTCAGTATCTAGAAGGGGGCTGTAAGAAAGAAGGGTACAGACTCTTTAGCAGGGTCTGTGATGATAGGACAAGGGGAAATAATGATTTCAGACTCAAAGAGGGGAGATTTAGACTGGATGTAAGGAAAAATTTTTTTACAGTAAGTGTGGTGAAGAACTGGAGCAGGTAGCCCAGAGATGTGGTGGATGCCCCATCCCTGGAGACATTCAAGATTGGGCTGGACCAGGCTCTGAGCACCCTGATCTAGCTGTAGATGCCTCTGTTCATTGCAAAGGAGTTGGACCAGATGACCTTTACACGTCTCTTCCAACACAAATGAATCTATGATTCTATGTGCCATTTACCAAAGTTCACATCTCAAAGCCAGCGCACTATTTATCATGAGAAGAATCCAGGGGATGTGATGCCCCCTGTCCTCTGTGTTAACTCACAGAATTCCTCTGAGTGAACCACTTAGATACAAATATCTTGGAGCCTGCTGGACAGACAACTAGGACAAAGAAATCTAAGAGTACATCAGTATGTGAAACTGGTTTTTCTTTAAAATAAAATCACCTTCCCATGCCATAAGGTCTAATATTGCGTTCTGTTACACCATTAATACATCATTGAATCATTATTTCCTACAAGAATATATGAATCACTAAATTACCCCCTATTTCATGATTTTTTTGTTGTTGTTCAGACAAGCCATGGCTTTAGTTTTCTAACAAGGTGCGTTAAGAACAGTGCACAAAGCTTAAGTGAGAAAAGTTGCTGTTTTATGAATGTCCTGTATACAGAAAGCTGACTACAGATGTGAAACCCAATCTGCATGCAGAACAAGAATCACAAGGAAACAACCAAGTAGTAAGGAGTGGTATTGAGGCCTTGATCATGCTTGTTATTTGGCTTCAATATTACTTTTTTGTAGATGGTAGCCATATTGATTTTTTTTAACTATATTGTAATGCTACAAAAGATTTCTGGAAATCAGATTAGAAGAGGTATGATAAGAGTTGATGGGAAGAAAATTAATGTAAAATATTAAAAATCAGAGAGATTATCTCAGAATAATTATGAGAAAGTAATTTAGAATTTTTTTTATTACTGTGCTTAATCTCAAGTAAACACTAGAGAGGGCTGCCTTGTGTTGCTATTAATAAAAATGAAGTTCAACTGATATTAACACATCCACTAGTTATGTACAGGTAAACCACAACAAACTTGTTAACCTTCCTATTCAAAATGCAAAATAAAATAAAATAAAAATCAACCTTGTAGCATCACTTAATCTCCTTTCTGCCTTTTCAGTGAGGTATGTGCACATGACAGCACACAAATAAGCCATAAAACTCTTATGCATTATTAGAATATAGTTTCATGTTTCCATGTTTTACATTAGTCATGGCTCTCTAAATTTTCATGCTTTGCTAAGTTATTTATATATACTGGATATAAACTCACTGTACAATCTTACTTTATCTAAGGTATAAAAATACTAACCAATTAAGGAAATATATATTTTTAAAGACACATGGCATTACTATGATACATTCTTTTAATATAACTTTAATACATTTATATGGCATTTTGATTTATTAGATTAACTTATGTAGTTCTTTCTTGATTACGTATACTTTTGATCTAAAATAAGATCCTGTCACCTGTTATCCAATGCCTGCAATATAGTCTGTATCAATTACTTGAAATTCTTAAGAGTCAGACTTTTTAAACGGTCTGACAGTGATAGGATAAGGTGGAATGGTTTTAAAGTAAAAGAGGGGAAATTCAGATTAGATATTAGGAGGAAATTTTTTACTCAGAGGTTGGTGACACACTGGAACAGGCTGCCCAGAGATGTTGTGGATGCCCCATCCCTAGAGGTGTTCAAGGCCAGGCTGTGTAGGGCCCCTGGGCAGCCAGATTCATGGCAGAGAGGTTGGAACTAGATGATCTTGAAGGTCCCTTCCATCCCAAGCCATTCTATGATTCTATGAATTGCTTTCCATCCCTTGGAGTAAATCTATGCTATGAAACTTTACAAATCAAGCGGCACCAAAAAAAAAATCTACCCTGTCATAATCAGTAAAGGTATACGGTTCATAATAGAGCAGTATATATATTAGCAATTAAGTAACATAGCTGAAATATCAACCTCAGCCATGTTCTAAGCACTAAGATCTCATGAAAATTCCTGCACTCTTTACTAGTACTGATAATAAACAGCAACATTTCTTTCTGAGTTTTCTTCTAAAACAAACCAATCAACCAACCAATCAAAACGACAAAGCAAAACAAACCACAAAATCCCAAATAGTGTTATGGAGTACTTAATATTAAGTACTTTCATTTTTTTTCAGCTTAGATTTAAAAAGAAAGAAAAAAACAATTAAATTAGACTAAGGTCTAATTTTACTTGAATTGAAAAATAAGAAAGCATATAAATAATGAAAAAGAACAGCAAAAAAAAAAAGAAAAAAGAAATAAGGAAAACAGAAGATACTATTAAGATAAAATACAGAAAGTGAGAAATGGGCTTTGCAAGCATGACATTTGGAGTAATTTCAAGAAATTTGTTTAACCATACATTATGTCAAGTGAACAAATGGATTCTCAAAGATATGGAGCACATTTTAAATAGATAAAAATAGAACTTAAAAAAAAATAGTGGACCTGTATAATTCATTGCCACAGGGCACTGTTGTTCTTAAGCTGATATGCATCAGATACACAACTGATTATGTCTTTTGTACAAAGGAAGAATGTGTAGATATGTCAGCTAAAATGATAATTCCAAGACCTATTATTTCGTATCATTTCCAGGAGCTATTATTTCTTACATTTTGCAGGACATGGAACATTTAGTGGCAGGAAAAAAGCTCTACATTTTTAAATTTGTCAGAGAAAGTAGCATAGTACAACTAAACTTAGGGTATTGGAGAAGATGTGATGCACACTGTATGCACATGTGTATGAACATTCTGAGCATTTCCTTTTCAGAAGTTCCTAGCTTCCTTATTGTTTCCCCTTGTACGTATCAACAATGTCTTAAAAGCTCTGTCCTTAGGTCTTCCAGTTTAATGTCACCTTCCCTCAATGATTTCTCACCATCTATGTTTGAGGACACATAAGGAAAGTACGTTTCTAATTCCATTGTTTTCCCATCTGGTTTTCATATTGCCACCTCCCTCTGCCTCAGCCAAGGAGAATCATGACCATTCGCCCTTCTTGCCATTGATCCTCATCCGAAAAGAAAAAACTCATTGTCAGCTATGAATTCCTTTGATAGCTTATACAACAAAACATGTGGTCCAAATTCTGTTCATAGTTGAAAAGCAGCAACATAGAAAAGGCAAAAAACACTTTTGTCAAATAGACACACTTGCTGGCAATTTCCAAGGAGATCAGAGCTTTATGAGGCAGACTGAATGGTCCTCTCAGTTTCAAGTGTGACTGACAAGGCAGCGAGGGGAAGGCTTACAATGTTTGTACAGAAGCTGATCAGAATCTAAACAATAATGAAGCA
The DNA here is from genome assembly GCA_013396635.1 of Penelope pileata. Classification (NCBI taxonomy): domain Eukaryota; kingdom Metazoa; phylum Chordata; class Aves; order Galliformes; family Cracidae; genus Penelope; species Penelope pileata. The sequence goes on along the minus strand of WBMW01001277.1, from coordinate 202,538 downwards.
CCAATGCTTGCAAGAGCACGAACAGTCTGTAAAAAATCCCACAGAAAACACCAGGGGAAAACAAAATAAGACCATCATGAGAATAATAACGCAAACAAAAAATGACAACTAAGGTCAAATTCCTTTGTGCTGGCACTCTTCTAGTCCATCAGCTTTATTAATTTCTGTTCAGTTGTTTGTTTTAAAGGACATGAAGCCTGATAAGAAGTCTATTAAGGGGAAAGAAAAGACATTCATTTGTTGCAATAGGCTCTGGATGAGAACAATAATAAGTTTTCTAATTTATCTGGAAAGATAAAAGGAAAGAGATTTAAGATTGGACTGTCAGGGCACAGAGCATTAGCTTCTGTTGTTGTTGACATAGATCCTAAAACTCTCTAATTACTTCTAAAAATCTCTCCTTTAAGAAAAAGAGCAACATATCTGTGTTAATCTTCTACGTACAAAAACTGACATTGGTGTTTTCTCTCAAAAAATCAGGCTTATTCATAGCTCCCTTAATACCTAGCTCTTCATGCTCCTCCTGCAGATGCAAAGGTGTAAGACTTCTCAGAAACATTTCCATATTAAGTTCTGAATATAATTCAGGTTAGTGTATGAAATTGCTCTCCATTTAGAATGCTGTGCTGTAAACTATTTAATGATTTTGTCCCATTGGGTTGCACTACAGCATGATAACTGTTCTTATTTGCATAACAAAGGAATATAGTTTAATAGAGTAAATAGAAACAAAGCATCAAAATCTACTTTCGCTCAAGAGCAAAATAAAACCAAGAATGAAAAAAATAAATGGAAATGAGTAAAGTAACTAAGGAGTAAGGAATGGTCTTTTAGATATTTTAACTTCTGCTTAGTTTAAATAACTAGCTTGACCTCAGTATTTGAGGCCAAATGCCTGTTCGAGAAATGTTAGCACTGTCATCCTCTCTAATTGTCTACAATGAAATCATTAACATTAGATTATAGTTAACAACCTAATACACTAAACTGTAAGTCAACTGAATTCACAAGTCTAAAAAACCTCGGCAAACCTCTTGTGGGACAAACAAGTCGTACAAAATTAATTTAAGAACAATGACACTTTTCTCTTAGAGGTTATTTCTGTGGCTATATGTGCTATATGGGCTCAGCAAAACTTCAGATGATCTATTACCTTTCTGTGAGCAATACATGCTCTAGCCTACAGATGTATCTATTCAAGTGGTGGGAGCATTCAGTTTATTTACACCAGTATTAAGAAACTTGTCCCTGAAGTCACAAAGCCCCATAGATTCTTTTAGTAGAGGGCTCATACTACTCTTTCTTGAAATAACTCAAGAATGCTTTCATTTTTTTTTTCAATCCTAGAAGAGTTTCTCACAGAAGTCATACTACGATCACAAAGGTAGAAAAGGTAGAAATGACCAATCACGCCACGTTCTGAGTAGCACTGCCTTATCAGCTCATCCTATCAGACTTTTGAAAGCACTGTGCATCCAAGACTATCCTGCCACAAACTAAACTGAAAACATTCAGTGTCCTCAGTTGACTTCTCATCTTGGATCCAGATACTGTACAAAAAGTGCAGTCAGCTGAGCAGAAAGCAAAGTAAGGTGAAAACTAGAATGTAAACAGATAAGGTGACTTTCAAGATATCCTTTTATGTTTTTTCCTGTAAGAGGTCGAAACATTGTCATTCACAGGGACATGGAGAAGAAAAAATAATGGAACAATATTCACTGATGTCACTGCTGATAAACTTGAGATTATATTTTGTACATAAATATTTGTTTCAGAGGGTAGGTAGTTAGCAGACTGTCTTTCACACAGGTAACCTACCATCATAAAACAATCCTTCTCCCCCAGATATCTGTTTTAGGTTTACTCTTTAATATACATAGAAATGTTAAGGGATGATATTTAACAAAGCAAAACAAGAACAATGTTTTACATGAACAGGAACAACGGAACAAAAAAAAAGTAAAAAATACTTTAATCCTTTATCTAAGAACAGTTCCCAGGAAAGTTTAAAGATACTAATATTTTAAACACAGAAGTCTTAATTTTTTCACATCACAAGAAGCTAATAGAGTTTAGAGTTTAGAATTTGCCAATGTTACTGACTCTGCTGGAGAGCAGCTTTGGACAAGCCCAGAGTGCTGAGGGAGTCAGGCAAATTAGTTTCAAGAAAATGAAAGGGGTTTTGTGTCCTTCTGTCTGGATTGAATGATTGTTAGAAACAAAAAAAAAAGACAGCAAAAAAAACCCCACTACTTTCTTTCTCCTCATATCCAAAAGAACAGTCAACAGGGCTACATTAATTCTTGAAACATGAGCTCTTACAAAATTATTTACTCATTTAACACAGTATTGAATGCATTATCTGAGACTGCAAAGTCTTGCTTTCATTTAACACGAACTGTTCTATTGACTGAATAAAATAACTTATGTCTTTATCGAATCAAAAATACGCAAAGATCTCAAGGACAGTATGTGACAAACCTCTAAACTGAAATTTACTTTTTAAAATTATAAACAGAATATAAACATGTACTATCAACATCTCTTATGAAACAAAACAATTGCCCTACAATTGCAATGCTTTCCAGCAGTCTTTGCAATTTTAAATTAGTATCTATTGTTAAGCTGCTGTAAATAACAAGCTTTGGCATGACATATTGGTTGCAAAAAGCAGTCAGTAACATATCTACTTTCTTGAGTCTGGCAAATTGTTTCAAAATCAATCAAAAAAGTCAATATGAAGAAAAATAAAAATATATTGAACTGTGGCTTGTAAAAATCAGAATATTAACATGGGAAACTGACACTTGGCCAATATCCTGATCTGAAGTCTTACGTTCGCACAGATTTCTTGCTCACACCTACACGAATACACACAGCTCCACAGCCGGAACAACAGCAGACAGGCACAGACGTATAAGCAAGGTTCCTATGGTCCCTTAAGTTTTTAATTGAGTTGTTTCACTACACTCAAATAAAGCATGTCTTCACAAAGAAATATAATAGCTGTTCACGCCCATGGAATTACACTGATTATAGGAATGCAGATCAATAGTCAAAATACTGAAAGAATGGAAAGGAAAATACTGAGCCAGCTTGGGGAATCTAGAAGAAGGGTATGTTCTATCTTCAAAGTAAAAGTATCGTGGATTTTTTCCTTCTTCAGCAATCCAAGTCTAAATGAACAAACAATAACCTCTTCAGATGTGGCTCCCCAAAAGGTCTAACTAGTGAAATCAGCTATGAGCCTTCAGTATAACTTACCACACTTCACATTACGTGCTGTGGCTCTGTAAGAGCAAGTCTTTCTCACCCAGAATGCAATTCAACTATAATGCAAGTGTGATTTCTTCCACAAGTGGCATAAAGCAGAGTAATATTAGGGCAGGTATAGTGCACCACTCTCCAATGGAATGGCCAAGCTCTCTCTCTAATATATTTATATTTATATTTATATTTATATTTATATTTATATTTATATTTATATTTATATTTATAAATAAAAATATAGACAGGTATATATGATTATTCATTGCCCATATCCTGTAGTGAGGAAAAAAGTTACTTTTTATATTTTGACTGACATGAGCATCCTGTCTCATCTCAGGAGCCAAAAAAGCATCTTGAGCAGTAAAAGCTGGCAATGCTTGGCCTGCAGCCAGAGTTCCATTGACCTTGAGCATGAGAACTGGTGGGAGATTCAAATATTCGAAGGTGCCTGTTACACAGTGCCGGGTTGGAAACCTAAGCAACTGTCAGAGTATGTATGCAATTACCATCATAATACATGCTCCATTTAAGAAAAATCTAAATGCATCTTTGGCTTAACAATAACTTTAGTGAAATTTAAACACATTTGGTGGATTCCCAAGAATTGAACAACTTTAAGCAAATTTTTATATTTTATATGATAATTCACATAAACTACGAGTGATCACAAAAGAGGGAAGTAACATAATGGTACCATAATGAAAAATTTCATGTGTAGTAAACTAATAATAGTTGCTTCTTTCACTGCATCTTTTTCTCTTGAGAACATTTTAGTTCAATTGTTAGATTTGTTTTCATTAATACAAGCAATACAGATTGCTTTCTCCTTAATCGTCTGCTTTAAAAACATAGTTATTTCTTGGAAAGTTAATGCTTCTAAAGTGAAGAAGAAACCTGTTTACAAGTCATGCAGGCATTTGCACAGCTGATCTGTTCATCTGCCTTTAGTGTCTCTTTGCAGTATCACAAACAAAAACAAAAATAAAAATAGGAGTGGTGAGTGAAAAAAAAGAGAAGCCACAATCAAACACTCATGAACTTGGCTATTAAAGAAGTTAGAATGCTATTTGTTGTATTTCAATGTTATAAAACAGAACAGTAAGGCAAAGGGTAAACACACAGCAATCAGTTGGAAATCTATTTAAGCAAAACAAAACACAAGCTGGCAGATGTTGCCTTAATGACTGAAGAACTTGCTTTGGCTGAACTATTGCCAACAGGCAAAGTGCAATATTGCTGCTGCTTGGCTGCCTGTTGTTTTACCGATCTGGCTCATGGGAAGGAGGGTTCACATTTTTCACACCGACACACAATTTTGATATTAATGGCTAGTTATAGGTAAACCACATCAAAACAATGTGAGCCACTTCTATTTTTTCTTCTTAAAAGAAAATATGCACAAAATAATTAAGCCATTTGAATTAAGGATACAAGGGTATGAAACAAAAATCTTTAGCAGTATAGTTTCTCTTGGCATTCAAGAAATGAATAAAGCATTGATAAAATTATTTCTAAAAACATTGGAGAAATGGTAAAAATCCTTTGGAATATATTTTTACATCATTGCCAGGCCACTGAATCACCAGAGCATTATTTGCTTGTGATCTAGACAAAAGTAATACTCAGAGATATACCTGAAATTGTTGCACACTCAGCTCAATGGAGAGCCAGTTTTTCTTGTAGATTGTGTTCTACTCAGAGCAAATATTATCTTACAGGTCAAAAAAAACCTCGAAAAATAAAGACAATTTGTTGAGAGCTGAAGTGAAAAGAGAAGGAAAAAAAAAACAAAAAACAAACAACAAAAACAATGAAAACAAACAAACAAAAACTCAACAGGACAATAGAACAAAATGCAATCATTAAATTGGCGTTTAAGTCATTCAAAGGCCCACAGAATCCATCTTCTCTTTCCACAGAATTGCTTAATGAAATACATCTTTAGGATGTTCTTTCAAGACCTCACTCAGGAGCTTCTCCATGGCCAAAAAGCTTGAGTACTGCTTGGAACTAACAGAAATCCACAGGTGCAGAAGGGCTCTCAAGTTCAAGCTTTTTGCTAACCTCAGCTAAGTCCACATTTATCAGGTTTTCACAAAATACAGACAGAAGCTTATCAACTACTGTTTGCAGCACACTTATTTTTCAAGTTCCCAAATCATCGAAAGTCTTGTGAAAATCATATACAAGCTACTGAATTAAAGTATTAGAAAAGTAGCAAAGCACTGTAGCCAAAACCTATGAAATTTTCGTTTTCCAGTTATGTATACGAGCTTAATCCTATATTTTTCTATTTCATCTGTTTCTTATTTAAACAGGTTCTTAATTCAGTTGCAAGCCTATTTCAGAAAAAAAAATGCTGTTAAAGTGACTCATTCATATAAATATTGACTTCACAAAAATTAAACAAGGTTTGAATAAATTTTTGTGGATTTAAGTAACTTCCACAATGCAAGATCTTCTGAGTCTACTGAATATTTAACTAAACAAATTTTCTGACTTTGTTAATAGACTTTAATTAAAACATATTAAAAAACCTAATTCAGTACTAGTTTCTGTTATAAGCTAAAAAATCTTAATCCAAGAAACTGATTAAAACAACTTTAATTTTTATGCATCTTATCTCATGTACAATGATATAAAACTCTTTTACAACTACAAAGAAAAAGTCATTTTTATCTGAAAAGTATTCTGATTTTATAGATTGCATATTGGATGATTCATGATTGGGTGACAAGCTGCAAAAATTGCTTTTAGTAAGAAACTGTTATCTAAACCAAACACTGCAAGACTGTGAAATGTAATCAAAAATGTGATCAAGGATCTAATAAAAACTTCCTAACCTATAGATTTGCTTCAAAGCTACAGGATAGCATTTGTACTTTGAGACTGTTTCAATAGGATACGTCTGTCATTTTCAGACTCAGTTTGCGACTCCAACAACATCACTATAGTGATTGTGATGCAAAGATAGTACATTGAAATATGATACACTTCATTTTAAATGGTTAAAATACATAATCTATCAACTGAAGTTAGCTGGAAACTGCTTACAGAAGAGGAAAATTGGAAGAAAGCAACTTTTTATGTGAGAATTAAACGGCATTCCAAAGACACATCTAAAAAATATGAAAGAAGAGTCATCGTCATTCTTTACCTTTCTAACTATAACCACATCATCTTCAAAACTTTCATCTCCTATGATCTCCAACCAAAGCTGAACAATGGATGTTAGTGAAGTTTAACAACAAACCTAAAAACAGAATGTATGTCCTACCTCTTATTAATGGCAGCCCATGTTGCGTTAATGTTATCTGTCATCAGTTCTACTTTTCTGGTGTCATCTGCTGAATAATCGCGGAGCAGCTTAAGTGCCATGTCATTCACCACATCTACATTTATTTGCCATTGTCGTATTTCTTTTGAAAATTGCTGAAGTAAAAAGAAAAAAAGAATAAACCTTAGATTATTGTAAAACAATTACACACATATTATGATTATTAGAAAAGCAGATGGACAAGTTATACCATCAATATAAAAAATAAAAGAAGGACTTCCTCAGGACTTCCTGATAGCTAAGGCTAGAGTCTTATTCTAAATGTTTGATTTTTTTTTTAGGTATAAGGCTATAGGACTACTGCTAATCTCTGAGGGAACTAAGCATCAGAAATCCTAAATGCCAAATAAAAAATGGCAGCTCAAATTGATAAATAAATATCAGAATGTAGATTTTTATATATATATATATATAAACACATGGATGCATTATTATATCTTCTATTTGTGAAAATGAATTATATCAAGACAGAAAATACAATGAAATAATATGTTAAGTCTAATTTTCTTTTTTGTAGTGTGAAATAACACTAAAGATTGGACGAATAATGCCAATGTTTTCACATCTATTTCTTTTTACATTTTTGTCTTAGCGTATTGTTTGTGTAATTAGTGCCATCTACTGGAACAGCACCAAATCTACAGTAAAGCCAAATTCTACTGGTAAGCCTAACAATATCTTTATAATGTTACTTTATGATTTTTTACTATTAAGAAAGCTTTTTATATCTTAAGCATTCCTTCCATTCCTTCTTTCATCCGTCTCCTCTTTGTCTTCTCCCTTCTGCGCTGGTCCCTTCATCTAGGTCAGCAGTCTTCGCTACAGCAGGAATCATTCAGCCAGAAACCAGATCCCATGCATCTTTACTGTTAGTCTTTTTCCTCAGAGAAAATTTCCTTATAAATGCATTGAATCCATGTATTCAATCCATAATGTGTAACAACAAAATGAAAGAGCAAAGAGAATCGATTGTGGACTTGTATTTTTGTACTAGGCAAAACTACAACTAGGCAATCAATGGGACAATGCAAATGAAAGAAACTGGTTGAATTTGCCAACAGAAACACTAAGTTGCATGCAAACATTAGAACCTATCTACAAAAAATAAGCAGTTAAGGCTTGATTCTCTTTATTGGCGTGCTTTAATACTCAAAATTAGGAAATCTCTATGAAGAAAAAATTGCTTTTCCCTCTCATTCTCCTAAAATGGTACTCCTCTTAAAATCCTGTTTTGGTTCTGATAATGAATTCCCTACACAGAGCTGAACTTAAACATGCAATCCTTGATTAAATGGTCTAAGCACTAAATATAAATGAATTCATTTTGAACATTTTTGTGTGCATATGTTTTCATTTCAGTAAGTTGATTTTGGTTAAGATTGATTTGGTTAAGATTTAAGTCCCTTCCATAACTTGAATCTGAACACACGTATTTCCTCTCTTACCCATGTTATTTCTTCATGTTGTAGAATAGCAGTCCCCAATTAACTGTGCAACAGAGGACTTCAGACACCAAGACAGCAACCTATTTACACACTTTGATCCTGTTTTTATCAATACAACATTAGGAGGAGACTACAAACTCCATGAGAACCACCTGAACATGTTGTACAGTTGAGTTAAGCTAGAGCTGCCTAAACAATTTTTATAAGTTATTCTCTCCTGCTAAGTATGGAGTTGTAGTCAGGAGAGCTGAACTCTAGCATTCCTTTGAAAAAGATACGGCAGGTGGTGCTCTAGAAGTAGTTTCTTAATCCCTTCCCTGGCATAATTATATATGCTAAATACATAGCTGTTAATATTTACACACATAAAATCTATACAAGCAAAATTAAATAAAATCTACAAAAAATATTGTTTCAGGTTCGTAGGTCTTTTATAGCAAGTATCCATTCTGTGGTTACATCTATTCATATTTATCATACACTACCTTTCTCTCCATTTCACATTATGTATGCATACTGCTATTTTTTTCTAGCCAGTTTTTCATCAAACTGGCTGTTCACTGCATTACAAAGAAAAGATACCTCAAGATTTTTTTCTGTATTGTAACTAATGGCCTATAAACTTTACTTCAAAAATAAATTTTGTCCAGTCCCACACAACATTAATGACCTTATAAAACCTTCTAAACCCAGTTTTACAATAAAAATACAGAAAGATCCATTATATGGCTATTTCCAAAAGTGTTGATTCTCACCATTAACTTCAGAATTAATCCATTAAGTTCCTGACATTACAACATTAGATCATCACTCAGAAAAGAAACTATGGATATAGAGAATTTTTTAGACAGAAACAATTTGTATTTTCTGCTTTACTGGAAATTCATGTGTCATTTTTCACTAACTTCGAGGAGCGTATGCCTTGTTTCAACTCTAGTCTTTGCTCATACACTGAGAACAAAGTGTTGAGGTAAATGTTTTAACTGTCTGTCCTGCCAGATGCCCATTAAATTCTATCTTACATAACTGTAATGAATTTTTTTATAACTGAATTCATGACTTTTTTTTTTTCCCTTTTCCTTATTATATTTTAGCTCTCATTTACCTTTAAGCTATTTGGGAATATATTTTCTTTGTTTATTTATTAAGGAAAATGTTTCTTTATCTAAATTTCCTTGTGACATTTTAAAAAAAAAATTTCTTTGTTTTGTCTGTCTCATCACTGGAATTTGCTGAGTTGATTAAAAGGCTTAAAGAATTAGGGCTGTGCATTTATCATGTTACTTAAGTATAAATTCATTTTTAAGTTTTAATTAGAAGGCACTAGCTGATGTTATTAAGAAGAAAGTCTGTAATTAAGAATCCTTGATTAAAAACAAGCACAAAAATTAGAGATGGGCTTTATTCTATCCCAGCATTGCCCAGTGGAATAAAATAAACCATGCACACAAGTTCAAGTATAGCAATATGTATGTACAGCATCGTCCAATTTTGAGCATGTGAATTCCCACAATGAGCAGGTACATATCACAAACGTAGAAAATCAGGCTGTCTTCCTGTCCTTTTTCAGTAATCTATAGCATGTCTTATTTATATATCTAAATTAATTTTTTTCATCAAGGATTTCTATTTCAGTGTCTGCAGCATATTACTGACATTAACTTAATTGTTAATAGTTTCAGTGAAATTAAAGCAGTATGCTCTCAGCCCTGGAATAATAAAAAACCACAGAATGCTGAGACTGTACTTCAACTTACAATGCTACACAGAGAGTAGCAAGAGTTACCAGTAATGTTTCAAGGAAAGGTTAAATAAGCTTTGGCTATAAAGCTAACCTGCTAGTCCCCTACCCCTCAGCTTTCAAAATAGGTGAGGGCAGGCAATATAATGTCAGTCTTATTCGCAAGCCCAGTGCATAGATTTCCCTCCTGGACTATGCCAGTGGAAGGCTGCTTGACATCTGAGTTGCAGCAGAGAAGGAGATGTCATCAGTTTCCCCTTTAGGTGACCAGGAAGTAGGTGGTCAGTGAAGGAAAAGAACAATGTCTTGTCTCCATCCTAACCTGCTTCACCTAGGCCATCCCAGCTAAAATGTTTCACAGAGAGACAAGATGTCTCAGCAGCTCTTCCAGAAACAAGGCGTCTAGGAGAGAACTGGCAATCCTACTGGCTTTACATTTTTAACCTAAGCTTAGTACCATATTAAGAAGAAACTAGTTTGACACTAACCTATGTTCAGATGACTTGGGGACTGAAAAGATCAGAAGTGTACTGTGTGTACTATTTATACACATATAACCTTCAGCCTGCTGAGTTAACCATCTGCAGTCATCACTGAATACGCAATAACAAACAGGATTTTAAGGCTAAAGACTCTCTCTGGCTAGAATGCCATATTCTGATTCTCCATTCCTAATCCCTATTTCAGTCTTGAATATCAAACTAAAAGAGAAAATGAAAAAAATTCCGTAATCCTTAGCAAATTAGCTCTGAATTAAATTCTATTTCAAAGGAATCATAGTTTTAATTAGCATCTACTCTTTACTCATTTCCTTGTCTTTTAAATGTCAGCAAAGAGTGTGTCAAATTCCTTTAAAAATCATTTCTGAGCAAATACAAGCTAGTTACATATTTTAGTTTTATGCTGAAATTGTAAAAAATAAAAAATAAAAAGATTAGTATTGTTGAGTGTGTGGCTAATAAATCATTTATAACGATACACTAACAGAAAAAGCAGAAAAACAGAAAAGCAAAATAGAAAAGCAGTAGCACAAACACCGGTTCAAAGTTCACTTAGAGCAGAGGAGAACTTTCACATTGACTAAGTTGTCTTCAGACAGACGTATAATATCTAGCAAAAATCAGAAGAACACTTGGTGACTATTTTATCATACCAATTTGTGCTGAGATACAAATTTGAAAAAATGAATATGTCCGAAGAATTCATTTAAGACTCACATTGGCCTCTCTCTTTCTCTCAACAGAAATTAATAGAAATGACAGCTTTGTTTTCGTTGGTGTAACAGCAAGTCAAAAGCTGGTATATTTACTCTACTTATACAGGGGACAGCATCAAAATATATGTGCTTGGCACAGAAGACCAGAAAACATTTATTCTGAGGACTTGATATATTTCTGGGTCCTTCGGTTTCTATACTAGCAGTCAGAAGAAACATAAAGCTGTTAAATTCAAATAAGATTTCAGTTTTGCTTAGAATTCACGACCCCTTATCTCAAGGATGAACACAACAACTGACGCTGTCACATTTGAGAAGCTTTCATGAGGGAATTGACACTGGAATTACTGGCAGACAAAGATAATTCCTCTATGAAGCCTTGTGAAAAAAAAAAAAAATTAAAAAAGAAAAAGAAGATTCTCTAGGACAGAGGAGAATATTTTTCAGACTTGTGGGAGAAAGGATAGGCAAGATAAACAAATGAACAGAAACAAGTCTGGAACAGTAGAGCCTGTTCATATCATCATGAGGACAGGACAAACTAAGTTGAAGACAAGCCATGAACTTGATCAGTTTTAACAGTTAAATTATAATTATAGTGTAATATATGTACCTGGACACAGCATGTAACATTAAATTCAGACTGGGACAGGAATGGCATAATATACTGAAACCCTAACTGCTGCTTCACTTTTATAGAAGTAAAAAGTATTTGCACATATTCTTTCAAAAACTCTGTTCATGCAGATATACATTCTTTGAATGAGTATGCTAGCATACTTTCTCTATAACTTCAGGGATGGAGGAGAAAAAGACATTCTTATTTCTCTCTTTAGAGTACGTTGATCCAAAAATATAATAATTTTTCATAAAGCATACACTCTTAGATGAACCTCATCTAAATCTCATTTTTTTAAAAAAAAAAAAAAAGGCACACATGAAAATGACGTTTAACCAACATTTTCAATTATTTTCTTGGTTATGTAATTTGTGTTTGAGACATAAAAAGCTCCAACAGAGTGACATAAGATTGTTTACACAAAACTGTTTTTTTGATAATTGACTTTTTGCAGAGGTAGGACATGGACTTTGTCAAAGCTTTTTT
>WBMW01001277.1:157789-190388 GCA_013396635.1 Penelope pileata | reverse complement strand
TTTTTTTTTTTTTCCCCGTAAACAAAACATTGGGAAGAAGCCAGAGCTCTATCTCTGCAGAAGGACAGTGACAAATGGGAGTCCTCTTCGCTGAATGACAGTAGTATACATAATCTCTAACTCTCCAATACATTAGTGAGCGATTGCCCTTGTTTAGCATAATCCACCTTTCTCAAGCAATGACCCTTATGATACAATCTTAAATAAGAAAACTTAACCACTTCCCAGCCCTAAAGCAAGAAGATGAAAATTTTTATGCTTCCTACAGGCAAAGAAAAAAGAAAAAATAGTTGATTTTGTATTTACTTCTAAATATCATAAATGCAATGATTAACTGATGATTGAGATAGCTGAATACCAATCATGGAATTACGCACATACTCTCTCTGGTAGCAAAACCAGTTGTTGAGGACTTCATTCCACCATACTTTACAGTGATTTATCACCATTAAGGCAAATAAGACTGATCAAGTCCACAAACTTTAACTAAAAAACCGAGTGCTAGGAGTTAAAATAATAATAATAATCTGAGGGGCAGGAGAGGAAAACATATCAGAAAACATTTGTGTGACTATTCTTCCAAATAACTAAAAGGTAATGTTCCATTAACATGAAGGCAGGAGCCAGGTTAAAAGGCTGATCAACTGGTTGGTTTCAATCTTGTTTTTCCTCAAGCAGAAAATGAGATATTATTAAACTGAAACAGCTGTTCCAAAAATTTATTCAAGAGAAATGTCACCAAAGTATGACTATTCCCTTAACAAGAAACTTAAAAGCTGATGCAAGTTAAGGTGTATCCTGCATTGCTACTTGAGGTATAGTTCAGCTACATAAGTTAACTGAGGTGCACATTTTAGCACCTAAAATGTGACAATATATTTGCTACAGACACAAAATCAGCTATTTCAGATTATTTGCAATTAATAACCCTGCAAAAATGCTTGATTTTCAAAATAGCTTTTTGCAATTTTTCATCTTCTTTACTTATTTTAAGTACCTCCAAGCAATCTATACAACTTAATTGTCAATGTAGACAGGTATACCAATAAATACTACAGTCTACAGTCTGCAGTTCCAGTGCCTCAGCTAAGGCTAGGGTACAGAAGAAATGAGAAATACTTGTGTTAAAGTATTTTCTTTTTTTTTTTTGCAAGATCAGTCAGCTATTTCCTGTGACTGACAAGACCAATTTAATTCAAGAATTATGTGACACACATTTTAGACTTTGTAGGTTAATTTCCTGCTATTTTTTTGTTGAAAATGGGAAGGAATAAAGGACGTATCTTCAAGGTTCACCGTTTAATATTCTGAGGACATTTTCTTTAACAATCTAGCTAACACAAGCAGAAATATTTTCAATCATATCAACATTTTGATTATTTATCTTAATTTAAATTCCTATTTCTTAGTAGTGACCTTAAGCTCAGTGTTCTGCTTTTTCAGAGCTTCCATGGTATAGGAAATTTCTTTCCACGATTCAAGCTTTGCTTTTGCTTGTTCAAGAACCTGCTCAGCTTCTTGTTTAGCTTCTAGCCACTGTGTTGAATCCTTTAACATCTCATGAAGTTGCTGTCTCCGGCTTTGGAGATGTCCATGCACTTCATCCCACTGGTTCTGTATCTTTTCAACTGGTGAAACAGAAAGGGGAAAAAAAAAAAGCTGAGTCATTTAAATTTTTTTTTTTTTTTAAGGAGTAAATATTTCTGGAATTTACCATGTTAGATTAGAAGAGTTCTTGTACTTTTCAGCTGTAATTTCAACTAGGTTCAGTTTGATAAAGAAGAGCAGATAAACTGTTGTGGGCCACAAAGCATGATACTATGGTGCACATTATGTGTTTTGATGCACATGGAGACAGAAATGCCAGGTTAATGACTCAAAAAGCATTAAGAAATAGAATCACATTTGAGAAATAGGAGCAGCAATCATCTTTCATTCTTACCAAATCAACTCAAGGCTTAATCTTTCTGAGGAACAAATCCTTTAGGAACTTCAGCAATTTTGTTTTAAGATTTATTGCAAGATATAATTAATGGTTACACTTCCTAATTCATTGAGGCAAATGTTAGCAGACTGCAAAGGCTGTCCAAAACACTATTGGAAAGAAATGTGATCGCGGGGAACTCAATAATCACTATAATCACTGACAGTGATTGTTGGCTAACATCCGGCATCATACTAGTCTATAGTAGCATAGTAAATCTGCTAGGTATAGCACCAGGGGACCTAGTCTTCCAACCAGGCAAGTTTGACTTAAAAAAAAAAAAAAAAATCAAAAATACACAAACCATAATATCTTTGCCCTATAGGAAGGAATAGTCACTTTTTAAAAATGTTTACATTTCCTGAGTTCAGTCAGCACAAACTACATTCTCATTATTTTTCTTGAAAAGAGCCTCATCACCCTAAAAATTCACTGGCCTTCTAGGGAGGGAAAAAGAGATTCCTAGAGTGCTTGAAAGAAAATGAGATTACTGTTAAAACCATAGATCCAACACTGCATCTCTCATTGCACAGTAGATTCCAGACTGTAGGAATAGGCTAAAGGGATAAGAAATGCTTCAGCAGGGACAGGAGACGTCCACCTATCAGTGCTTTTCCTTCTTCTGGAAGAAGGGATAAAGATCTTTGTATGGACTCAGCTGATGTTTAGAGAAAGGGAAGAAAAATGGTCAGCATCCCCTGCTCGTGCTTAGGGAAAAAGTCTGTGAGTACGCACACGCGGCAGTATATTCAAGTCAAAGGAAACACAAAAGGAAATGAGGAAAAGGAATGGGAAAAATGAAGGACAAACAGAGCAAACTAAGAATAGTCTGGATAGCGGATTTCTGCTGTAAGCTTCAAGGTATATCTGAAACTACAAAGAGACTGTGGTCTACAGGAAGAGTGAATAACAGAAGTATTCTTAAACTGCTCAAATAAAATCTTGGTGCCATGGCTAGAGTATGTGGCTCAAGGATTGTGCTGAAAGTTTAGGGGACAAAGAATGCCTGAACACTTTCCTCAGTTTCATTGGCATATGGACAACAACAGTCAACCAATTTCTTTCAGATAACTACTCCAGCTCCTTCCCCATTAGACACTGAGTCTCACAGTATGTTATCTTGTGATTTCTGATGGCCTGGAGATTTTGGTCAATAGAGCTCACAAAAATGTAATAGCCTGTTTGTTGCAGTTGTTAATAAGGGAACTACAAAAATCCCACCTATTTTTGTTTTATTGTAAATTTTGTTCTGTTTTTGTCTTTTTTTTTTTTTTTTTAAGAATTCTGAATGTCATATTTTGTGCAATGGCACTGAAACATATAAAATTCTTTCTCTGACTAGATGCTGACTGGAATAAGCTGATGAAAAAGAAAATACTTAAATGTAGATAGCAGCGAGGAACTTCACTACTAAATTCTGCTTGCCTATAGCCTTGAAAGGGTAACTTTTGCTGTCAGAACCTTACAAAACCCTGAGGGTTTCAATGAATATATGGGATTCAGCAGTCGGAAAACAATTTGTTCTAGAGCTCAGTCAATCGGAACCATGGAAGAAACCCTAGAAATAAGAAACACAGTTCCAAAACCAGAAACATAAAAGAATTGATGGCATGTGAGTGACGCAGTTGCTCCAGAAAAGAATGTGCCTAAACCTCAGAGAAATAAAGAAAAAAAATTGATCATTACTTCCTATTCTGAATTTAAGGTCTTCACTATGTTATATTCAAAAAATAAACAAGAATACATAAAACAAAAACGTCAACAGACAAAAGCTATTGCAGGCTATTGCAAAAACTACAAAATATTCTGAAACCTAGATGAGAACATTCAATATTGCTAAAAAAGTAGTATTTGGCCAGAAAAAGTAATGTAATTGCTCTTACTGTAGTCTAGATCACAATAGCATATTACTGATCTCAGACACTAAAGTCCGTCTTTTACAGTATGTTTCATTGTACCCACATACTGCAATGGCTACACATTGAAAACATCTAGGCAGGCAGAATGAATGTGGCTCCATGTGCACTGTTAAAATCATTGAAGTAAAAGGATTTAAAATAACTAGTAACAATGTCACAAGTCTTTTTTCCTACAGTTCAGTAGCATCTGAAGCACCTCAGTTTACGTTATTTATTACACTTAAATCTTGTGTCTTCAGCATTTTAAAATTTAAATCTCTTTTTTAGTGTGGTACTGCTTTGTATCCAATATTCTTCCTCTTTATTTATTTATTTAATTTTGGAAACAGAACAGTATCTTTATTCTAAGAGTCAGTGTTTGAAACTATCGCAAGAGGATTCTTAGTGATTCAGTATTGCATTTTATTTACCAACCAATCTGCAAAGAGAAAATATGAAAAATAAAAGACAGCATTTTCTACACAGACTTAAAGAAATGAAATAATTTAAATTTGTTTTATCAGTCTTAATTGCCATTATTTGAATATATAAACAAAATAATATTTCACAATTAACAAATCTAAATTGAGTATCATAAAGACAAAATACACACAACAAACAGAAATATATGCCATGTCTAAAATGACTACCAAGTTCAATACTACCATTAGCCTCTTACAGTTAATAAATAAATTTTATAGACACTACCAATGGTAAACTCAACAGAACACACAGACATAGTCACAGTATGCTTACCCAAACCAGACAAGCATTTTGCTAATAAACTGTACAAGATACATGCTGCATGAATTAAACCTGGTGGGACTTTTTCCATTTCAGGTAATTTCACAACCATACATTTGCTAATCACAGTGATCCACCTGAAGTTCTCATTTTACTTGACATACACAAGTTTTGCATTTGTTTACAGCAAAGTTTCCCAGCAAGGCTCCAGTTACTTCCAGTCCAACACTAAAGTCTCTCAACAGAATAATTTAGTGATATGGTGAGATTTTACCACTATGTAATTTCAAGATTGCTATTAATTTTTTTTCCATCACTGTTGTTCACTAGCTGTTAATGACTACATAACTAAGATGGACATTCTGCTAAACTATCCACAGGTTTAGTAAAAGTTATTAGAAGAATAACACCCCCCCCCCAAAAAAAAAAAAAAGAAAAAAAAAGCATTTCAAGCAATCAAACACAAGATAACAATTTAAAATCTGTTTATCTTTGATTTAGCATGTTGAAGAAAAAATCTTGGTGAAGAAGGCTGCTGACTTAAGATTCAATTCTGCTTATTTACAAAATCTTGTTACACTTTTTTTTTTAGTACAATATTTATATAGAGAAACAACAAATAAATCATTTTTTCTCTATTAAGAGTTCCTGTTATTGATAGGACAAATATAACTCTGCTCCCAGAGAGAGTTCACTTCGTTGTTTTGTAAGACAACAACAGTAAAAACTACAGAAAAGAAGTTTGAGAAGAAGCTGTCAGTCACAGGATAAATAACATTCACGTTACTGTACAGTATCTTTAGCCTATGCAATGAAGAAAAAAGGGAATAATTCTGTGCAAGTTAGATAAATACGATAAATCTAATATACACTCCAAAGAAGTGAACAATTAAACAAATAGTAACAGAATTTGCCAAATAGAAATCTTTCATTTTCCTTGTCCAAGAGATCATTCTAAATTGCACTTATTTTGATCTGTAGGAGAGCATCTTTCAAAAGCATTGTTGTCAATATATTGACATTTTCCTACAAAAGTAGTATTTTCACTGCAAGTTCACACATTTTAAGGCTGGTGGGAGTAATACAGTTGTTCAATCTGACCTCCTGCAGAATATAACCACAGGACAGTAGAATTATGGGCAGTTGTAATTCACGTTTCCAAAAGAAGCTACTGATATTCTCTGATATTCCCTAGCTGAAAAATGAAAACCTTTTCATGTGCATCTGTGAATGTTTCAATTTACTTACACCTTGCAACAATGATCATGATGAAAATACATACTCAGCTTAAAATCTAGCCAATTCCGGAAAATGATTTATGAATAATTTCATATTCTTGTCATAATATCCTGAATTTTTATTTTTTCCCTCTCTTTTGTAGCAATATGAAACACCCCATGCGCTGAAAGAAAAATTAGTATCTGAGATCTTCATTCTTAGGGGACTGAGTATCCTTTAAACATGACAACCTTACAGAATGGGCTGTCACTGTTGAACAGAATGAAAACATAAAGAAGAAAGAAAAAAGTTCACATTCTTTATCAACTGTAAGAATTTCAGTTGTCAGCGTAAGTATAGCAAGTTAAAAATTGGTGAAGTCACTCCACTGCATTGACAAAATGTTGCTACAGACTGGAATACAACCCTGATCTTAACGGTCATGTGACCGCAAGCACAACACATTACATGACAGTCCATGGACCAGGCACCACTACAAGTAGAAGACAGTAAGACATAGTATGAGGAGCTAAACTCAGTACATTGAGACTGTATCACTTGAAAATGCTGAAAACACACAAAAAAATGTAGCTATTTGGGGATTACAGGCTAAAAACTGCCTATGCCCAACACTGAAACTGGTTGCCCAAGAAGAATACTACTTCATAGTCTATCATACAATATCCCTTGACAAAAGGATGCTGATTCTGTTCTTATGAACATTTGTGACTCTTAGAAAGACCGGTCTAATGAGAACATTTTGATGGTAGATGCAGAGTTCAACTAGGATAATTTTAAAACATTTCTTTTTTTAAATGCTGAAATACTGAAGGAGTCACACGAACATCTACCAACTTGCTGCCTGTAGGCTATCATTATGGAGTGGAACTAGGTAGGGAGGAGTACACTGTAGAGAACAGTTGGAGCCAGCCTACTCAGACAGCAATTTAAACTTCATCTGTCCTTAGCTTTTCTTGTAAAGAGGTATTTCTTTTAACTTTTTTTCAGATACTTACACAAATCTTTCTTCTGAAATGATAGCCTTAGAAAACTATCACACTTTTAACAAAATATGAAACAATAACTAATAATTTGCCATCTGAGACATCTTTGTGCATTCCTTAGTTGGTCAGTAATGTGATGAGAAGATTTAGTCAATAAACCAAAAACTAATGGTGGAGTGGCAACTTAGTCTTTCTAGCTTAATGTGAATTCTCTCATTTATGCCATCAAGATCCCAGATGTTGCTTTGATGTACCACAAGTCTACCGAAGTATTTATAGAAAGATTAGTCCTTAACATAATGTGTAGTGCCAGATTAAAAACAAACAAACAAAAAGCCTATGGCTTCCAAAAAAAGTTTGGCATAACAGAAAGTACGTATACAAACTAAGTTGCATAATGAACAAGTGAATGAATAATATGTATTAAGGAGGAAAGAACTGATCTATCCTTCTCTGCTACTGTGCAATTCTAGTTTCTAAGCACAGATGAAAAAAGATCTTAAAAAGGAAAGTACGAAGCAGAAGCACTCAGAGTCTTCAATCACCTTTCAAGAGTGATGAAGAACAACAAAAATGCACCTGAAAGACCTGACAGGGCATGAATGCCCTACGAGAAAAAATGTTAACTTCCTACACTTCCCAGAGGTGAAGAAAGATAAGCAATAAGGAAGATTTCAACAGAGTTATATGCTTTTTTATTCCCAGTCACTGTAGGTCTATAGTTTAACTTTGCTTCTTTCGGTTAGGGTAAGCCTATTTTTCTTTTATCTTAAAATCACTTCTGGTAAAAAAGCTGTTTCCATATGATCAAACTAATGAAGGTCACCCTGTTCCTTTGAAAGTGTCAAATGAAACAGAATGAATTGAAAACTGTCAAGTGGTTTCCACTAAGCACCAAGTGAATAATTCTTCAGCACGGTGAAGCACGCTTTATACCTTGCTATACGGAGTGGGAGTTAGAGACCAGACTAAGCTGGTAGCACATCTAAAGAAATCAGTTTCTTATAACGAGCAGTAAGCAACTTCCATGACTGAGCAGTGAGAAGGGCATGCAAGAGCTTATTATTTGGAAAATAAGTCCTTCAGAGTGCATTCACTGGATTGTCAAATTCTGATGAAAGTATTTATATATATAACAGTTATCACCTTTCACATGCAAGTTTTCATGATCTTTTTTTCACTAAATAAAAAAGGGAACAGATCATGGTGTTCATGAAGTGGAAGACCATTTGCTTTCCATTTTTGAAATGTTAAACAGTCTGTAGAATTTTGATGTGAGAAATCAGCACTTAACCCAAAGAGAAATAAGATTCATCAGGATTTAGTATGAAATAGTATCAAACCTAAGTGTAGGTTTGCTAACAACAACAACATATGTATATGCCTATATATGTAAGTATCTGCTAGGGAAATAGATAAACAGATTAAGGAACGAACTGATCCCTCTTCATTGCCATCAGAGCTCTAAATAGAGCTGGACATTTATGAAGAAATGGAGGGCCCCAGCTGTCCCAGTCAGTCCCTCTGATCAGCTCGGCATCACTGCCCAGGCAGGGACTCTGAGATTCTTATGCAATTGCAGCAGCAGGGTGCATATGGACAAGCCACCAGGAGACAATTAACTTATTTTTTTCTTCACAGGCCCACATATTTGGATGATAACAATTTTAACTTTTCAGTAACATTGTGCTAACTGAAAACCAAAGGGTTCCCTTGCTGGAATGATTTCATCATCTTTCAAAATGTCTGTTTTATTTGTTTTCCTTCATTGTATATAGAAAATAGCAACTGTATGACTGAACTCCAACCTAAAAATGTCTGCTGTCTTTGCTACTTTCTTACAGCTTCCTCATGTAATTACAAAGATTCATATCAGGTATAAAAATGACATTTAGAATGATGGAATGTACCACAAACTGAAGCTACAGGATTATGACTAATCTGATTACTTAGATGACTAGTTACTTCCATTTAAAATTTATAAGAAAGTTTTCAAAGAATGGAAAAAATCACTGATATCTGTCTTAAGAATATAATCATTAATTAGAAGTGATTAGGAGTTTTAATATTTATCTTTTTATCTATCCTAGTATTCATGTTTTTATCTATTAAAGTATCTGCTAATATTTTTTCTAGGCATTTGGTTATTTAAGCTAGCGGTAAGAAAATAAATTACAATTACGAATCTAATATCTGTTCATGGATGATAGCATTTGTAATAATCACTCTACTTACAAAATATTTTTAAAAACTTTTTCAGGAGAAATATGACTTGTCTGTGACTGCATTTAGAAATGGGACATTAAATTAATGAAATGATATTTTACATTCTCTAAACATAAACAAGAATGCTATTAGCATTACTAAAGTACATTGGCTTTCATATACTACAATTTTCCTATACTTTCATACTTATTCATGCAAAAACATTATGGTATGTATGGTAGTTTAAGTCTAGAAATGTGTGAAATTCATTACTTTCCTAATGAAGCATACAGGCAATGAATTTAAGAATTCTTACTACCACCTAACTTTGTGATGCCACTTTACATTCATATTAAGACTTTTCCCTTCCCTTCCCTTCCCTTCCCTTCCCTTCCCTTTTTTACTGCCAGCAGCATACAACTGAGTTTAGATGGAGAGTTGCTTTTCAAATGTGTTTGCATTTGTTAATCTGTATACCTATTTGCTTTGTTTTTGATTTAACAGATTCAGCTCAAAGTGTATTGGCAAGACTGTGGGATATCTTAAGTACCAAAATACCTAGGAAAATTAAAATATACTTTAGGAATTCTAAGAATGTGTGAATATCAGTCTCAAAGTTACTGAAGCAAAGTTTTGCATAGTTTATATTTCTGTTTTCTTCTTCTTCAAGAGAAAACCACCACTCTTCACAAAAGCTGTAAACTGAAAATACAAAATTTAAAGACTGCAATTGGCAATGATACATTTTATAATGAATAAACTGCAAATCTCTTCCTTCTGCTATTCAACATTAAATATTATTCAAGCTGTCAGAATAACATCATTCAAAAGCTAAACTTTTGTTTACTGTAGCTCTCAAAGTCCAATTCTTTGCCACCATAATACTTACTAATTAAGCTGCATCAGCAAGGCTAAATTGTCATACTTTATGCAATGCTGAGTAAGAAGCATCGTGGCTCCCAGTCATTGCATTCGTTGGTCTTACCTCTGAGACCATCTGCTAGGCTACAATTGTATTCCAAGACTGGGAATTATGAACATAGACTACTATAAATCCTGTAAATCATTTACTGCACCTCTTGCAACCATGCCAAACAGTCAAACTGCTGTCTATCCCCAGCCTACACCTCTCAGCAGAGGTTAGCTGGGAGATAATTCCCAAGCTCCGCTTGCTCACTTACTCAACAGCTACAGAAAATGGAGTGCTGGCAGCAAGACTGAGCTTAGCTCAGGGGAAGAACCAAAAACAAAATAATAATAATAATAACCACTGTACTAGATCAAAACATTATAGCTTTGATTTTTGTTTTTGCTTTGAAAACACACTAAATTTCAAACTAGCAAAAAGTTATTTCAAAATAAAGTGGTAAACATTTTGAAATATCTCTGTGCTCTATTTTAAGTACGAATTTGGTACATTTAGTGAAAAGATCTGAACTGAGTTAATTTAATGCATTTCTCACTTAATAACAGAATTAGAAAACTATATATATTACTTATGAATTAGAATTAGTGAGATATCAAATATACAGCTTCCTCCATGTTGTCTTTTCAGACTAGAAATTCCAGTGTAGACAAAATAAAGACTCAAAAATAAAAAACATTTACACATCAGACTATGTATTATTCTAGCAACTAGGGCAAAATAGTTATTTCTTTCACAATAAATGTCCAGAAAGGAGAAAAGCATGACATACCACAATCATTCTAAAAACTGTATTTCTGGCCAAAACATAAATGAACTTATGCTTTAGAGCCATGATTTCAGTCTTTTAGGAAAATTACATTAATATTGAACTAAGTATTTGTACAGATGAGTTAATTCCTCAAGTCTTCTGCCTCTACCTGAGATTAACATTTCCTTATCTCTTATACCCCATTCTGTCTTCCAACTCACATTTACACCTATTTTCTACATACTCCAGATGATGCTGTCAGTCTGATGCTAGTTAATCCATACTTAGATTCCCAAGACATAAAATCTCTAATGGCCTGAAATACAAGACTACAGGACCTAAAATAGGCTAGAAAATGACATACTTTTTTTTTAATTAGCTCTCTATGCCTCTTTGTTGATATTCCCTTTGTTACATGGATTTTAACATTCATGAGACACTAAATGCCCTAAGCTTAATCAACTACAGACAAATGAAGAAACTTCAAAGTCAGTATTCTGACGTGACTGAAACACAGCTGATTTTGAACATAAAACACTGAATATTTTACTACAGAGCTCAACATCTTGCTTGAAATAAAGCACATGAAATAGAGAAAAATTATCCTGTGAGCAGATTAAACCAGTACTGTTGCCATCCTAATACACTTCTGCAGTGAAGAAAGCCAAGTATCATTGCACAAAAATCAGAATAATAATATTGAAAATGTAATAAATATTCTCTAAAGTTGTATCTCTTTGTCTGGAACATAGCACTCATTTTGACACTTAAGAAGATAAAGCAGACATAAACACAGTCTGACACTGTCAGCAAAACCTTCCATTGCATCGGCTTTACCTCTACCGCACAGAGATTCCCATCTAATTAAAATATAATGAAACCCTTTCTAAATTCTCTGTTTCAGTTTTTACGTTCTACCAAGCCCACTCAGATGCCACCGTTTCCTCACCATACAACAGGCCATTCAATGTCTACTCTCCCTTCCCATTACGCAGCAAGTGATTCACAAGATGGCTCTCTGACCATTCATTGTCTCACCTAGTATGCAACAGTCCTGCTGACACGAAAGATGAAATATAAGCAGAATTTTTATGCTCTATTTCCCCTTCCCTCCCTTTTTGGCAGGGTGAAAACTGACACAACCATATAAGGATTGTTACGCACTAAACACAGATCAAACAGCCTCCAAATTACACTTTTAGTATGCCTATGGTCCTGAAGACAGTAATAAAAGGAAATTATTTGAATTATCTACATAGACATACAGGTCACCATAAGGATGATTTGGTATACTACTTAACAAAATGAAACTACTAGCTGGTGCAACCACCCACCAAAGTCCTAGAATCTCTTTCACATGGGCTAAACCCATATTTACTCAGGTTGGACTTGTGAAGGAGCATCAGGGCTGTGCAAAACACTCTGTTCTTGTTTTATTCCCAACTCAAGCAAAACCAAAACCATGATAAATTTATATTGAGGACAGCCAAAGTAAAATCTGCAGGCCAAATGCATTCCAGAGTATTTAACTAGATTGTCTGAAAACAACCATGGGTTCCAATATACATTCTCCATGTATTGCATCCCTTTTAGAAAAAGAGATAGAACACAATGTGCACCAAAATCTGCATTTACCTGATATCACAGATTATGCGACAACTAAATTTAGTTTATAATCTCTACAAATAAGGTTATTTGTTTCCTATTTGCTCTATAATTACTACAGAAAATTATGGTCTGGCATAAGTGAATATATACTGTTCTGACACAGTTTTTGAAATAACTGTGGACAGTGAGTGTTGCCCATCACACTACGGATGAAATGTCAGTGGTGGAGTAATTTGACCACATGGATACTCCTTTTCTGAAAAAACTATCTTGTTATTTATTTCCATTTATTTTCGTTTTGACTAATTTCTTTCAACAAAGCTAGCACAGCTCTTAATGTTTGTATCATCATAGATAAAAATAAAATTGATAGGTAGGTATATTGTTTACATTTGCTTCTAATCAAGTTTACAATGTGCTGTATAAACTATGATTCTTATCACAATATTACCTTGAAAAATTGTCCAAATCAGCAAAGATTTAGATTTACCATATTTAAACAAAACAGGTCAAAATAGCTTGTCTGTTGAAAACATATGACAGACAAAGAGTAGGAGATAAAAAAATATCGCCCCATCTTTTCTATGTAAAGAACTGATTACCATGAAATTAAGAGACTTTTCTGATGCTACTGTCAGTTGCTGACATCTGTTCCGAGAAAAAATATTGTCAAGTATGTGTTATTATCAAGTAAAGAACACCAGCATCATAGTGTCAACATTCCAAAAGGAAAATTCTGAAAAACGTAAACTTAAGCAAGCAGTTCCAGTCAGCAATAAAAGAATAAAATGATCACTTAAATGCAGGCAATTTGATAGTAAAAACAAACAAATAAACAAACAGCAACAACAAAAAGCCTTGCCTAAACTAATTTAAAAGTTCAATAAAAACAAAATATGAAAACTATACAATGAGAGCAAAAAGAAGGAAGATAAGATTTTTTGGTAGATGTGATGCTTTTGCTAAAAATTGAGCTTTCTAACTCCCTTAAAGAAAAATGAGGATGTGCTCAAACCATATGATGCAATAATTCTGAGACTTATGGGCAAATATTAGAGATTTCTGAAGTTCTAACATTAAATACGAAGTAGAAATTCCACATCTAAAAAGAAAGGTAAAATAATTTTCCATTATCTTGGGCAACCAAACACTCACAGATTTTAAGATTAGACAGTAACTTTATTAATTACCAAAGTAGACCTTGTATTTTGAATACCATTCAAGGAAGAAAACATTCTTTTCTGATGATCTGGCCACTACATGAGTCATTAGAGCATTTTTCTGACACTGAGAAGTTATATGCCTTCAGCCAAATCACTTCAGCATTTAATAATTTCAGATTTTCAAGTATTTTATACAAATGTTAATTAACATTTCTAAAATGAGACTGAATACAATTTTGAAAGCAAATGTAATTAAAACAGGATTTTTTTTGCTGTAACACTGTAAATAGGAAGTGCCACATTAGATACTGTTAAATACGTTGAAAACTCTAAAATAACTTGCTTTCCCAAAGAACTGCAAATTCTTGACAGAGTTCTGTTACATTTCAAAAAATTATGTTAACACTTCTCTAATTGTTAAGATGTTAATGAAATACTTTGTATCTTGAGAAGTACTTTCTAAGTACTTCACACTTGACTACTATTGAATTCTTAAATATTCTTGAAGAGGACATGATACCATCAATTTCAGAGACAACAGAGTAAATTAGCAGGACCTGAAGTCTTATGATGTGTGGCAGTTCCTTCCCTTCCCTTTACATTTCACTTGTAATACTTTTGCAAGTAAATATGCTTCTTTCTGAAGCCCCTGAGACACTGGACTAGTAGCCTAAAACAGAAAACTCCTTCAAACTGGTACATGCATGTATGAATGCAGAGTTCCATGGACATTGAAGATTTTAACAAAGACATTAAGAACAAAGGCAGGTAGTTAAATAAAAGCAGCCTGTTAAAACATGACTCCTCTGGTGAATAAAAGAAGCAAAAGATGCCCCAAACAGCACTAGAGGGCTTATCTTAGTATGTGAAGTAAGGGAGTATTTGCTAACAGCCTGAAAGTAAGACTTTCTGTCAATTTGTGTTTGTTCACAGTTCTGAGAAACAAATTTCTTCTAACTGGTGACAGGATAGGCTGAAGTTTAGAGAAGCTGAAGGTTTATATGCTTTAGCCTCTTACTGAAGTCAGCTCTGATATTCCTATCTCCAAGCCTTTTATAAGTGACAGAAGAGTAAAAAGGCTTGAATTTTCCTGGCATTATAAATTGTAAGATTTGTCTGCATACTGACTGACTGCTTCTATTGATTCAATCGATCTCTAAATGATGACCAACAGAGATTAAAAAACAAACAAAAAAACAATAAAAAAAAACCCCACAAATCAGAGCCTGATACCTGTTCTCCCACCATGTCATACCAGATCCTTCACTAAACTAAAGTGCAAAGTATATTCTCTTTCTGCTAGATAATGGTATATCTCAAATCTTTCAGCAAGCTAACTTTATGGACCCATGGTTACATCACACATTTAATATGAAGCATTCTCCGCCCTCCCAACAAACAATACTTTCCTTATTCGGAGGTGTGGGGGATTGTTCTGTTTTGTTATTGCTTTTGTCATTACCATCATCACTGCGTTGTTATTATTATTATTGTTATTATTGTTTCCATATCGCTCTTTCTAAAAGACTCTCTTCCTGCAGCACGGGCTTGTACTCCTTATCAGACTTAATTTTTACTGATCACAAGCTCAGTTATCACAGAATTCATTTTGTGGTCAGATTTTCCTTATGAGAAATCCAGTCTACCATTCTGCTCTCCTAACTTTTGGGGAAGACAGACGATAAATATTTTACTAATGCTTATGATCTGGGCAAAATTAAGTGCTTCTACACAACAGAACAATCCATGATACTATTTTCCAACAATAACTGACTTCTAGGAAAATAAAACTTAGAAGACCATTCATATCTATCGAAAATACCCATCTAGAATAAACCAACTATGATCTACCTGAATTTCCATGCAACAAAAAGAGTAGTAAATATCTAGCTTTCCTCATAGGCATGACAACGTAAGTGAATGCTGAGCAACACCAGCACAGCCAACAGCACCGAGCACACCAAACGCACTTAACAGCTCTGGGGCTACCAAAGAAGCTGTGCCATTTTTACTCAAGACTATAACCAGAAATGGAGAAAGGTCGTCTTCATGTAGCCTTGCCTGTTTTTCAGAAGTGCTGAAGCAGGCAGTTTAGGTCTTGCCTTTTGTCCACTCAGCTATATGCTTCTGGTATATACGGCCTATAACTCTAATTCCTCAATCATTCAGACATTTCTGGGACACATTACTTCCCACTCTTGAGCAACATATCTCCCCAGTGCTCCAAAATAACTTCTTATTCCTTCTTAAAACATCTCATAGCTTTGTTACAAACCCTATAGAAGCAAATCTGTGCCAAGGAAGTAACTTCAAATGTGGTACTCTTTCCATTAACATGCTATCATTTTCAAAGTTTTATCTTGTTTTTGACGTTTCTTTAACAACAAGTAGTTTCTCTCTTCCTTCATTTCCATGAAGGCATAGAAGTCTCACAGGAATAACAAAGAGTTTTAGCTGTACATCAGGGTGATTAATAAAGTTTGCTTCTTTATGACATAAGAAAACTATTACCCAGGCTCTTGAGAAGTTCTTGAAATACATGGAATCCAACAAAATCTAGGGTTTGTTCAATAATTCAGCTCAAAAAAATCAACAAGATAACTGGGCAAATTGTATACAAATACTCTTCTATAGTTTTATTTTACAAATTGGTAACTACAAGTTTACTATTGAATAATAAACTTCAGATTGTAGGAATTTCTTTTTATTCAAGCGGTAGACTATTTGTACTCAACAGCTCTGAGTGGAAAGCACATGGATACCAGTACAAGAGATACAGATATTTTAAGATGTTGAGAACAACAGTACAGCTGTAATTCACTATGGAGTTTCCATAAATTCTGTTGTGAAAGCGATGATGATTTTATCATAAAGCTGTCAAATACAGCAAACTGTTCAATAAAGGCACTTTTATGTAGCTGCACAGACAGTCTCAGACTCTTCTCAGATTACTTCAAGCACAGCTCTCCTAACAATCAATTATAAAATATAGCTTTTCTTTTTTCAACAACAACAAAAAAAAACAGAAACAAACAAAACAAAAACAGAAAAAAAAAAAAAACCAAAAACTATTCTGGAAGACTTTCTATAAACCATAAACTCTTCATGTACCTTTGGTTTTCATTTAAAAAACTGCCAAAATGAACATAAAAGGGAACCATTTAGACTCCAATAGTGTTATACTTCATCAAAATAATCTTCACTGACACATATTTAATGCAACCATTAATGTATTTAACGCAATAGAACTTAATTAACCTCTCAAGTGATATCTTGAGAGTTCACTATATTTCACACAATTGCTGAAGAAAGCTATATGTATCTCTGGTTTATAATCTTGAAAGAGAGATTCTTTGGTCAGTTAGAGATTATTTCCTCATAGAATTCTATAAATGCTCATTTTCATACCTCCTCTCTATCACTTACACACTCACAAGCCAAATTACAAAATTGGGATATAAATTACTAGCACAGTAAAACCACAAAAAGGTTATTCACTGTTATCTTTCCATATGTGTGAACACACCAGTAGGAAGGCCTGCTATTTAAAGTTTCTTATATTTCTAACAAGATCTAACGTATCTTTTGTAATTGCTTTCTTAATTCTGATTATAAGTCTGTAAGTCTGTTTTTAATCTCTTGATATATTCATGTATTGACTCATTACTAACTTTATGTACTCTATACATGGGAAATTATGGAAAATAAAATAAAATGTATTTTCAAATGTAATTACTATATTTGAAGTTGTCTATAAACTCATTCAGCTTAAGAAACATTTTCATCAGCAGTAAAACAAAGTGTACTGGATACATTACACAGAGAAAAATGTTATTATACAGCATATGGCTCTGTTAAAATACAATGCTTTATCAAAGACAATAAAAGAACAGAGATGCATCTTGCTTTTTCCCAGAACTTTTTCTCAAGACTAAACATAATTATTATTATTAGGTATTCTCCAATGTATAATTTGCACACTATGATTTACATAGAATAAACAGGGATTTTAATAGAACACTATGTAAACATTATACAGACTTTACTTTTTATTGCCAAGTCCTTTTTAAGTAATATAGCTCCTGCAATTTCATACAGATAATGAGGCAAGCGTGGGTAAAAAAGCTCTGGAGGAAATAATTTAATTTTATGAGCTTCTCTTTAATATCTGTTTTTATTTTCTAAAGAAAGACTAAACCTACACAACCCTATGACAATTCCATTCATGATCTTTGACTTCTTTGCAGCTCTTCATGGAGGTTCTCTAATAATTTTATTTGCTTGATTTTGTGTAAAATGTGTACCTTGTTTGTTTTTATAAATAGTATTCAAAGGCAATAATAGTTTTCAAATGTAATTCTAAATTAGATTTTATTGAGTATAATAGACATATTTCTGCAAGCAATATGAATTAAGAGTTACCAACGTAAGCATGAAAGGCAGATCTTTCACAGAACTTTCAAGGTTTTAACTACAGTTGACGACACACTGATCCATCCTGTGACCAAAAGATTCATTTGGTATTTACCTATGCTCAGTGACATTGGACAATTTTTTTTTTTTTTTACTAGCACCTTAATATCAAAAGGCAGCGAACAACACATTGATATGAATTAGCTGATATTTTCAGTCTCCCACTTTTCAAAGCGTAAGATGCCCTGCTTGAGTCACAGGGGAGAGGTGGTCACTAGCTATAGCTGGCTGTCAACTCCTAAAATACACACCAGAACAGAGCAGCACAGTGCTCCTTTTCCTTCATGATGTGATCCAATGTATTCGGCACCTGATCTGCAACTTTACAGAAGGCTGAATGTGTGAATGCATAGATGCAGTGGAACATGAATGATACAGCATTGATGCTCAGGTCACGAAATCAGACAGATTTGAATAAGTGCTGATAACTGCTAAGACATAGCCATGGAAACCCATTTACATTCAAGAAGAGAGAGAGTGAATACAGAAAACAGGGAGCAATCTGTGGGTGAGACAGGAAGGGACGACTTGCACCAGAACTCTGGTGTGATGGCCAAGGAAAATGGGAGGGATGCCCTGTAGCACAGGAGCAGGTTCTCTGCCCAAGCTCAGCTCTGGCTGAGAGCAAGATTCCTGGAGAAGGACCAGGGGACATCCTGAGTGCCCTGGGCTGTGCTGAACTGCAAGGAGAATCAACTGCACAAAGTGGGAGCACTGCACAGCACAGCAGGCTTCTGAGGAGCTGTGTGAGACAGCATATAGCTCCTGACCTAAGGATAAGGAGAGTCCTCTGGTATTCTGGAGAGCACAGCACAACATTGTGAAGAGGTGGGAAGGGAGAAGTAAACCCACAGCAGCTGCAGCAAAAATAAGTGGATCCTATCTATACAGATATTTAGCAGGACTAACTCCAACCAGAGTAGTCTTCATCTTATTCATACAACAAATAGGAAAATCAACATACAATTAAAAATATAAAAATTACTCCTGTTCTACATTTCAAGAAATAATTTCTGTGACAGTATTCCTATGCTAAGAAAAAAACTTGTGTCATACAGTAAAGTTCTTTTTCCTTCCTGGAAATATCAAGGTCTATTTAAAATTCAAAAGTAATAAATACCTCTTGAGTAGAGTTTAGTACCTACAATCATACAAATATAAACTAAGTATGAAAAAAATTTCATGAATCTAGTTTGCCATCTCAGAAGTCTGGACAAAAATTATTCCGGATCACATTTAATCTTCTTCCATTGCAGAGACCCAGACCTATTTCTAATTTGCTTACTTTAAAATTATTTCATTACCAACAACAGGATAACTTTAGAAGATGCTATGCAACAGCAAGATACATGCTTTAAAAAATCATAAAGGGAGATGACTTCTATCTGCTGCATCATAAATTGCAGATTTGCCATGAAGGATATTGCTAGTTTCAGAATAGAAAATCAGATGCTATATCACAGAAAAAATGAATCTTGTATACCTTAGGTTCAGAAACAACTAATAATTTGGGGAATTTTTATAGATAAAATTAAATAAACTGTTATATAAAATACACTCACCTCACCACTAGCCACAGATGCAAGCTGTAATATAGTTTGGTTACCTCATGTTCTTTCATGATTTGCAGTCTGCTAGCTTACTTTCCTTTTTTTGCTATACGAGAAAGCATTTAATCTATCTTAGAAGGCAATTTCACTTAAACTGAAGTGCTGTTTTCCAACAGAAGGAAATTTAGTCATGCATACAGCTCTCATGAGATTTCATAAGAATTACACTTGCATTTCATGTAAAGTCTACAATTCTTACCTTCAGACAACTTGCCTCAGAATTAAAAATGAAAACATATATTATAAAATACTTGATGGAAGTACTACATAACAGTTTTGAATGAGAGCTGTACAGTTAAGGTGTATGTACAAACTGCACCTGAATTCAACTGAGTATGTGATTGTAAAATTAATTGCATGTCAAAAAGGAACAGGTTTCTGTGTAACGTAAAAGCACTATCCAACAAGGCAGTCCAAGCATGCAATATGGTTTTGAAATACTATGGAAAGTTATAATATGATTGGGGAAAAAAAAAAAAAGAGGCCATGAATATATTATTCACAATTACAGGGATAGAGAAACATAACCAATATCTACAACCTCAAACTCACCAGTTTCAGGGAACAATTCCCTGATTTACAAACCAAGGTATACAGAACAGTTTGCTTTCACCTAAAGTGAGCTGGCTGCATCCACATGTATAGCATTTGGCCTGGGTCTTCTCTAGGCTCTACAGAGGACCTCTAGAACCATAAGATAATTTTTGTTGCTGTATTTTGGTCCTAAGTAGCCAAAATAATAACTGACAATATGTAACAGTCTGCCACAGATGGCCGCTTTTAACAGCATTAACTTGAGAGCATGTTTCACCCTACAGTGAAGGACACAAGACAAGAAAGCATCCAAGGATGACAACACTACTTTCACAGACTTTTTCTAAAACTTTTTCTAAAACTAAACTTCATCTACTAATTTTTCTACCTTACATACAGCTGGTTGGTTAATTCTGAAAGGGGAAGCCAGAACTGAAGAACGAACACAAACCTGATGTGCATCATCAGGTTTCTGCCAACTGAAGGGAGGTGAAGGAAGAGGCTGCCGCTATACTACAGGAGTGGAACTGAAAGCCTCTCACAAGCCAATGGTTACACTCTATGAATTCCTTTTTGTCATTGTTTTTATCTTCCTCTTTTAAGAATAAATGTATTTAATTATTTAAGGTTGACCACATTCTGTTTATTCTGCAATGTGTTTCAATTATGAAGATAAAATATAAAAAAAGATAAATATAAAATTTTAGGTGAAAATTTTAAAATATATCATCACTGACTTTCACTTACATTTCCTCTATATGCAGTTCAGAAAATCTCTGTGAGAACTGCCTCCTGATGGAAATGTCTCTTGATTTTTATGGCAAATGCATAAAATGTCTACAAAATGCTATGCATATCAAGTATACAACATATTTCATATTTCCTGAGACATCATATGATAGCAGAGTCATCACTTACTGCGGTCAGTAATTATTGTTCTGGCCTCTTGATTGCTTGTCTTGTTTTTCAGATTTTGTGCCGCAGTTATTAGTTCATCCAGCTGAGGACGTCTTTGCTCCAGATCCTGTAGTATTGCCTAATTGCACAGAAATACAAAAATAAACAAAGAAAAAAGCATATAGCGCTGTTGAGAAGACCATGTGTAGAGACTTTTTCTATGCTTGGTTGATTTAAAGGAAAATGATCTTTTGCTGTTTCAAATAAAATGAAGAATTTGGTCTAGATCTTCCAAACATTGTCATTACTCTTTTTATAAATATACATACATGCTATATTTATATTTAGGTAAAAGCAAGTCTATCTTGTAATAACCATTATAAATGAAATCTATAAAACTAAATATAAAATGGCAATCATTCTTAATTTTTTTAACTCATTGAATTATGCAAGGGTAAGCATAAACATTTTCCTCTATAAATGTATATGAAAGAATATTATTCTCTTAGACTTTACAATAGTTTTTTTTCAAAAAGATATAGGAGTTTACATTCTTACTAGATTAGGTAGGATTTTTCTAATAACTCATGAAATCTAATTAATACTGTTTGTTTCTTAATGTTTTAAGATTATTGAAATACTATCTGTTGGTTTAAAGCCAATGCAAGACTGTTAATGTTGATTTTTCTTTCCTGATACCCTACCGCTAGAAAAGTAATATAGAATAGTAATATATACCATTATAGAAAAGTAATTACAAGTCACAGTAATTTGTATTAGTCAAGAAGATGCATAAAGCCCAGGAAACCTAACTAGAAAGTCAGAATTGGATCTACAGCTACTCACAACATGTATAATCAAAAGCAAGCCAGAAGCCTCACAAAATTTCATTTTTGTTCAGTTTAAAGCTCTTCAGAAAAAAAAGGTAATTTTCAAGATACACATCCAGTTATATCTTGTCAAATTCTTGCCTTCAAATTCTGTAACAGAAGTTCATTGAAAATCTATTATAGCTGGCTTTCCAAACTCATACCCAAAAGTTTGGATGGTATTTTCACTTTGATACTGACTAGATTACTCAGTTAATGCAGCAGCTTGCATAATTAAGGAAAGAACAAATTTCTCATTAGAAGTCACTTAGTGAAAGCACTCAAGAAAAAGGAATAAAATCTACTGATGTAGTTACAACCTCTAAATATCTACGTGCCTTCAAAACTCCATTTTCAAGGTAGACAAGTTAATGAGTGACATGAATTTTACAATAACAGCAGCAGTCCCATTGCACCCTAACAATATCTGCATTATATGCATTACCAAAATGGATTCTGCAGAAGGAACTTTAAAATGAGTACAACATATTCAGATTATTGTGTGGCTTCCAAAGTAATATTTCCCTTTTTCTTTCCTTCCTCCACCTAGAAGCTGTTTAGAAGAGGGACAGTAAATTACATTATTCTAAATTACATTAATTCATTATTCAGCAACAGTGACTCCCAAATTGTTCCCTAAAGTTCCCTAAATACAATTTTTGTATTTCATATATTGAATATAATGATTTATCTGATCCAGCCTGAGTCTCCAACCAGACACTACATACTATGCTTGCAGCAGAGAGGAAAGCTTCTGCTATATGAAACCTAGAAAGAAAGAGAAGAGGTAAGGGTGGCTCAGTAAGGATTCTCTCAATACAAAAATGAGCAACTGGAGTTGACGTGTGCCCAAATGCTGTACAGGCTGATTTACCCACAAGATCCATCAGCCGTTCTTGAACTAAGCACTCATGAAAAATAGCAACAACTCCTTGAAACAGATTTTACTAACTCTACTCTTCTTTTAGGGAGACAACAGTCTTGTCTTGATATGGACTGTGAGAACATTTTTCCCTCTGTTATTTAACGGAAATAAAACTACTTCCTGCCAGATGTACTAACATGTATTTTTGAAAGGTCAGGAAGGACATCTCAAAACATTTATACTGTGAAAAGACCTGAAGATTCATGGGCCTGTTTAGGAGACAATAATATATAGTTATAGAACAGACATCTTTTCCTCAGTCATAGAAAGATTGCTCAGAATAAGGAAAAAACATTTTTCCTCAAATTAATATATATTTTCTCTGATTCAAAGTGTCGGCCCAGAACCTTAGTCAAGCAAGGTACAACTTCTTATTGGTAAAAAATGCACCAATTAAATCTGTTAAACTATTAATTGGTACAATTTTAACAATTGATAAAATTTAAAAGACTTCTTAGTAAATATACATTTCATGTGAAATCTATGTCACAAAAAATCACCATTCCTGAGTTTTCTTGAATATAAACAGCAACATTTGAGTTTTAGCTATCTTTCTTGAAGCACTGTCAAATTCAGACAAAAATCTTCTGCAACTGGATAAACTAATCATACAAACTGACCTTGTGAGAAATAAAAATACAATCAATTATGATGAAAAGAGGTGTTCTTTGATGAACACAAAATAGAAGACCATTAAACATGAGTCGGGGGGGAGGGGGAGGAGAGAGGTGGGAGGAATGAACAATTTTAAAGTATTAGATGGAGCACCTGAAAACAAAAACAAGAAAAATCAAGTGACAATATACATACGAAGACACTAATAACATCTTTTACAAATTCAGCCAAATACTTAACATTGTAAAACTAAATCTTCAATTTGAATGTATGTGGAAACTGTTAGAAGTTGTTACAACAATCACAGGGAAAAAAGCCTGCTACTAGTGGCGCCCTGGTAGAAGCATTGCAGATGTAAGAGACCAGATGTCTCTGATTCAAAACACTAGCACATGGAAGCAACTCTTCTATGCTATTTAAAAATAGATGATACAAAAAATAAAAAATATTATGAAAGAATTTTCCAAATAAGTTAAACAGAAATCTATCTAGTCCTCATTAGGTTACCAAAAGAACTGGTACAAATGTTTAAGGAATCATCAATGCAAAAGTATCTTCTTCTTTTATAAATACCTGTGTTCTTGTACATACAATTTCCCTTTACTCTCATTCACCTGGTATTCCGTAAAAGTACAAGAATGAATACTGCAAAACATTATAGACCATATTTTAATTAATAATTACATGTTAAATAATAAATGTAGGTCAACAGAAGTTGGTTAACAACAAAGAAGGATCATTGACATCCATGGTTGTAGAAATGCATCTTTAAACACTCAAAGAGCTTTTCTTTTCCTTCTATATATCTATGAATGTCAACATAATAGTGCTTGGTGACAGCACAGTAATGGAAAGATGAGATTCAGTCATCAAATCTGCATATAGCTTGTTAGAAAGTGATGTTCTTCACTTTTAACAATCTTTCCACACTTGTGGACAGCAGCTGCTCAAAAGAACAATCTAATTTTTGGGTTTCTAACTTTTATGATTTCTTTACTCAAAACGGGAGTTGAGAGATAGATCAAATTGTTTAAATCAGCAACTGAAAAAAAAATGCTAAAAATAAAATGAAAAAATGAAAGAAGTGTGACAGGTTCTAGGTGGAACTGCAAAGTTTGAGACTGAGGATTTAAATATTCTCTAGCCTTATAATGTAAAGAATCCTACAGCCTGCATACATGCAACTCCAGCCATGTGTTCTGTGGCTTATATAAAGTAAAATATAGAATCTCTAATATCTGTCCACTCTTTCTTCTTTTTTTTCTGACTTAAGAAAGCTACCAGTGAGTAAGTAAAAAGATGAAGTTTGGTCAAAACCCTTACAGTAGCCTCTCCTGATTAAGAGTAAAATGGAAGCAACATTTTGCCATGAACAACACATGATCAAACACTAAAACTTCCCAACTATTTGGGATGGTTTGATTAGGATCACTACCATCCATATTTAATGAGATGAACCAGTACACCACAAAAGCAATTCCTGAGTTGAACAAATAGTACAGGAATGGGAGAAAGAAATAATAATTTTTACTTCTTATGGACCTATTCACTCCTTCAAACTCATGACGCTATTCTTAGAAAAAGCAAAATTCCATGAAAAAGTTTTTGAGGAAATGGTTTGGTCATCTTTTAAAAAATCTTAGAATCTAAATTTTTAGTTGAAAGAAAAACTAAATTCATTACTTCCTGAGGAAAATGTATAACTGTGACAACTTCTACTTAAAACAACTGAGTTTCGTAAAGTTGATTTGTTCTCTAAATATTGTGTGTTATATACACACCTAGACAGAGAGAAAGCTTTGGAAAAAAGGCTTGCTAACAATTTCAGAAATGCAGATATGCTACACCTACAATTCATCTGCACAATAAAATTGGCTTTGTTAACTTATTCCACCCAAGTGCAATTTGAATTTCTTTTCTTGTCACTAAGCAGGAAGGGAATAAGAGTGAAATCATTTATGTACACTCTGAATTTAAAAATAAAATTATGAAATAATTAAAATACTTAAATGCAATGGTGTTTTCTTTTTAAGACAACTTTTGTTTTGGCTATTAGCTGTTTGTGTTTTCCCTCCAAAGCAAGTATAATTTTAAAAAAAGAAGAGTTAGACTTACAATTCAGCAGCATTACTAGCTGATAGGTACCTGTCATGAAATCAAAACATTAACAGATGGGGTGCTACGGCCTGAGTGATTTATGTAGCTTAAGTTTTCATAAGCATTTGTTTTTATGCCTGAGTAGGGCCCACTCTACAACTGCCTATGTGGCCCTCACCACTGGCTTCATGAATATATTGACATCGTTGGTGATGCTGTGGGAAAGCCACAAGTGACAGCTTATCAGGTGTCTCACAAGAGACATGAAAAAGCATCACAATTTTTCACATACTTTCTGTGACAGTATACCAACAAGATATGTTACTGGCATTATAAACGTCTGAGAACTGAACCTGTACAACTTAGGAACTCTGGTTCATACCACAAATTTCTGATGCTGAAAAGTGCACCATGCTTTTGACTTTCACTAACCAAACCAAGCAGAATGGAGAGTAATTAAATCTCCATGCTTTGACCAACAATGTAAGGCAATGGTGATGACTAGAGCTGGGAGAAGTCTCACCCTCTCTCTTCCTCCCCTTTTCACCACCTGCCGATAGAAGAGGACTTTGGGAGCAGGTATTGCCCAGGAATAAATGAGAAAAGACAGCACTTTGCCTGAATCTATTCAAAAACACTCCTAAACCACAGCAAAGTATGATCTCTAAGTGACTAAATTACAGAAGAGTCAAAAAAAAAAAAAAAAAAAGCTTAAAAATCTGAGTTCACAGGGCAATCACCTA
Source organism: Penelope pileata (assembly GCA_013396635.1). Classification (NCBI taxonomy): domain Eukaryota; kingdom Metazoa; phylum Chordata; class Aves; order Galliformes; family Cracidae; genus Penelope; species Penelope pileata. The sequence continues at coordinate 164,125 of WBMW01001277.1, read as the reverse complement.
TATTGCTCTAGAACTGCAAGAGATCAATAGCCTTTCACAAAACAAATGGGATAGTCAGCAAGGAAAATTACATTCAGTGTGGGTCAAGTTCACAAGTAGTTTTCAGATATAAGAATAAAACTTCCTGGGAGGCTCCAAGTCAGCCAAGGCTCACAGAGTTTTTTGGTTTTTTTTACCATATTCACAGACCACCAAAATGGGTATCAACTCTAGGAAAAAGGTGGCATAGACATAGATCGCAAGATAAAGGTAATATGACTCCAAGTAAGTCTAGCAAAGTAGGATGTGCCCTAAACTCAGAAATAAAAAAGTGGAAGCAAACAAATGTTCAGCTTCCAGCTAAAAAGATTTTAAGACCAGGAAAATAGGCTGCAGAGACCTGAGGATGCAATGTACTAGATATCTTGCAGAGGAATCTACCATTAATGTTTGTTAGTGGCCACTACCAAAATGTGAATTTTAGTAAGACTAACCTTGGATAATGATGTGGATAATAGTTCTGTAGACATTTCACATGCATTTAAAGCATTCACATCATCCAGTACTTGATAAAGGTAAAAAAAAAAAGAAAAGAGAAAACTGAGAGGTCAATTTATGCTAATTCAAGATGGCGGAGGTTACCAAAGGAGCTCAGTGAGACAAATGAAGCCTTCCATTCCTAAACTCAGACTTGCTGAACCTACTCCTTTTCAGGAGAAGAATAATATCTAAGGCAGGATACAGACTTCCAAAATATTTGCAAATCTTGTCTATGTGTTTTGTGGCATTTAAAATTGTGTGGTTTTGCTGAGCTAGCCAGTAACTCAGCATTCCCCCTTTTGCTGTTATCCCTGAAAGAAAGAATTTGAATTACAGAAAAGACATAATTCTTTCTACCCTGGTCAAAAGAACCTACAACTTCACAAGTTGCAAGAACGCTAGACTAAAAATAAAATATGAATTTAAATTAATCTTAACCATTACTATGGCACCTTAGATTACAATATATGGAGTGAGGCAGGACTGTAGCAGAAGGGATTGAATTAATAACTTTTCCTGGCTAATAAGTAAACAAAGACTAATCCAGAGTCTTCAGGTCTGCTATGTAGCTTGGGAAGCTTAGCTGCTATGTGCTAAATAAGACTCCCAGATAAGATATTTTTTGAACAGACTGTGTTATTTTTACATTAATGCATAGTAAAACATTCCAAATTAATTAACACTGGCAACCATCTCAGACATCATCTATGGGAACACAAGCACTGAACAGAGGAGTATTAGGTAGGAAGCCTGCTGTTGATGCTATTTTGTACATATGGTGCATATCCAAGAAGGGGTCAAACCCTCAGCAGCTTGCACATTCTGAGATGTCTTGATGGACTGCGCTGTAGTCCATCTAGAGTGGAGAGAAGACTGAGAGGAAAACAGGAAAAAATGACAGATTACTATGGCTTATGAATAAATCACTCTCAGACAAAAGGATTTCATTCTATGTCCATTACTAGGAAAATAAAAACAAACAACAACAAAAAAAAGAACAAAACTAAAGATGCATCTGTAGTAAGTGGGATAACATAAAGATTTGGATGTTTGGCTATGAGATCCACTCAACTAAAAAAACAGGGTGATAAATCAAGTTTAAGAACTCACAATTAAAACAGGATGACAGCTTGAAGACTAAATCTGAAAAGAAGTGAACTATATATGAAATTACAGCCTTTTTCCCTCATGCAGTGTGGCTGTTTGACACTGCTTCTGATTTCAATAAAGTATGACCCTTGTGTAAAAGAATATGATTTTGCCTGTTACTTGATAATCTAAATAATTAGGCAAAACTATTCCAGGATATTTTATGTCCTTGCAGGCAATCACACTGAACAGCTTTATTGATAGGACCCAGTTTTAGGAGGTGTCAAGCTTCCCCAGCTTCTATACTAGTAAGTAAACAGAATAATACACAGAAAAAAAACAGTTTTCATTTTTGGAACGTTATTTGCAAAATTTGCTATTTTATTTCTCCCATGTAACTAATGATTATCAGAGTAAGGATATTTCCACTGTGCTTATGAACCAAGGAAAAGGAAAACGGTTGTTGTTTCTCAAAGCTGCAGTTTTCATTTTAGATTTGCCAGGGTTTGTTTTTGCATTATGATGATAGTATGAACTCTTTTTATTTGAAACTGATCCAATGAAAACTGCACTTTTCAATACACATCAAAAGCAAAGTAAAATGTTCTTTACCTTGTCACATATTTTAAAAGGAGGTATGTTTACCTGGCATACAACAGTACTGACTAGACATAACATTACATTATGAACAGAGGCTACACAAGAAAGTATTTTTAGTTATCTTTTTTCTTCTTTTTTAATAATTTAAGAAAATTACCATATTTTTGTGGGAAAGAAAAGCTAAGAGGTTTACTAAAGATGCTCTCTTGATCATCCAATTTTACAGGGAAAAGATTATCCTGAATCAATATTTTGCTCTCAGAAAATACAGACTGACTCCCTCAGTTTCTGCTAGATCCTTCTGGAAATCCTTGATTACTTTCACTTGACGTTTTCTTCAGTAATAGCAAATGAATAACAATTAGGAAGAATGAAACAGATTGGCACAGCATAATTTGCCAAACACGTTTTCCTTTAATACCTTATGATACTAGGTTTTTTCTCAAGAACATAGTAAAAATAAGAAAGAGGATTTCATCTAGTTTGTTTGGGTTTGCTTTTGAAAAACAAAGAAAACCCACAAAGCTGTTACATCAACTGTTTCTTACAATGAACTCTGTAGCTCCTGGGGGAAGGGAAAAGCAGGCTGAGGGTGTTGTGCAGTTCTTATTTACCAACATCTGATAAGAAACTATGCAATAACCTTAATCCTAATCTTGTAACTTAGGTCCTTATCTTCATTCATATCTCATTATCATTCTAAAAGATAAGAACCACATAAAGTAAAAAGCCCAGTTTTGATGTCTAAGCCTTTCTGGCATATTCAGAAAGATTTTAAACCTAGAGCTATAACTCTGTCTTTCATTCTTTCTTCGGTTTGTTTTCAAGTTTTGGGTTGAGGATAATATGTTTTGTTTGTTTTATTTTTTACTTCTAGTCTTTATTTGCCCTTATTTCATTAGCTGTATACTTAATTAAGCCCTATAATAACATAGGTGGTAGAGGTGGAAACTTAAAAAAAATAATAATAAAAAATTTGATGTTCATATTTTATTAACAGTAAAGGAAGTTAGGCAAATTATATAATGTGGATATTGCAAGTACAAGAAAAATATTTTAAGGCTGAGCAGATTATGAAAAGAAAACAGTGGTGTAATGTAAATGGGTCATTAAAAGTTTGGACTGGGCAAGTCTCGTTTTTATAATTAATTTTAAAGGGGAGCTCTCAAGTTCTCACTTGCCAGCAGGAATTACTGAATTATTAATACCAACCAGTCCCGGTGGTTTCACAGAGGACCTTGACTTTTGAAAATAACATATTTAACACTCAAAAAGTACAGTTTGCGCTTCATGATGTAAGAGGATAAGGAGTAGGTTGAGAAACAGATATAAGTGCTGCACACTTGATTGCTACATGTAGCTGAAGTGGGAGCTGTGGCTGAGTTGGGTCCCCAAGTTGTTTTGTAGTGTGAAAAGCAGGTGGAGAGGAGATGTCCCAGAAGGTAGTTCAGCCCTGTGTAGGCTGTGTGGAAAGATGCCTAGCCACTGCGTGACTAGCAAGACAACACAAGCACTCCTTTGATCAGTTCTGTCTTGTCTCAGGTGATGGGTGTCCCAGAGAACTCTTTTCCGAGCAGTGCTGTCAATTCAATAGAAGAGGCACAGACTAACACCAACAAGAATAGCCTGGTGTAAGGAAAATTTCTAAACAGTGAGGGACAAGAAAGACACTGAAAGCAGGTGACTCGCTGCCTAGATGGATGTCTTATCTACTAACAAATGTACAAAGCAAGACAAAAAGGCAGCAGCTCTTCCTCCTGCACTTCCACTGAATTCCCTTTCAATATGCTGTTTCCTCAGATCAGTGTCAGTCCTACTTGGTTCCCCTTCCCTCACACAGTTATAATTTAATTTAAATGCATTTGATCAATTTCTGACTGAGAACAGTGTTTAAGCATAAACTTGAGCATATAACTGGAGCCATTTCTTGTTCAGACAAGAGGAACACTTGCTATGAACAGTTAATATATTTCATTTGTAACCATTGCTGCAGGCAGAAGGTGTAGACATTGACTGGTAGTTTGCAGAGGAGCCACACAATTCTACTTTAGTGGAAGAAAAATCAGCATTTTTCTTTTCCTGAGCATATGGTATCTGAATGATAGTTTCAAAAATATATCTGATATAAACAGAAAACAAAGAATTGCTTGTAGAGTGGAAGGACAATACCATAATAAGGGCCAATGGCCTTAAACTGGAGCACAGAAAGTTCCGCACCAACATGCAGAAGAACTTCTTCACAGTGCGGGTGACGGAGCACTGGAACAGGCTGCCCAGGGAGGGTGTGGAGTCTCCTTCCCTGGAGATATTCAAGACCCGCCTGGACGCCTACCTGTGCAATCTGCTGTAGGGAACCTGCTCTGGCAGGGGGGTTGGACTCGATGATCTCTCGAGGTCTCTTCCAACCCCTACAATTCTGTGATAATAAAAGTAGGCACTAATAATTCCCTTTATATGTATATTTAAGTATACACGTGTATACAAGTAGATATAGATATACATATTGATTTTTCAATGGGCCTTTTCAATAACAAAGATGGAACCAAAGGAAAACAATTCTCAGAATTAATGGTCATTCTCCCATTTCTGTTCTGCAACTGAAGAGTAATTGAAGCCTGAGGGGAAATGAATTTGAGTGTTCCAGTGTGGTTGAAAAACGGGAGGAGGATTTCTTGGGATATTATTACAGCCCACTTATGAACATAATAAATATTCCTCACAACAATGAAAACAACTTTTAAATAAATGTAATTAAGTCAAAATGAAAATACCCTTCTCTATATTATATTTGAAAATAAAGTTTGAAATACTGTCATCTTTCCAAAGATACATTTTTCTGTGATTTGTGATAGATTGTTTTGTTCCTCTTGTTCTTTGCTTTAGAGAAAGCTTGGTTCTCTGTCAACTTTCTACTGAGACAAAAGAATGAAAACAGGTATAATACTGTCTCTCCTAGTATATTTTTATTTACTCTTAGTTGCCACTGTGTTTTGTCAAATATGAAAATTGTATGAAATAGTTTCATAGTTCCAGAGAGAACTAGACTTACCTCCAGTTTTTATCTAGACTGTTCTCATATTCTTGCTCTCCCTTGTACCGCAAAAGGTGGGCCTTAGCAGTACGATAAATTGTATTATATATTGCCTTGCATTACAAATTCTGACCATATTCAGAAATTTGCTACATTCAGCTCTGTATCAGTATCAGTCATGGCTGAAAAAGTAACTCTGAAGATAGGATGAATGTATATCATCCTTTTTTAGTGTTTTTCAACATGAGAGGTAATTCTTTTGAATTCACAGACCTCAGTTCCTAAACCCAAGGGCTTATAGCACTGCCTGCTAACAATTCATTAATACAAAATGTTCATCCTTACCAGTTAATTCAACTTGATTTTGAGCCTTTTACTGATTTTTAACTTCTTCCATGCCAGTAAGGTATTTTTCCATCTTACTAGCATTGACACACGATTTGTCATGAAGCACAACACAGAGATATATATAAACTTATGGGATAATTATTTTCAAATTGAACATGTTTGAAAATTTGCCCTTGTCTGATCTGTGATATTTTCACTTTTTACTCAGTAAACTAGTAAAGTGCAAGAAAATGTCATACCATATAAAGGATAAACTAAGGATTGATGCAGTCAATTCTCCAGAGGTGATAAACCCAAATTAACTAGGAGGCTGTGAAGATGTATCTGGACCCTTGTCTCCATCTCTCCCTCTCGCTGTTACCATAACAAAGTCAGTTCAACTGAAAGGCCATATTGGGAGGTGGAAACAAGAGTTTCCAAATGTGTTACATTTTTAAAAATTAATGATTTGTATCTCCCCATGGAAATGAGAGCATTGCTAGATTGTGACAAGCAGTTCTTCAAGAGCTAAATCCTGGAAGGACTCCAGACTGAGGTCACTGGCTTTCTGCAAATACCAGCCTGCAAAACTGGGAGATACTTTACAATCTATGCTACTGAAAAATGTATCTATCATCTTGGCAATTTTTTCTTGTTCAACTTTTTGACCTTAGTCTTTCCACTCTCTTGAAAATTATCACATACACTTATGAAAGCACCCTTCTCTCAGTGGTTTTTTTAACCAGACAAAAAAAAAAAAAAAAAAAAAA